>CM019696.1:25458557-25855582 GCA_009760885.1 Achatina immaculata | reverse complement strand
CTTTTTAGGAAAGATAAGACTAAATTTAGAATTCAGTCTACTAACAGACTCTTTGGTTTGTTATTGTTGTTATAAGATTTTCTTTTTTTTAATATTTTGCTTATATAATGAATGCTAAGTGAAATTTATGACAGGTAGGTTCATTATGTAAATTATAACTGACCTAAATTAGAGAGCATGAGTAGCGAAGTACTCGTCTCTCACTGCCAAGATCGGTAGTTCGAATCCAGCCGGAAGCACCCAGCTGAACCCAGGTGTAGCAACGTGCCCCCCCCCCCCCAACCGCCTCCTTCTGGATCAAGAGAAGAGAGAAGAAAAGAGAGCTGGCCACATAACTCTGCAATGTACTGGCTGGACAAGGATAAAACAGACACTAACATCGTATCCCCTGGGGTGTCTCAAAGGCTTCGTTAGGTTCTAGAAAAAAAAAACAGTCCACAGAAAACTTCAAGTATTCCTTTAAAAAAATAATAAAATATGAAACAATCGAGGGCAGGGCTTTTCCACTACACGTAATATTTCCAGGAACTAGTACTGATTTCATTTTCAGCGTTTCTCAGAATTTGTACGTTGAAAGAATCCTTCAAATAATTTTCAAGAGAATACCTGTATATAAAATTATAACATCCACATCGCCTTTTGAGACAGAAAGACTGGAAAGTTCCAGATATGCTAACCCAGGTACGGTAGTTAATCCGCTTTTCAGTCACCACCACCACCACCACCACCACCACCACCACCACCATCACCACCACCACTACCACCACCAACACCATCATCATCATCATCATCATCATCTCTTATCGTCTCCCCACGGAAGGTGGCTGCAACGAATCTCCCACACTGCTATGTTTCTTGTCTTCCAAGATTGTCACTGTCCATCTCTTGATGTTGTCCACCCATCCATGTCCCTGTCCATCCCTTGATGTTGTCCACCCATCCATGTCCCTGTCCATCTCTTGATGTTGTCCACCCATCCATGTCCCTGTCCAACTCTTGATGTTGTCCACTCATCAATGACGCTGTCCATCTCTTGATGTTGTCCATTCATCCATGACGCTGTCCACCTCTTGATGTTGTCCATTCATCCATGACGCTGTCCACCTCTTGATGTTGTCCATTCATCCATGACGCTGTCCATCTCTTGATGTTGTCCATTCATCCATGACGTTGTCCATCTCTTGATGTTGTCCACTCATCCATGACCCTCTCGTCCGCTTCCTCTCTTCATTTCCATCTTGCCCTCAAGAAGGGACTTCATTATAGTATTATGTCCCTTCACATGCCCAAGGTATCTTAGTTGTTTTGTTTTCAAGATTTCCAATATTTCTCTTGTCACTTCTACCTGGTTTAGAACTTCTTTGTCTTCTACTCTGTCCAAAGGACACGTCCTATTTTTCTGTATATCCACATTTCAAGGGCCTCAGTTTTCTTTTCTGTTGTCATATTCAAGTTCCAGCCTTCTACACCATAAGGAATCATTAACTTTGTGTTGCATGTCAACAGAGAACTGTTTTAGTTGATCTTTCTATATATTTAGTTTTTGTTTTACTCTTGTACTCTCCTGGAGAACTGGGGTTCAAGAGACCAGCATGTTGAGAACCCCCGGCCATATCTGGGGGAGATAAAACTAAACTTTACTGTAATTAGAGATCATCCTCATGAGAAAAGAAGAACTGAAGACAAAGCTTTCCGGCTTCTCGAGACAAGGGAAGTTAGTAAATACGAAAATCTTGTCATCTTGACCTCATATGTAATCAAATCTGTACATCAAAAGAACGAACCGGCCTATAAAATTCTGTTTCTGATTAAACAGCTGGAGCGTTTGATGCTGAGATTAAGTGAAATTAATGGGGAAATTCAGAAGTCTCCGGTAGAAATGAATAGTTCTCAGAACGTTCTGAAGTATACTGGCAAAGCAGCATGACTGGTGTAATTTCGACACAAAATATCAGAGTTGTATAGTTGAGGCACAAACAGCATGACTAGTGCAATTTAGACATAAATTTGGACTTGCTCTCGCCGATTTAGGATTCACAGTGTCCCTCTTGGTGTACCATACTTTCGATGTACTGGACGC
The DNA here is from genome assembly GCA_009760885.1 of Achatina immaculata. Classification (NCBI taxonomy): domain Eukaryota; kingdom Metazoa; phylum Mollusca; class Gastropoda; order Stylommatophora; family Achatinidae; genus Lissachatina; species Lissachatina immaculata. Next base: position 25,853,502 of record CM019696.1, on the reverse strand, counting down.
GACTATTGGGCTTTTCCCCTTCGAACCTCTCAAACTCGTGGCCTATCACGCCTTCTGGTGCAACAATCTGTTCAGTGACACGGCAGTGGAGATCACCGTCTTCGCGGCCGTCCAGAAATGTGCCTGTGTGTCCATGCCTTTCATATTCAGAAACGTTTTTACAAACTTCCGAGCCAGATTGATCGTTGCTTGTATCTTCTTTATCATGCTGGTCACATACATCCCTGTTTTCGCCAGCCCTGGGAACAAGTCCGTCTATGACTTTGTAAACAACAGAACAAGACTGGGAAACTATTTTGTCCCGAGGAATAAAGATGTTTTCAATTTTTTCCACTGGTGCAACAGAGTTGTCCTGCCTTGCCTCGCTCAAGTTGCGGTGTTGCTCTGCACTATTATTCTTTGCGTAAACCTCAAGAAAGCTCTTCGCAATCGACAGTCGCTGCTAATGCAGAAAACACATTCAAATAACAATAACGACCAGACGAACCATGCCAGGGAGAACAGCAAGGAGCTCCAGGCTATTCAGACAGTCAGCATGGTCTCTGCCATCTTCGTTGTCTGTAACCTCCCCGACGTGCTGATAACACTCTCTGGAAAGTTTGCTGATACCGTCTCCAAAGCGGAAGACACTTTTAAGCTGTGCAGCGCGGTACAAGACTTACTAGCGGTTGTAAATTCTGCTATCAATATCCTGGTGTACTTGAAGTACAACTCCAAATATCGTCGGAAGTTCGTTAGCGTCTTCAGGGGAGTCTTTTATCGCTTTAGTGACCAACACTAAGATATTGTGTAGATTATATGGTCCTGTTTTTCTTTTGTCGCTGAAAAGACAAGTTCATCATTTTTCATATAGTTCCTCACACGCTTTAAGGGCCATCAGTGTAGGCGCATACGCAGTAACATAGCTAGGGAGTTAAATTAAGTGCATAGGTAAGCAATAAATATATATTAATCGTTAAAGGACGGTTTGCAGGAAAGAGAAAAGAGAAACTTTTTTTTGAAATTGGTATCAGGAAACCATATGGAGTGCGTAGTTTTTTTCATTATGTTCGACGGACAACGACTGGATAATCAGAGAAAAGTCTCCATATGATTGGTCAGTTCGTTTCTGTAACGTGCAAACCAAATTTTTAGGCAATTATTACCAGCAGAAACAAAATCTTTTAAGAAATAGATATTTTGTTGCTGCCGAGGGCAGATGCTGATTTAGAAGTGTAAGTGTCGATATACCACCAGGAAGTGAGACCTCTAGCTCTGTAACAAAACATGTACTGGCCATGAACAATTGGTGAAGTTTTCTGTCCCAACGTTCACTTTAATATCTCTTATGTTTTCTTCTGTTTTGTGTCTTTTGCGGTTGCCCACAGAAAAGGATGTGGTTGTTTTGTGTCAAGCTTTACGGCTAGGCTGCTATATCTGTGGCCTTCAGCCTGACTCATGAGTTTTCGTCATGGCATATTTTTGTGGTTGATTTCTTTTCCCGTCCTATTCGATTTCTATCAAGTTCAGCCAGACTCTAGTCTTTTACCATGTGACACTGCTGGGAGGTAGATCAGAGCCTTGGTTAACTATGAGCCCCAAGCATGGGTCGCTAGCACTGTCCCATGCCGCTCTTGTAATGTTGTCTTTGTCTTAAAGTTGTTGGGTTCGGAAGACTGACAATTAAAACCTTGCATGGGCTTTTGAAGACGCTGCTCGTTTTGCTAATCAGTAACCTGTAGCTGACAAGCTGGCCTTCGGGGTTGGTAATCATAGCTGACTAAGACCCTGTCCAACATTTCTGTTTGTAACCCCCAATAACAGGCATAGCCTGGCAAAGTGAGCAGGGATCGCCATCGTCGCCATGGCAGTGGCGCCTGCTAAGAAAGTTGCACATCCCCGTGCATAACTCGCTCCCAATCCGACACGAAGCTGTGCCTCAACATCCTCAGCTCATCGGTTGCAAAGAACACCAGCTATCAGTTCCAGGAAGAAGAAGAAGAAGAAGAAGAAGAAGACAAAGAAGAAGAAGACAAAGAAGAAGAAGAAGGATTCCTTCTGTCATGGTTGTGAAATATATGTTGAATTTAACCCTCGGACGCCCTTCGGGCTGAAGACCATATAAATCTGAGGGGCATATCTGCCAGAATAACTTACCCAGTTATAATCACGTGATCGCTTCCCACAGAGAATGCCTGTATATTTGTCACGAGCACTAACAACAGGCGGACATTGATTGCTCTATTGACTTACCTTCATTGACCACATCCATGGTAAAGATATAGATTTTTGGTGAGAATTAAAAGCATGACATTCACATCGGCTAATGTGATATTAATACAGCTTATATTGATTTTATTCATACGAATTCCAAATCTACAGTTCAAGAGAAACTACTATTAGAGAATTTCATGTACTGTTATTAGATGACAATGGGAATATTCTATAACCTTTTCATGTCCTTTTTAGGAAATATAAGACTAAATTTAGAATTCAGTCTACTAACAGACTCTTTGGTTTGTTATTGTTGTTATAAGATTTTCTTTTTTTTTAATATTTTGCTTATATAATGAATGCTAAGTGAAATTTATGACAGGTAGGTTCATTATGTAAATTATAACTGACCTAAATTAGAGAGCATGAGTAGCGAAGTACTCGTCTCTCACTGCCAAGATCGGTAGTTCGAATCTAGCCGGAAGCACCCAGCTGAACCCAGGTGTAGCAACGTGCCCCCCCCCCCCCCTCAACAGCCTCCTTCTGGATCAAGAGAAGAGAGAAGAAAAGAGAGCTGGCCACATAACTCTGCAATGTACTGGCTGGACAAGGATAAAACAGACACTAACATCGTATCCCCTGGGGTGTCTCAAAGGCTTCGTTAGGTTCTAGAAAAAAAAAACAGTCCACAGAAAACTTCAAGTATTCCTTTAAAAAAATAATAAAATATGAAACAATCGAGGGCAGGGCTTTTCCACTACACGTAATATTTCCAGGAACTAGTTCTGATTTCATTTTCAGCGTTTCTCAGAATTTGTACCTTGAAAGAATCCTTCAAATAATTTTCAAGAGAATACCTATATATAAAATTATAACATCCACATCGCCTTTTGAGACAGAAAGACTGGAAAGTTTCAGATATGCTAACCCAGGTACGGTAGTTAATCCGCTTTTCAACCACCACCACCACCACCACCACCACCACCACCACCATCACCACAACCACCACCACCACCACTACCACCACCACTATCATCATCATCATCATCATCATCATCATCATCTCTTATCGTCTCCCCACGGAAGGTGGCTGCAACGAATCTCCCACACGGCTATGTTTCTTGTCTTCCAAGATTGTCACTGTCCATCTCTTGATGTTGTCCACCCATCCATTTCCCTGTCCATCCCTTGATGTTGTCCACCCATCCATGTCCCTGTCCATCTCTTGATGTTGTCCACCCATCCATGTCCCTGTCCTTCTCTTGATTTTGTCCACTCATCCATGACGCTGTCCATCTCTTGATGTTGTCCACTCATCCATGACGCTGTCCATCTATTGATGTTGTCCATTCATCCATGACGCTGTCCACCTCTTGATGTTGTCCATTCATCCATGACGCTGTCCACCTCTTGAGGTTGTCCATTCATCCATGACGCTGTCCATTTCTTGATGTTGTCCATTCATCCATGACGCTGTCCATCTCTTGATGTTGTCCACTCATCCATGCCGCTGTCGTCCTCTTCATTTCCATCTTGCCCTCAAGAAGGGACTTCATTATAGTATTATGTCCCTTCACTTGCCCAAGGTATCTTAGTTGTTTTGTTTTCAAGATTTTCAATATTTCTCTTGTCACTTCTACCTGATTTAGAACTTCTTTGTCTTCTTCTCTGTCAAAGGGACACGTCCTATTTTTCTGTATATCCACATTTCAAGGGCCTCAGTTTTCTTTTCTGTTGTCATATTCAAGTTCCAGCCTTCTACACCATAAGGAATCATTAACTTTGTGTTGCATGTCAACAGAGAACTGTTTTAGTTGATCTTTCTATATTTTGAGTTTTTGTTTTACTCTTGTACTCTCCTGGAGAACTGGGGTTCAAGAGACCAGCATGTTGAGAACCCCCGGCCATATCTGGGGGAGATAAAACTAAACTTTACTGTAATTAGAGATCATCCTCATGAGAAAAGAAGAACTGAAGACAAAGCTTTCCGGCTTCTCGAGACAAGGGAAGTTAGTAAATACGAAAATCTTGTCATCTTGACCTCATATGTAATCAAATCTGTACATCAAAAGAACGAACCGGCCTATAAAATTCTGTTTCTGATTAAACAGCTGGAGCGTTTGATGCTGAGATTAAGTGAAATTAATGGGGAAATTCAGAAGTCTCCGGTAGAAATGAATAGTTCTCAGAACGTACTGAACTATACTGGCAAAGCAGCAGGACTGGTGTAATTTCGACACAAAATATCAGAGTTGTATAGTTGAGGCACAAACAGCATGACTAGTGCAGTTTAGACATAAAACAACACGGCTAATGTAATTTAGGCATGAAACAGCACGAATAATTTAATTTAGGCATAAAACAGCTTGACTAGTGTAATTTGGACACAAAACAACAGAGTTGCATAGTTCAAACATGAACAGAACGACCAGCGTGAATTAGATGCAAAAGAGAAAAGTTCTACATCTTAGACACAAAATAGCATGACTGGCGTATTTCGGACACAAAACAGCACGACTGTGGACGTTTAGACACAGACAGCGCAACTTTAGACACAGACAGCGCAACTTTAGACACAGACAGCGCAACTTTAGACACAGACAGCGCAACTTTAGACACAGACAGCGCAACTTTAGACACAGACAGCGCAACTTTAGACACAGACAGCCCAACTTTAGACACAGACAGCGCAACTTTAGACACAGACAGCGCAACTTTAGACACAGACAGCCCAACTTTAGACACAGACAGCGCAACTTTAGACACAGACAGCGCAACTTTAGACACAGACAGCCCAACTTTAGACACAGACAGCCCAACTTTAGACACAGACAGCCCAACTTTAGACACAGACAGCGCAACTTTAGACACAGACAGCCCAACTTTAGACACAGACAGCGCAACTTTAGACACAGACAGCCCAACTTTAGACACAGACAGCCCAACTTTAGACACAGACAGCCCAACTTTAGACACAGACAGCCCAACTTTAGACACAGACAGCCCAACTTTAGACACAGACAGCGCAACTTTGGACACAGACAGCCCAACTTTAGACACAGACAGCCCAACTTTAGACACAGACAGCCCAACTTTAGACACAGACAGCGCAACTTTAGACACAGACAGCCCAACTTTAGACACAGACAGCCCAACTTTAGACACAGACAGCCCGACTTTAGACACAGACAGCGCAACTTTAGACACAGACAGCCCAACTTTAGACACAGACAGCGCAACTTTAGACACAGACAGCCCAACTTTAGACACAGACAGCCCAACTTTAGACACAGACAGCCCAACTTTAGACACAGACAGCGCAACTTTAGACACAGACAGCCCAACTTTAGACACAGACAGCATAACGTAAGACGCAGTTATACAGATTTGGGAATTCAGATATACGATACCACGTCTGCGTTAGGTCAGGAGCATAAGTTGAGACATAAAACACAGACAACATTGTCCTTTAGAGAAGTTAGCTGCACAACCCACTCAGGTGCCAACCCCCTACAGAATAAGCTAAAAATCAACCAGAAACTGCTGAGCATTTGTAAGAGAAATTGGCGTCGATGTATGTGCGTGCGACAAAGAAGAAAAAGACACTAAATAGCATTGCTATGCCAGGCCAGACATACAAGATGTGTGTTTAAGTCTACACACAGGCAATCTATGCCCGTCTTTCTTACACGTAGGATAAAAAAAAACAGGCTAAGTGTTTAATTTCGTTATCTATCTTTCGTGTTTTTTTTTTATCTGTTGTGTTGTTTTTGTATGCGATCCTTGAGGAAAAAAAAAGAGATTTTGTCGAAATATTGGATCTGTGTATGTTCTTCATTTATACCTGCTCATCTTACGTTCTGCCATTCTTGTTCCTGCCAAGTTTCCACACTGAACCATACACTTTCATCTACCTTTATTACTAGAACCAGTATTACCGCAGTTATCATTAGACTACCTTTATTACTAGAACCAGTATTACCGCAGTTATCATTTCTCTAATCTCTAAAACATAACATCACAGCCGCACAAGTTTAGACAGAAGACATATCAGCTCTGATATCAACTCCGAGATCTACAAAATAAATAACACAGTAGCTTAGATCAAGGCACTAAACATTTTCAGAAACAGAAGGAGAAATCAATACAGCAAAAATACATAAATAAACAAAAAGCAATACATACTAAACATATCCGAGAAAATTTGAACCCCTAAAGACATAGCTCCACAATGGATGTTATACAGAACTGCACGGCTTCGATAATCCAGGCATAGTAGAATTGCGATAATCTTAACATAGCAAAATTGTGATAATCTAGACATAGCACAACTGCGATAATCCAAACATGGAAACAATTGCTAAAGTCTTGATTAAGATATTCAAGAGCTACAGGAAGTTACCAATTACAAACGAATACCAAAACAGTAATCATGTAACAGCTCGAAATATTGTTACAGCCATTATACTATCACTATAGCCACAATTTATGCCGGAGTTCTCAGTCTGAGGTCCTCAAAGATTCAAGTGAAGGCACGCCAACGTCTCGTGCAGGGCCATGTTTATCAAGTTTATAAAATGTAGAGACCGTGGACAGCGATAGAAAAGACGAGGGGTAATGTACAGGTTAAATTATGAGCAGGGCGGACAAATCCTTACCACGAACAGCTTTGAAGTGGACCCCACAGGGTAAAAGAAGCATAGGACGACACAAAGAGACACGGACAGCAGAGAGAATGCTGGTAAAACACAGGACAGCCAAGACGTTGCCAACAACTCCATGTGTCTTGGGCAGACAGACAGACAGAGAGACAGACAGACACAGACAGATAGATAGATAGATAGATAGATAGATAGATAGATAGATAGATAGATAGATAGATAGATAGATAGATAGATAGATAGATAGATAGATAGATAGATAGATAGATAGATAGATAGATAGATAAACGTAAGGCAACGATTCATTATCATTGCATTTTTGGGTCCGCAACCTAAAATATTTTGGGAACCACTGGTCTCTAATCACCTCGACCAGAGTTTTTGTGGATCTGCTTTCATTCAAGTCTCTCTGAGATTAAAAGTACGCCTGAAACTCTCCTAGTTAATGAAATCGATGGGCACGTACGTCTGAATAACTGGGGGCAGCTCTAGAGCGCTCGGTTAATAACTTGTCAAGGTGGTACACGTGACAAACTCCAGCCTTCTCCTGTCTGTCGGGTTTGTAAATAAATTTGTACCAGCGGTTCTCATGTTTTGTGACCGTTATGATCTTTAGATCATAAAAAAAATCACCAAAAAAAAAAAGAGAAAAAAAAATGAACGAAAAATAGTAGCGGAATTATTTTTATTTTATCGTTTTTATTACTGTATTTTATTTTTCGTTTATTTGTCGTTCTATTTTTCGTTCATTTTTTTCATTCATTTTTTTCATTTTTTGTTATTTCGCTTACATTAGTTTGATGTAATCCATACTTTGTTTCTTCTCTCTAATTCTTCGTCCTGTTTGTTTTTGTTTGACAAAGGCTCGCGCCGAAATGTTACAAGTTTGTTATCGTTAAATAATAAAGCGGTTCCTATTTTCTTCCTTGTTTATACATTTTGAATACTGGAAGGAACAGGTCACATTAAGAGATACACCGAAACGGCCGTCTGACCATATCAACTGAAAACATTCATAACTAACAAATGCTACTTTTGCTAAGATTGGAGATGTGATACGGAGATAAAGAGACAAATAAGAATGACAAGGCACACATTCAACATCATTAAGACAATTTGCTATCCAGGATTCTGTCCAGAAAAGAACCTCTCTCTCTCTCTCTCTCTCTCTCTCTCTCTCTCTCTCTGTTGCCCTGCCAACTGGTCTTGGCTTTCCCACAGTTCTCTGCTCCGAGAGCTGACTATAATATCTGCTGACGTTCTTTGTCCGTGCCATCTTGTTAGTCCTTCCAGCATTTTCTTTCTTTGTCTATCTCGATCTCTTTTGCCTTCTACCTTTCCTGTTCTCACAATTTATTCAAGCTTTCCTAGTCATAGAATGTGTCCTATGTTGTTAGATCATCTTTTTCTGGCTTTTGCTTGTCTCGTCTCTGCAGCTCTTGAAACCTCCTCATTTGATTTCTTTGCTGTCCATGGTATTCTCAGCATTCCTCTAAAGAACCACACTTCAGTGGCTTCCAGATGGCGTTGTACTTCATCAGTGACAGACCATGCCTCAAAACTCTTAAAATAAAACTGGCTCCATGTAGGCCCTGGGGTACTCTTTTCCTCACTCTCAGTGAGGGTGATTTATTACACAGAATGCTCTTCGTTTTCAGAAAAGATTATTCTGACTTAGATTGTTCTGCTCCGTGTCTCAGTTAGACATCTTCCATCTGAGGGTTGACTTAGATTATTCTGCTCCGTGTCTCAGTTAGACATCTTCCATCTGAGGGTTGGCTTAGATTATTCTGCTCCGTGTCTCAGTTAGACATCTTCCATCTGAGGGTTGACTTAGATTATTCTGCTCCGTGTCTCAGTTAGACATCTTCCATCTGAGGGTTGACTTAGATTATTCTGCTCCGTGTCTCAGTTAGACATCTTCCATCTGAGGGTTGACTTAGATTATTCTGCTCCGTGTCTCAGTTAGACATCTTCCATCTGAGGGTTGGCTTAGATTATTCTGCTCCGTGTCTCAGTTAGACATCTTCCATCTGAGGTCAGTAGTGTCACCAGTTATCTAAACTTGTCCACCTGTTTGTACTGTATACTGCTATTTTAGATTCAGGAATCACTTTTTTTCTTCGAGATGACCAGAACTTGTGTTCTTTTCTTGTTCAAGGTAAGACCCTTGCTCTCACTTTCTTTTTCTCCTATGTCCAGCAATTCTTGTGTTTTCTTTTTCACTCTTGGCTATTAAGACTATATCATCTGCATATCTCAAGTTGTTTAAGTTGCATCCGCCCACTGATATCCCAGGTAATTCGTCTATATGACGCATGATATTCTCACTGTATAGGGAAGATAAATCAAGTGACAACACACATCCTCGGAGGAATCCAAGTTTAATTTTTTGATAATTCCTAGTTTCTTTCTCCATCTTTATTGTTGCCGATTGTTGTCAACAAATGTTTTTAATAATTCTCAGAGACTTTCCATCTATGCTCAGTATTTCTAACATTCCATTACTAGGTTGTGAGTTACTTTGTTAAAGGCCTTGCAGTAATCTATAATACATTATACAGTTACAGATCAATTTTAACTTACATGGCGCTGTCTGCGAACATTCTTAACATGTACATTGCTTTACTTGTACCCTTCCCTTTGTTGTTCTTCTTCAGTCTCTGCTTTTATTTTAACTGGTACTTCATGCAGATTATGCAGAGCAGAATTTTAGTGACGTGACTCACAAGGCTGACGTGACTCACAACTTTGACGTGACTCACAAGACTGACGTGACTCACAAGGCTGACGTGACTCACAACTTTGACGTGACTCACAACTTTGACGTGACTCACAAGACTGACGTGACTCACAAGGCTGACGTGACTCACAACTTTGACGTGACTCACAAGGCTGACGTGACTCACAACTTTGACGTGACTCACAAGACTGACGTGACTCACAACTTTGACGTGACTCACAAGGCTGATTGTTCTATAGTTCTCACATTCTACTGCGCCCTGATGCCTTAAATCAAAGGAGGGAGAAATTATAAAGGGCAGAAAATAAACAACAGATAGGAGGAATGGATATATTAAAGGCCTCTACAGCGATGAAAGAACTTCTGCAAAACCCGAAAGTAACAGCGAGGGACCTCCTAGCAGTAGAAGTCACAGAAGCCATCCACCACAGGAAGAATAATAAAGCAGCAGGCCCAGACAACATAACCAAGAAAGAGTTTAAAGCACTTGAGGAATATGGGGTAGAAATAATAAATAAACTTTTGAATGACATCCACAATACAGGATATATACCAAATGGTTTCATGAAATTAATATTTATCGCAAAAATTAGTTCTGTAAAATGCTATATCTTTTCTGTTCTAGTGTATGGAGCATAAACCTGTACTCTAAGCAAAATATAGGAGAGAAGGATTAATGTAGCAGAAATCTGGATCTACAAGAACGTAGGTCATATACCATGGAAAATAAAAAGAACAAATGTACAAAAATTAGAATAGCAAAACAAATGCATCGTGAACGTCTCGAAGAATTCAGAACAAAGATTCAACTATTTACAATACTTTGGCCTTGACAAAAGACATAACAGTATAGGAAAGACTATGCCAGAAGGAAATGTGGAAGACAAAAGAGCGAGAAGTAGACAGAGGAAGATGGGAAGACAACTTACGAGAGTGCACAGCCTGGCCGAGCGCACCATCAAGGCGAGGGAGCCAGGGAACTGGGGATTCACTACTCCCAATCTTCGTGCTGAGGACGAGATCAAAGGAGGGCATGGGCATTCACAGCACGCTCAGTGGGCAGAGCAATCCAGGAAGCCAACGGTGCCTTCACCATGACCACAAGCAGCATGACGATGGAGGAGATGTCAGTGAGGAGAGCATTCGTCTGGCTAGAGTCGCAGGACTAAGCCCGGCTCTGCATGCTCAGTGATTTTCTTGAGTTTGATCCTGGAGGGTTGAGGCAGGTAGTGTATGCAGGCAGTGGCTCGAGTCATTGGAGAGATCAACGATTCGCAGTCACTCTCGTCTATGCCCTCGGCCATGTTGGCATCCAGGGAAATGAGAGAGCTGACAAGTTGGCAGTCTATCTATCTATCTATCTATCTATCTATCTATCTATCTATCTATCTATCTATCTATCTATCTATCTATCTATCTATCTATCTATCTATCTATCTATCTATCTATCTATCTATCTATCTATCTATCTATCTATCTATCTATCTATCTATCTATCTATCTATCTATCAGTGTGAGACTGTAAGAATAACTTGTGGTTTTTTTTTACATGTAAATAGTTACTCGAACTCTCTGTAATGATTGCATGGATAAGAGTGAAACGTAAAATGTTGTATTTTATTTTATCTTATTTTATTTTTCTCAACTTCAATGTTTATAATGTTTGTTATATACGCAGCATATTTTTAGAATGTCTTGGAGAGAGACAAAATTTGTATGATAAAGGGCAGAATGTCACACTGGCCTGCGTGCCCAATTCTTAGCCCTTTGGAAATAACGATCAATCAATCAATCACAAATGGACAATCACTGGATCGAGCTGATATTGTTAACGCCTTCAGAGAGATAGGCAGAGTGGAGGACTTCAGAGAGATATAAAAAATGGAGGACTTCAGAGAGATATGAAAAGTGGAGGACTTCAGAGAGATATGAAAAGTGGAGGACTTCAGAGAGATAGACAGAGTGGAGGACTTCAGAGAAATATGCAGAGTGGAAGACTTAAGAGAAATATGCAGAGTAGAGGACTTCAGAGAAATATGCAGAGTGGAGGACTTAAGAGAGATAGGCAGAGTGGAGGACTTCAGAGAGATATGAAAAGTGGAGGACTTCAGAAAGATATGAAAAGTGGAGGACTTCAGAGAGATAGGCAGAGTGGAGGATCTCAGAGAGATAGGCAGAGTGGAGGACTTTAGAGAGATATGAAAACTGGAGGACTTCAGAGAGATAGGCAGAATGGAGGACTTCAGAGAAATATGCAGAGTGGAGGACTTCAGAGAGATAGGCAGAGTGGAGGACTTCAGAGAAATATGCAGAGTGGAGAACTTCAGAGAGATAGGCAGAGTGGAGGACTTAAGAGAGATAGGCAGAGTGAAGGACCAGAAATATATGAAAACTGAAGGACTTCAGAGAGATATGAAAAGTGGAGGACTTCAGAGAGATAGGCAGAGTGGAGGACTTCAGAGAGATGGGCAGAGTGGAAGACTTCAGAGAAATATGCAGAATGGAGGACTTCAGAGAGATAGACAGAGTGGAGGACTTCAGAGAGATAGGCAGAGCGGAGGACTTCAAGAGCAGCAAAACCACATGTCTGCTGTGACTGAGAGAGCTGGGAGTACAGATTGGCACGGCCAGGAACTAGAGGCATACTAGACGTGTGAGGGGACGTGTGAGGGGACTTGTGTGAGGGGACTTGTCAACCAACATAGAACAGGGACTATCAGCCGCTGGGCACTGATGGAAATGCTGAGGGTGAAAGGGGGGGGGGGAGGGAAATGATAACGATGATCCAGACTACAAAACCATACATGGCACACGATGATGATGATTTAGAAGTAAAGCTCAGGCTCGACAAAATACAACCCAGACGTGGCCGAAAAAAGTCAGATCTACAGAGGAAATCATGGGCGGATTGTCTTGAAATGTGGAGTCTAGAGAAAACATCGTGACGTCTTGACACAGACAAAAACAAGGAAGCAGAGCAGCCAGATTTAGATTACCTTTGCCTAAAATTGTCATCTCTAAAAGTGTAATGATATTTCGCTTGATTTGTTTTCCGTGAGGTTTACGCATGAAAATCGGTGCTGGGAGAAAGGAAATGCGGAAGTCCATGACGACTGTCAGAGAGGAAACCTCAACAAATATCTTCCTGGATAGCCAGCCTTTCAAACAAGTGAAGCATTTCAAATACCCAGGCGGTACAATATAATCTGGAAGAATCGATGCTGAAATTGAGAAAAGATACAATAAAGAAATTCTGTCAATGAACAAATGTCATCTTTACTGAAAAAAAAAATATCGCCAACTGAAAACAGAACACTGTGCAGCACCATTTTCCTGCCAGTTCTATGCTATCAATGATAAACATGGATGCTAACAGCCGAACACAAAAAGGAAAATCATCACGACAGAAATGACATGTTTGAGAAGAATACTAAATATAACAAGAAGAGACCAAATCAGAAACGACACCGTCAGGGCAAAGGTTGGAGTAACAACAGTATTACACTATATCCAGCAACAGCAAGCCAAGTGGTTTGGCCATGCTACACTTTGTAAAGTACAGAAATGTAGTAAACCTAGGTTGCTTGGCAACCAGCATAGGAATAATGGTCAGAGAGCAGATAGTACTAAAAGTGCGCAATTTTGGGAATTCCGTCCCCTGGCTTGGTAGAGAAGGAAGATCCGAGAGAAATTCACCAGGTCTCGGATTTGTGGGCCGGGCAGGTAGGGGCCAGCAGGGTCGGAGGAAGGTCATCTGTCGTACAAGGGTGAATGAGATGTTTATTGTTGGTGGAACACCATGTATATGTAAGTTAATATTCCGTTTATATTTGTGTGATGTGGATGCGTGCAAGCTGTGTCCATTCTGTGCTTTCTTCCTCTGACCAGCCCAGACCTCACTTTGGTATGATTTAGATAAATAGAAATAGACATTGAGTAATCAGAATTCACTAGAAAGGAAGTTAGGATCAGAATTGCAAAAGCAGCATCAATCTTCAAGAATCTTGAGAACATATGAAATCCAAAAGTTATAAGCACAAAAACCAAGTTAAGACTATTCAATTCAAATGTAATATCCACCCTCATTTATGCATATCAAAGATGGAAAATAACTAAAGAAATAAAAAAAAATTAGATTCTTTTGAAAACAAATGCTAAGGAATATACTCGGCATCAAGTGGAATGAATTCAAGAACAATGTAGAGATAAGACAGATGACTGAACAACAACCAGTCTCATGGGTGACCAGGAAAAGGAGATGGACATATGTTGGTCACTTGATGAGAAGAAATGATCAGAGAATCCCAAAACAAGCTATCAACAGGCCGAAGAAAAAGAAGCAGACCGCGTGAAACTCTGAAGAGGACATTGTTAAGAGAGGCCAAATTAACAGGCATAAAATCCTTTGATGAGGTTGAAAGATTCGCCGAAGACAGGAAAAATTGGCGAACTACTTTGCGACCCCTATGTGACGTTTAACGGCAAGGGAAGGATATAAGATAAGATATAAGAATCAGAATTCCACATTAACAGAATTATTCTATGTAAGATGTTCATGTGTAGCAACGTGCAAAATGTAGGATTTGTATGTGAATATGATTATGTAATACTGTGTTCTATGTAAGAGCGTGTTTGCATACAATACTTGTCAATTAATTAGTTTAAGATTACAGTCAGAATCTTAATCTTTTAAGTACGATTATTTTGAGATTTTATGCAGAGAAAGATTTCTGTTGCAAAATCAAACTTACATACGTGTGTAAGATTGTTTTGCTGATCTCCGTTAATTTATAGTTGATCTATTTTGTTGTTATTGTTGTTGTTGTTGTTGTTGTAGATTTCAAATACTGAAAGACGTTGTTTTAATGATTTTGTTGATAAATATGTACGCTGACGAATAACAACATATAAGTTGATGCTCCTGTTTGATTTGTTAACTATGTAAACTGATGAATAACAGTAATATAATTGATTATCTTTTGAAGAAGAACTATGTGTGTTATCATTTCATTTTCTGTATTGTGTGAATGTATGCATTAGTTTGTGCAAACTTCAAGCTTCATGTACCTATAAATATAAGATGAACTACAATATAACATCACATAAATTGCAGGCAGTTATCAGCCCGTTTAAAGTTATAATTCCTACAACGGTTACTACCAGACAGTATATCAAAGACAACATTCACACTAAGATTTGTAGGTAACAGAGGAAGAGGCCGGCCACGCAAGAAGTGAAAGAAGGAAATTACAGAGACCTTAAATATCCCATTATATGAGTAAAAGGCACTGAGTGCTGTCAAGAAGTCTATAGTCTCCCCAGCAATGAAAGATATAAGAGGAAGGAGACAAGACAAGATAAGTAGTTTACGCGCTATATGCTTCTAAGTTTTAGATTTAGAGATCGATATAGGGTTGAACTTCGGTAAGTCTTTTTCCGCTGTGCCATAATGTGGTATATATGTATTCCGCTGTGCCATAATGTGGTACATATGTATTCCGCTGTGCCATAATGTGGTACATATGTATTCCGCTGTGCCATAATGTAGTACATATGTATTCCGCTGTGGCATAATTTGTTTTACGCCTGGTTTGTTTTTCGTTCATTTAATGTGCTGTATTTTGTCTTTTAGCTGGAGAATGAAAAGTGGGTCTTTTGTGTTTTCCTGATTTAGACACAGAAAATCGTTTATCAAAAATACCATTTGGCAGAATAAATTGCAAACTGGCGTGTACAAAAAGAAGTTAAAAACAAGTTTTAGAAAACATGAGGTCTGTCCTGGCACATGTTCCCCCACTGAAAGCTATTTACAATTTACATTCACTTATAAATTACGAAGGACTGTCTTGATGAAAATGTACTGCCAGTTTCAAGAAAAAACAAACAACGCGTGACACGGCATTAAAACAGATTCGAACCAGTTACCCTCTTACAAATGAGATTCGATCGAATCAACGCGGGTACTTTTGATGAAATCGCCGAAGCGTGCGAGCTATTATTTATGTCGAACCATGGAGTAGATTCAAAAGAAAACCTTATTGATCACTGCTCGCTCCATATCTTACGTCATGGGCTGAATTAAGGGACTTTGCTTCTATATGACCTGGTCGAAGTTAGGTGCTTCCGCTTTGATTTGAGCCAAACTGCTTTTGGGGATTCTTTTGCCAGTGATTGATGGAAAATCTAACCCCATGATGACCTATGTAGTGTGCCTTAACAAAAGATTTAATTTTTATTTAAAAAAATACCTGCAGATTATTATTTTTTTTCTACCAAAGTGTAGTTTTTTTTCTTTTTAATTAAGTGCTGTAAGCAAGACCAGGTCTCTGTTTTAGAGTTGATAATGAGGACGGGGAAAGAAAGCAGGAGAGTGCATCGCCATTATAAATTTATGATTATAAAAATGGCTAAAACCTGGGCTCATGGATGAGAGTGATCCTAGTGCTGTGTTATTTGAAGTCAATAGTCATCCCAAAACTGACTACGGAAGATGTAAGAATAAAGAAACTGGGTTTTCACAAATAGATGTTGTTTATAGTGCCAGATTTAGACTTGGCGAGGTCCTAAGTTACTGTGCCAGATTTAGACTTGGCGAGGTCCTAAGTTACTGTGCCAGATTTAGACTTGGCGAGGTCATAAGCTACCGTGCCAGACTTAGACTTTGGCGAGGTCCTAAGATACTGTGCCAGACTTATACTTTGGCGAAGTCATAAGCTACTGTGCCAGACTTAGACTTTGGCGAGGTCCTAAGTTACTGTGCCAGACTTAGACTTTGGCGAGATCCTAAGCTACTGTGCCAGACTTAGACTTTGGCGAGGTCTTAAGTTACTGTGCCAGACTTAGACTTTGGCGAGGTCTTAAGTTACTGTGCCAGATTTAGACTTGGCGAGGTCATAAGCTACCGTGCCAGACTTAGACTTTGGCGAGGTCCTAAGATACTATGCCAGATTTAGATAAGGTTAGGCCATGAAGCTTAGAGTCGCCTGGTAGGAGAAGTTGCACGAGCGGTCGGGAGACCCTAAGCTGAAGCTTGTTTATCTTACGACAAAGTCCAGCTCTGACTGCCCATCGTTCCTATGACTGTCTATAACGTACAAACCTTGAAAGAGTGGAACTGTAATAGTACCTTCACTCTACAAACACCAAATCAAGTGGTATCTATGTTGATATTAATTGCGGCAAAATGATCACGAATTTGAGAAACTTCAATGAACATCTTCGAAATTCTCCATCTGAAAGTTATCCTGAAGTAGATTAAACGCTTTCTTCAGCTCTCAGGCGCAATCTAAGCCCGACAACAGCCATAAGTTGGCAGGCGCGCGCATGCACACACACACGCGCTCAAACAAACACATTGCAGCAATTAGGCAAGCCTGGCGTAAACGTTCAATAAAACATTTAACAGGTGGAGCGGATGGAATCGAGAAATGATTCATAACGAGCGATGATCTGCCGGCAGGTTGCCCTGCCATATGGCGGTTCCACATACAAACCAGACTAGCGTACCAACTGACATTACGAACGAGACGTTTCTACCAACCAGATCACATGATGATCACAGCCAGCTAAACACAACCGCTCTGGACCGCAATCTAACATTAACTAACTCACTCAGTCCAAAAATCATGCCGTCACGAGACCCCAAGTCTCAAGAGAGAGGGGAGTGAGAGAGGGAGGGAGAGGGAGAAAGGGAGGGAGGAAGAGAGAGGGAAGGAAGGAGAGAGGAAGAGAGAGAGGGAAGAAGAGAACGAACGAACGAACATACTTTATTTTCAAAGAGTTAAGAATTGGGCACGCAGGCCCGTCTAACATTCTGCCCTTCATCATACAGCTTTCACTCAGTCACAGTCATTCAGCATTTGTTAACGAGCATAATAATCATGAAGACACAGTTAAATGATTACATAAATAATTAATAAACTTATCTTTTGTCCATACACTCTACTCTCTGATTTATGCAACAGCATGAAACAAACTTACGTTGTTACATTCATTCAAAACTAAAAAAATTATAGAAAAGCAGTATTTTAAAAAATTACAGCACTCAAGCCATACTTTAAACTATGCTTAGGGAGGCATATAGTCCATATCAAACAGATATCAAACAGATGTTGGCAAAGTTTAAAGTTATAAGAACGAATATTACTTATGAATTTTACATGAACTGGCAGGGCATTCCAAAGGTGGGCAGCTGAGTAAGAGAAGCTTTGTTTAAATATGTCAAGCCTTGGTTTTGGGAAAATACAATTGCTCAAGCGTTGACTGTGTTTTGAGTTGGATTTGAACAACGACCACAGATAGGGTGGAGCATTGTGCGATAGAATTTAATGAATTAACTTGGCCTTGTTGAAAAGAAATCTCTTCTTGAGGGGTAGAATATCAGGATGTTTGTCCTTATTTGTAATACGTGCTGCATGTTTGTCATCTATAAGTTTTACTGCTCGTTTTTGAAGTGAGTAAAATCGTTTCATGTTTGACATGGAACAACCATCACAGACTGTGGAGCAGTAGTCCAAATGGGTTTGTATCTGTGATATGTAGTATATTTTTCTGGTGTCTATGTCAAGAAAATGTTTAATTTGAGTAAGTTGGTAAACCTTTTGTGCAATGACAGAGGGAGGGAGAAGGAAGGAGAGAGAACCCAAATGTCGTGAGCTGTCCCGAAGTTTCTAGAGGCTTTACCCCGGACGTACAAAGATGCCCTCAAACTAAGGACGCTGTTTGCCCCCAAACAAAACCATACACGATTGCCTCCCATATACTGCCACAGAACTAGCAAAATGAGACCCGACAGCGTCCACGGGTGGCGATCTTCAGACTATTTCAAACCTCTTTTCTAATACTAGAAATATCATTACAACTGTGAATCAAGGACGCGTCAGACTCATTACTATCCAAAATAGTCTCATGTACTGGCAGACATTAAAGTGCTCGCATAAGAGAAATGACGACTGGAGCAAAACTGGTTTTAGTACTAAAAACAGATGGAGGCGTATGGTTGTTTTACTAAAAAAGAAAAAAAAAAGTCAGGAGATTCGGCAGAAGCAAGGACAGCAGGGAGTAAGATGAGCACGTTTGAATGAAGAACATAATCCAATATTTCGACAAACGCTTCTGGCACTGTTCTAGTGCACATTTTTGTGCGGCACATTTTCAAGGATCACTTACACAAATAAAACAGCAGATAAAAACACGAGAGATAAATGAAAATTTTTTTTTTAAATCTATTCCACCCCCCCCCCCCCACTCCGCCATATTGTTTTCTCAAATTTATTATCTGCGCTATCTGGGGGGCTTTTGTATAAGTCATAGGGAATCGATGGGAGCAAGCTGGGGCCATCTTGAGCATAACGCCATATTGTTTACTATGTGGTACCCTGTGTCATCCTCACTTTGTTTAATTTCTAAGCCAAGTACCTTCTTCCACTTCGTGCTTACCTATATCTGTCTGGGCGCATTTTGTGCCCGCCCTTCTTACAAGGCCGCCACACAATAAGAGTGTTTAATGGTTCATCTAGTGTGTGTGTTTGTGTGTGTGCTTGTGTGTGTATGTTTGCATGTGTGTTTGTGTGTGTTTGTGTCTGTGTGTATATGTTTTATGTTTGTGTGTTTGTGTATTTGTGTGTGTTTGTGTGCGTTTGTGTTAGTGTGTTTGTGTTTGGGTGCGTGTGTTTGTCTGTGTGTCGTTGTGTGCGTGTTTGTATGTGTGTTTTTTTTGTGTGTTTTTGTGTGTGACTGTGCGTGTGTGTTTGTGTGTGTTGTGTGTATGTTTGCATGTGTGTTTGTGTGTGTTTGTGTCTGTGTGTATATGTTTTATGTTTGTGTGTTTGTGTATTTGTGTGTGTTTGTGTGCGTTTGTGTTAGTGGTTTGTGTTTGGGTGCGTGTGTTTGTCTGTGTGTCGTTGTGTGCGTGTTTGTATGTGTGTGTTTTTTTTGTGTTTTTGTGTGTGACTGTGCGTGTGTGTTTGTGTGTGTTTGTGTGTATGTTTATCTTGTATGTTGTTTTTGTATGTGGTCCTTGAAAAACAGATTTTTGCTGAAATATTGGATTGTTGTATGTCCTTCATTTACACATGCTCATCTTACTTTCTGCCCATTCTAGCTTCCTCCCAGTTTCAGTGCTTACATATGACATGTATGGGAAGATGAAAACAACGAGGTTTTGCGAGTTAGAAAACTTTAGGCAAAGTTAGGATGATCACCCTCTAAAAATAGTAAAGAAAGCCGTTTAGACGTGAGACAGAGAAAACAGTAGGACACTAACTGGGACCGAACCCTGGACTTCTGTAGCGTGAGGAACTGCCTAGTCAGGCGAGCACAGTGCACTGTCAACTCAACTTCCTTTCATTCTCATCCTTTTCCTTTTCTGATGAAAGGTAGTTTTTTTTTTTTTTTTTGGGGGGGGGGGGGGCGGTGTGTAAATACTTTTAGGAAAATATTTCTAGAAGCGATGAACTAAATATTTCTAGAAGCGATGAACTACATATTTCTAGAAACGATGAACTAAATATTTCTAGAAGCGATGAACTAAATGCGACGCATGTTATAAAACCCACAATATGGAAAACATGGAGGTCGTTCTTGTACGCGTTGCATCGGCCATCATTGAATGGCGAGCCTATACAGCGTTATCATTTTCCGCTAAATTTTCTTCAGTTTTCGTTTTGACTTGCCTTCCGTGTATATGTATGTGTGGGCAGAAAGAGGGAGGGAGGGAGGGAGTGAGAGAGAGGGAGGGAGAGAAAGGGAGGGGGAGAAAAGAGAGGGAGGGAGAGAGAGAGGGAAGGAGGGAGAGAAAGGGAGAGAAGGATGAAGAGAGAGAGGAAAAGAAAAAGGGAGGGAGAGAGATAGAGAAGGAGGGAGACTGGGAGAAAGAGAGAGGAAAACAGAAAGAGAGGGAGAGAGAGAGAGGGAGGGATGGAGAGAAGGATGAAGAGAGATAGGAAGAGATAGAGGGAGGGCGAGAGAAGGAGGGAGACCAGGAGAAAAGAGAGAAGAAAAGAGAAAGGAAGGGAGAGAGAGAGAGGGAGGGACAAAGAGGTACGGAGGAAGAGGAGTACATGCGTGTTTATTCCTATTGCGATTATCGTTGTTCAATTTTCTGTTTAATGATTGGGGGGGGGGGGCGGGACGGTAACATGTTTGTATCTGTCCTGTTGATTTCCGCTTGAGTTCACCAGAACAGAGAAGAATCTTCCACATCGATGATCAGCCTTCCTTATCAAGGTCGCAGAATGTTCTATCAAGCCTTTACATTCACAATATGTCCTGTCAAACTTTCACATTCACACAGTATATCTGGAACACACACTTCAGATTCTGTGCATATATACCCGAGTCAGCCATGGCGGTACCTGCTCTGTAAGACATTTTCTCTCCACTTCTCACGGTCTTCAGCCAGCGTTTTGTCGTATCCCAGCTGTGCTGCAACCTGTCCACCTCTGTTACAAAAGGTTTTCATCGTGTCCTCCTCTGTTACAAAAGGTTTTCATCGTGTCCACCTCTGTTAAAAAGGCTTTCACCGTGTCCACCTCTGGTAGAAAAGGTTTTCATTCTTGTCCACCTCTGTTACAAAAGGTTTTCATTCTGTCCTCCTCTGTTACAAAAGTTTTTTTTTCCTGTACGCCTCTGTTACAAAAGATTTTCATCGTGTCCAACTATGTAACAAAAGGTTTTCATCCTGTCCACTTCTGTTGCAAAAGGTTTTCATCTTTTCCACCTCTGGTACAAAAAGTTTTCATCCTGTCCATCTCTGCAATAAAAGGTTTTCATCTTTTCCACCTCTGGTACAAAAGGTTTTCATCCTGTCCATCTCTGCAATAAAAGGTTTTCATCTTTTCCACCTCTGGTACAAAAGGTTTTCATCCTGTCCATCTCTGCAATAAAAGGTTTTCATCTTTTCCACCTCTGGTATAAAAGGTTTTCATCTTGTCATTCTTGATCTGACTCTATTCATGTTTTCAGCGGCGTCTCTTTATCTAGACCGTTGAAGATAATAAACTGAACAAACGAGAAGAAGAAGAACAGGAGGAGGAAATGTTGACGATTATTATTATTATTATCATTAAGAAGAAAAGGAAGGATAAGAAGAAGAAAAGAAGAAGAAAAAAGAAGAAGATGATGATGATGATGATGATGATGAGAAAGAAGAATAAACTGGAAATGATTATTATTATTATTATTATTATTATTATTATTATTATTATTATTGTTATTACTATGCAGAAGAAGAAGAAGAAGGCTTTAATATAGAAAAGTACATTTTAACAAAAAAATTTACAAGAAAAATGACCTAACAAAAGCTGTCCGCTTGCAGAACTTACACTGTAAAAACAATTTAATGAGTTATCGATAATATCTTCCTCGGTGGCACAATTAACAGCCAGACATTCTTATTTCGCGATTGTAAAATTCATGGAGGAAATTCCCATAGGTTGTTTATCACAATCAAAAAACATAATCAGTCAGCTGTGCCTTCAATGCTCTATTGAACTTTCCAGAGTTCACCGAGGCAAGCAATCAGCACACATTCTTTAACTTCACAAACAAATATTAGAGAGCTCTACATGAATTTGCATACTGGGGTGGGGGGGGGGGTGGAGAGACAGACCGTAAAATTGAGTGAACACGTCAGTCATTCCACAGCTTCATTCTTTGTTGTGGATCTTTGATGTAAATTACACATCAATTTTGTTCAATGCAAATTCCGGTTAAAAAAAAACCAAACATTTCCCTACACTCTCGGGTGTTATCCATCTACGGTCTTTCATTTATAGATCTATAGAACTTTCATTTATAGATCTACAGAACTATGTTTTTTCCTCTGTGTGAGCTTCTTCGTTTTCAAATTTTCCTAATGCGTGTCACATCGTAATGCTAAGCGCTGTGTAGCGTAGGAAGGAACTATGGGAGATTAGTGTGCATTTTTCTACGTGCGGCCAAGTCTAACGCGAATTCTGTTATATGTTGCATAAAAAAAGACATGAATTTGAACGTTCTGCCTCACAGCTCCATCACCAACGATGGGTAGCCACGTCAGTCTGTGGATGGCAATCAGAAACAGCTAGTCCAGTGTCGGCCATATTTAATTCCACATCAAAACAGTGTTTCTGGTAACTAAGGCGTTGTTATTAAATTCTGGCATGCGAGATAAGGATGGCGGAGCCTATAGAAAGTCCTGATGATTAATCTGCTCTGTAAAGCAAGTCAGTTGATATCGCAGTCCACTCTCTGTCCGAATTTAACGCTTTTTAAAAAAATATGTCTACTACCGCGGCAGGTGCTTAAGCAGGATTTCCCCTTACAAAAAAAAATGGGTTCCTACTGGATTGATTGATTACATGTGGAGTACAGTTTATATTAGAAATCTATTATTCTTGTTGCTGGTGTTAACAATCACCTAGTTTTCTGTATTATACATCAAGAAAACACAACAAGACACCCAGGTTTCCAACAAATACAACAACTCAACGTAACTTGACCGTCTTTCAACCAACAAAACCGGTCAACAATAAGGACTCCAACAAACCCATCAGCAGACTACACACATTTATTAATGGACAAGAAATGAGGGTGACAATCGTGAAGATATATACGTAGCCATCAGGCTAAACAAGAATTACATTTTAGCAGTGATCGGCGTGCGAGGACTCAACGCCATATGGGTAAAGAAAACATTACAATGATCTATACACAAAGAATCATACTTACAATCTTACAAAAAAAAACCTCAGCCCACACAGGGAAAATAAAAAAAAAGAAACTAACTCTAACAACAAGGCTCTCTCTACCACATTTCTAGAGACAATCACACCGCTCGACAAAACACTCCACACAGTTACACGTTCACACCAAGACTCCTCTTAACGACGTGCTTTGCACACGGACACCTAACGACGTGCTTTGCACACGTACTTTCCTAACGACATGCTTTACACACTGACGTGAGTTGTAGTCTACGAGAACACAACTACTAGCAATACACAAATACTCTCTGTACAGAATTGCTATTCTGTTACAGTGCAAAAAAAAAAAAGCTAAACCACGGATGGTTGTGCGATAACCACAGCAGCAACAACATAAATAATAGCAGCAACAATAACAAGAACAGAACAATAGCAACATAAATAACAGCAAGCAACAATAAATATAAAAGATCAATAACAACATAAATAACAGCAGAAAGCATGACAACAACAGAACAAATACATAAATAACAGCACAGCAATAACACTAGCATTAACAGAACAACAGCAGAAGTAGCAAGAACATTAACAGAAACAAAAGAAGTTATAATAATAACAACAACAACAGCACCAGAAGCTGCAACCGAAGAAAAACTACAGTACACGTAAATTTAAACTTTCTCTCCTGTTTCTCCGTCCTGTATATTTATGAACGTATATGGCGTGATGTGAAACGTTACAGTTTCGTGCACCGTTGATGAATGGAACTAGTGTTAAACTTATATTTAATAATCTAATATTTTGTTATCATTAATGTAATGATTTTGTGTATATTTATATATTTAGTTGTATAAACAAGTAGTTATACCTCTAACTTAATGCGAAGAAAACTAAATTGATAACAACTGACAAAACAAACAAGGCAGCTGAAAGATGTATCAATGAGGAAAAATTGGAAGAGGTGGAGAGTTTTGAATGTCTTGGATCACTGCTAACTAATAATGGAACGAATAAACGAACATACTTTATTTTTGAAGAGTTAAGAATTGGGCACGCAGGCCCGTCTACCATTCTGCCCTTCGTCATACAACTTTCATTCAATCACATATATTCAGGATTTGTTATTGAACGTAATATAAATGAAAAAAACATAAAATGAATAGGTAAATAATTAATAAAACACTTTCTTTCCATATACTCCACGTTCTGGTTTATACATTTACATGAAATAAACTTTTATTACATGCTCATGTTCATTTTAAACTCATGGAGAAACAATGAGGGATATTAAAAGGAGAATATCTATAGCTCTTCAAAAAGTAAAACAACTAAAGAATCTGTGGAGAGGAACAGACAGAACTACAAAAATAAGATTTTAAAGGGCATGTATCTTTCCCATCGCAACATATGCCTGTGAGACCTGGACACTTAACACAACAGCTGAGAAATACATAAACGGCTTTGAATGTAAATGCTACAGAAGAGTTCTTCAAATATCATGGACACAAAAACATAACATACTGCAAGAACTTATTATTGAAAAAGGCTGGTTAGTAAAGAGAATTAAACAGAGAAAACTTAAACATTTTGTACACATTCAATGTCATGAAAATTTAGAGAAGACTGTCTTGGAAGGATACATAATGGGGAAAAAGAAAGAGAGGAAGACCAAGGTGAAGATAGCTGCAAGACATCGTTGATAATCTGCAAATGGATGCATCAGCAGCAGGGCATCTTGCTTACAACCGAGAGGCCTACAGAAGAGCTGTTAAGTAGGCAATGGTCAGCAAGGGACATGCAAATGACTGACTGACTAATAGTTATACATAAATAAATACGGGATATAAATAAACTAGGCTTTCAAGCATATCATTAGAAACCATTCGTCTTTTTTCCCTCATCACTCATTCCCTCACAAATTCACTCTCACTCACCCAGTCACTCACTCACTCACAAATTCACTTACAAAATCACTCACTCACTTACAAATTCACTCTCTCAGAAATTTACTCACTCACTCACAAACTCACTCACTCACTCACAAATTCACTTACAAAATCACTCACTCACTTACAAATTCACTCTCTCAGAAATTTACTCACTCACTCACAAACTCACACATTCACTCAGTTACTCACTCACAAATTCATTCACTCACTCACAAATTCATTCACTCACTCACAAATTCATTCACTCACTAACTTACTCGCTCACTCACGCGCAGACCCAGCTCACACCAACGGTCACCCACAAAACTCACATACAAGCTAGATCCTAATCAAACCAAAGCTACTTAAACTAACATCAGAACTTTGAAGTGAAACAATCCAAATAATCAAAACAAGAGTTCTGTATATTTCAAGATAAGCAACCCGGGTAACTTGCCCAGTCATTTCTCTCCCACCTACACTATTCATTCCACCAATCAGTTCTCGCTCATGAATTTCATTTCAAACACTCAGAAACTCGGGGTTCTTTTTTCCCCCTTAATTTACATACAAACATTGCACTATTTGAATACTCGCGTAGGGATATCAAAATAATTGCACGCGGCGGTCTCATCTCTTTGAAATCTTTTCGCGTGATAGGAGATACCCTACAAGACAGATTTCAAATAAGCAAAATTACTAATAGGAAATTCATTATTAAATGGGCTGCGATCGGTTAAAAACAGAATAAAGACAAAGGAGACCTGTTTTTGGTATCAGATCATTCGCTATCTCGATACAAGAAACAGATATTTTGCAAAAAAACAATACTTCTGAACGAAGTGTTAAAAAATGTGACATATTTACATGCCAATATTTATAATTATGGGTTTTTATTCTAAGAAAAAGAAAACTAATAATCAGATTACCGTTATTAATCATTTTCCTTCATGAACTGGACCCATTCATTATTACTTGTGTTTTTTTTTTAATCCGAAATTTCGAGATAAGAAATTCTCTGAAAATGGAAATTCTTTTTCTTATTTGCTGCCTAGAGAAGTGCTCTACCGCTTCATCTGAAGACACCAGACTCCCTTCTGGCCAGCATGAGGCCTCTGTTTCACCAGGAAATGCGGTGTGCTTAGGAGAAACAAATAAAAATTGTCCCCGGTAAGGGAGAATATCCAGCTACATTGCGAGGCACACTGGATTACACTACACACAACGCTGTTAGATGAAAAATTTAAAAAAAATATTTCGAACAATTCATTTCCATAAACTATTAGACAGGGAATGAGTCATAAAAGATGAAATTGAACAACAACAACAACAAAAAACCCAGGTCCCAGAAAAAAATGTAACAAGATTTACACGTTACAACGGTTCGTATTCGTGAATGTATTTGAAATTCACAACTACAGAAAGCTTCCGACGTCGGTAAATGGATCCTTCCACAATCCCTTGCGTAAAAAGAATTTTACGTAACTCAGAGCTATGGTAAAATTCCATCGATTTTTTTTTTCACGTCAGACGTTTTTTAACGTAAATCCGGATCTCCATATGTCGAACCTACGTAAATCGAGGTCCTTCTGTATATTAGTAATCGTTAATTATTTCAAATGAATACCTCATATTTCTGTGTTCGTTGTTAGAGCACCAGTGTGGAAGGTTATCCTTCGACAAATAAAGTCCGTTAGAACTGAGAGAAAGAGAAATGTGTGGAATATTCTCTGTTTCTTGTTTGATAATTTTGTGTTAGTAGTTGTACGTGTTAAACATTACTCCGCCATTCTTTCACGTTCGAGTAGTCGAATTCTGTACCTGCATGTGTAAATATACAACACGAATACATTGAACAGAAGGCGGGATCTTAGTGAATGCGGTAAAATCCTCATTTGTAGGGAATTTTCTGCAATAAAACGAGCTATTTTATGGCGAGATTTTACGACACAAATTGATTTTACGACACCTGCTGTTGGAGTACCCCCATAACAAATAACGTTTCTGTTAGGTTTGAATTGTCAAGTTGGAGATTTCACTGCTTCCAGCGTGATAACCCTTTCCAATAAACATACTCTGTTTACTACAGTTAATCGAAAACGACCGTGTATTTGATCATGTTTTCATTTGGTTGTCATAGATGTTTGCTATAAAAGTAAATCATGCCGAAGTCGGGGGCATCGGGCCGAAAGGAGCAGTTATTACAGCTCAACCAACCGGAAGATAAAGATAACCCTTCCGGCGCTATGGAAGTACACGGAGGACGTGGTGTTAGTGTCCATTATTTTCCGTGACCTGTCGACACACTAAAGAGTGATGTGGTCAGCATGACATCTGGCCGCCTGTCCTTCCCCAGCTCCAGGAGAAGACAAGTGCCTGTTACTGTGGCTGAGTGAGTGAGGGGGGTGCGAACCGCCAACCTTCGCCATGAGAGACTAGTATACTAACTTCGCAACTCAGGCGTGCAACTGACAACTGTGACACGATGTAAATAACTCTTTTTTTTAAGGACGACGATGACAACCACAAGAAGAAGAAGAAGAAGAAGTGAGCCACAGAAATTTGAACTGATCGTTGTTACTAACCTTAAAAATCGATAATCTAAAAAAAAAACGCGGTAAGTTACAGAACTCGGTGTTTGAGTGAGTACTCTTTCTACAGCGGCAGGTAGAATTCATCATCGTTAATGCAGCTTCGATTTTTACATAAAAACCCCGTTCATGAAGTTTCAGCTCGGCATGAAGCAAATTTCCACTTCATCGCATTATCCCGTAACAATGTTTATCAATGTAAGTAAACAGGAGATAGTGTGTATATCCTCGTAGTAATAAGATCCAGCCAAGCAAAACAAAATATAGTTTCTCTCTTTGTATAACCATCATTACTTATTTAGGCAAGTCAGAGATTTTTTTAGATAAGAAATTACAAAGTAATACGTATAATTTCCCACGTTTATGTCCCTTGATTTGCATTTTGACTCGTCCTCCCATGTTCTACCATTACACAGATCACCAGAACGATATGAATGAGTACTCGGAACCCCAATCAAAAAGGATATGGGTGTATCCATTGAACTGCAGTAAAAAGGATATGGGTGTATCTGTTTAACTGCAGTAAAAAGGATATGGGTGTATCTGTTTAACTGCAGTAAAAAGGATATGGGTGTATCTGTTGAACTGCAGTAAAAAGGATATGGGTGTATCTGTTGAACTGCAGTAAGAAAGAATATGGATGTATCTATTGAACTGCAGTAAGAAAGGATATGGGTGTATCTAATGAACTGCAGTAAAAAAATATGGATGTATCTATTTAACTGCAGTAAAAAGGATATGGATGTATCTATTGAACTGCAGTAAAAAGGATATGGGTGTATCTATTGAACTGCAGTAAGAAAAGATATGAGTGTATCTACTGAACTGCAGTAAAAAGAATATGGATGTATCTATTGAACTACAGTAAAAAGGATATGGATGTATCTGTTTAACTGCAGTAAGAAAGGATATGAGTGTATCAACTGAACTGCAGTAAAAAGGATATGGATGTATCTATTGAACTGCAGTAAAAAGGATGTGGATGTATCTATTAAACTGCAGTAAAAAGGATATGGGTGTATCTATTGAACTGCAGTAAAAGGGATATGGGTGTATCTATTGAACTGCAGTAAAAATGATATGGATGTATCTATTGAACTACAGTAAAAAGGATATAGGTGTATCCACAGATCTGCAGTAAAAAAGGATATGGGTGCATCCAGTGAACTGCAGTAAAAAGGATATGGAAGATATGGATTTTTTCAATGAAATGTAGTTCAAAGAATATGGATGTTTCCATTGAACTATTGTCAAAAGGATATGGACATATCCTCTGCTCATTCACCGAGCTGACATTAAAAGGATATCTGTTACTTTCAGATGTATCCTCAACGGGTCATAGCCAGTGCTATCCCTCAGAAAATTAACTCTTAAACCTATATTAGGTTATCTGGTCTCAGATTAGGTGACCGCATGCAGAAACATTTGTATTATACCCACCCCCCACCCCCCAGCACGCTTCGAAACCAGTCCCTAATTGTTTCAATGGCCCCAACAACAGAGGCAAATCTCATTTTCTTGTAACAGCCATCAAATAATGTCACGCTGATAATAAAAGCCGCCTAGCACGTGAGAACCGCAACATTCAAAAATATGGGAGGCTGGAACCACACGGTTTGAACTCCCAATTCAGCAACACCTAACATTCCCCTCTTTCCACAATCATATTCCTTCTGCACTAAGTCCTACTCCTTTCTCACTTGTAACACATTGTTCATAAACTCCTTACAGCATTAGATTACAACACTTCTACCCCAACTATCATCACCTGTTCCACTTTCTCCCACCTATATTACCATTGTAACACTGTCTATCCTTTCCACGGTTCTCCGTTCCTTCCCCCAGCCCCTTCTTCAGCCTATCACACATCACGAGTCTCCATTTACATTTCTCTACACTCCACCATGCGCATTTCTGAACACAGCCTCTTACAAATCACTTGTAAAAGTCATGGCTAAGACTCCATTCATTTTATTTTATTCTATTTTTTCCATTCCTATTTTTTTTTATTTAGCATTCACGTGAATTCATATTTTATCTTGTCTCACTATTTCTTTGTCCTGTGTGTTTTTGTGTGATTAAGGTTCAAACAGAAGCGTCCCAGCTTTTTGCTCGTTAAGTAATAAAGCTGTTCCTACTTTTGTCCTAGTTTATACATTTTGTTATCACAGCTTTACTGCGGTGGCTCCGTGTATAGTTATATACATAGTTTTATATAGATATACACTAATTATTCGTGTGTTAGGTAAAGGCAGCAGTATTATGTCTTGGGGGCACTTAGTGAATATGGTGTTAGTGTCCATATTTTCCTTGACCTGTCGGCACACCAGAGGCTGGTGTGGTCAATATAACGCCCTGGCCGCCTTTCCTACCCCAGCTCTACAAGAAGCCAGGCAGCCATTCCTACAACCAGGTGACTGGGGCCTCTGCCGCCGGTTTCGAACCACTGACCTTGGCATGAGAGTCTGTTACACTATCCACTTCGGCACTCTGATACTCCTTCAGATATACGTTACATTATCTTTTTTTTTCTTGTTTTTCTCAGTTAATTCTTCAGTACACTCCACTTTATTCTCGAAAAAGCCCACCCCAACGCCACTGACCAGTTGTAATATCTGACTAGCCTGTGGGAAGTAAACTGGAGTCCACACTGACCAGAGTTTGTTGACCCCGAAAACAAAACCAAAAAGATCTCTTGCCCGCTTCATCTACGGCAAAATACGAGGAAGGTCATTTATGCACGCAAGCTGCACAAGAGCCATGTATTGGTAGTAATCGACTTTCCAGTAATCGTATCTATAAATAGAATCCCACAGAAAAAAAGAAAGCAAGTGAGTAGAAATTATAGAAACTGATAAATTTATGAGATGATTGGGAAATGAATCTTTTGTTAACCTTAAGTGGATGGACTTTTCACGCATGACAGATGAAAACGCCGATAAGATAATCACTGGACGCAGATGAAAGATTTTCTGCATTAAAACATTATGATGGAGAGGAAGTGACGCGACTCTGTCAATAATAATCCGTACAACCTTCATGAACACGGTCAAATCTGCCACACACACGGGAAATAAAAGTAACACTGATTCGGCACGGGGAACTTATCAATAGAATTTGTATCGTTAATCGGGAAAAACGGAAGACGGATATCGAAAAAACGTATAACGGTAGGGAAAAAAATTACATATTGCAATGAACTCTTTGCCTATGATTTATTTTGTTACGTGCATTATTTTGCTCAGTTGGAACTTTGTATCGTGGCGTTCTTATCCTACCAGAGGTAAGCACGAGGTATTAGAAACATCGAGTGCGATCACAGACCGATAACTCCATTTCCACAGTCCCTATAATCGTATGTGAGACAAGCCGAACAACAATTATTCACTCAGTTACTGGGTTTCAATTTATCAGTGGATCGTAAAACAAACACTTCGCGAAATGAAAACAAGGAGTTTTGATTATTTTACGCATCGATGCAACTCCAATAGCGCGTAGAGACAATTGATACCATCAGCCGGTTAAGTTATTCGTGAATAGAGAATCGACTGCACAGAATAGCAAGCATAAAATTTAGAATCGGATTCATCAAAGAACTACACGTGTTTGATTTTAACGAACTCGAACGAAATATTAATCTTTCTTTATAACGATTTCCGAACTAGAATACAAACGTTGTTAGAATATTCTGAAATAGAGAACTACCCGGATGCAGACAGAGGCTATTTTTTTGAGCATCTTTTGTCGCTGTTGGCTGCCTCAAATACACCATTGAGTTGATGCTGTAACATCAATATTGTTTGAAGCTCTGCTGAGTGCAGTGTGATCTTTCTGTGAAGAATATTCACATAGGAAACTCCTGGCACTGAAATAAAATGGCAACGCGTGTGGTATGCTTTGTTTTATGTTGACACTTTTCATAGTCTGTAAAGCTCTTTCTTTCAACAAAAAAACATCAACATGGAACCCGAATTCACACTTTCTGCCCCACTACAGTTCCTGTAATGTAGCCATTCTTACACCCTTTTATTACATATTACTGCAGCTAACTACAGCCTTTTACTTTTTAGCAGTTACTTCCCTCACTTCACCTTCAGCTTGGACGTAAACTCGTTAAAATGAGACTTATTTCTACGTGAATGTTGGGTACTTCTCCTTCACGCACTAACAGCTATATGTACAATGTACTCTGCTCCTTATCTTCAAAGCACAAAGTTTCGGTAACCCCAAGTACAATTCCCTAGCAGAAACATCAGGTACCGTTATTTATATTTGCACTGAAAGAAGCGCAGGAGAGTCAGGATAAAATCCACTGTGTCTTTCTGGAGAATTCAGATAGTTGTCAGCTACACTGGGGCCTACTGAGAGAGGGGCCTAGCCGGTGCAGTGCCCTCTGGGTCGGAGGGAAGAGGGCGTAAGGGATGAAAACAGAATAGCTGTTGTCAGGAGGGGAGGTGGGGTGGGGTTGGAGGGGATTTGAAATAAGTTTCGCCCCAGCTTCCAAAATTTCTCTCTCGGGTCGTGGCTACAAAGAGACTTTGGCTACACTGACGCCTTGGTTACACTGAGGTTTTGACTACACTGAGCTTTGATTACACTGAAGTTTTGATTACACTGAGCCTTGGATACACTAAAACCCTGATTACACTGGGGCCCTGGCTACACTGAGCCTTGGATACACTAAAACCCTGATTACACTGGGGCACTGGATACACTAAAACCCTGATTACACTGGGGCACTGGATACACTAAAACCCTGATTACACTGGGGCACTGGATACACTAAAACCCTGATTACACTGGGGCACTGGATACACTAAAACCCTGATTAC
This sequence comes from Achatina immaculata, assembly GCA_009760885.1. NCBI lineage: Eukaryota > Metazoa > Mollusca > Gastropoda > Stylommatophora > Achatinidae > Lissachatina > Lissachatina immaculata. Next base: position 25,820,869 of record CM019696.1, on the reverse strand, counting down.
ACTGGGGCACTGGATACACTAAAACCCTGATTACACTGGGGCCCTGGCTACACTGAGCCTTGGATACACTAAAACCCTGATTACACTGGGGCACTGGATACACTAAAACCCTGATTACACTGGGGCCCTGGCTACACTGAGGCCCTGGATACACTAAAACCCTTATTACACTGAGGCCCTGGATACACTAAAACCCTGATTACACTGGGGCCCTGGCTACACTGAGGCCCTGGATACACTAAAACCCTGATTACACTGGGGCACTGGATACACTAAAACCCTGATTACACTGGGGCCCTGGCTACACTGAGGCCCTGGATACACTAAAACCCTGATTACACTGGGGCACTGGATACACTAAAACCCTGATTACACTAGGGCCCTGGCTACACTGAGGCCCTGGCTACACTGAGGCCCTGGCTACACTGAGGCCCTGGCTACACTGAGGCCCTGGCTACACTGAGGCCCTGGCTACACTGAGGCCCTGGATACACTTCTTCTTCTTCTTCTTCTTCGTTCACTTCTACCACCAAAAACCGCACTGTGAACCTACTGAATTCACGCATGTGGTCCTCGTTAGGTCCCGTGGTCCCCTGTGTGGTCCAAAATAGACCACACGAGTTCCACGAAAGGACCACAAGGGGTTCAGAGTATCACAGTGCTTTAGCCTGTATTCTTGGTGGGTCTCTGAAGCGGGATTGCGTGACACCGTGGCTTTCATTGCACCAGGTTGGTCTAGGGTTGGACTTTCTCACCGGAAGACCTCGACGTGTTTGGAATATCAGTGCATCCCCGCTGGGTGAGAGGCGTTAGCCCACCCAGGCCAGAGTTGGACTTTCTCACCGGAAAACCTCGACGTGTTTTGAGATACCCGTGTATCACCGCCGGGTGAGAGGTGGTTGCCCATCCAGTCCAGGGTTGGACTTTCTCACCGGAAAACCTCAGCGTGATTAGGATACGCAGACATCCCCGCCGGGTGAGAGGTGGTTGCCTATCTAGACTTCCCTGGTCCAGTGTCTCCGACTTCAGCATTTTGCGGTCGTGGCCGCTACCCATCCTGGTTGTGACCAGGATGGAGCTTTTGTCCAGGAGGACGAATCCTCGCCACTAGTGACTTCTACCCCTGGGTTGAGCCGGTTTAGGCATTTCCCAGTATGGGCGTGTTTGGGACGGGACCGACCTCTAGGGCAGAGGTACTGTGACATTCATAGCCTTCAAGATTCACCCCTGGTATGAGCCGGTTTAGGCAAAATTCACCAGTATGGGTGTTTATCAGGCGTTACCGACCTCTAGAGCGGAGGTGGCATGACATGTCTAGCCATCGTGTTCGACCCCTGGTGTGTGCCGGTTTAGGCATATTTCACCAGTGTAGGTGTATTTCGGACGTAGGCGGCCTCTAGAGCAGAGGTGCCGTGGTATAGCTCTCGTAGCGATACTACTGGACATACCAGGTTAAACTTCACTTTCCACCACCTTTTCCCATCGGCGCCGCACAGCAACCTTTATTTCCGCATTTACTTCCTTAACCGGGAGGAGCTTCACTCCACGCGCGGCATTTGAAGAGTCTCGCCAGCAGTGACTTAACCTCTGGGACAAGCCGGTTCATGCATTTCACCCGATATGATTGCACTCAGGACGTGGCCGACCTCCAGACCAGAGGTGCCATGATTTGACTGTTTGCTTCGCTTTATTCTTTCAACCACCGTTTCCGCAGTGATGCTGCGCGGCAACCTCATTTGCAAATTTCTTCATTGGCCGGGAGGAGCACCGCTCCACGCACGACAGCTGAAGATCTCGCCAACAGCAGCAGATGAGCTACCAAACGTGACACTCATCTACCCTAAGTAACTGGTTTTCAGGCGCCAGATATTCGCCCTCGCCCCTTCTCCTGTCAGTTTAAACAGTTCTGCCACGGGAAGGCCAGGAGCTGGACTTGACTGCCAGAGGCTGTTTGTGGCGCGTTTGCAGTCCTTAGAACCCCTAGATACACTAAAACCCTGATTACACTGGGGCCCTGGATACACTAAAACCCTGATTACACTGAGGCCCTGGATACACTAAAACCCTGATTACACTGAGGCCCTGGATACACTTAAACCCTGATTACACTGAGGCCCTGGATACACTAAAACCCTGATTACACTGGGGCCCTGGATACACTAAAACCCTGATTACACTGGGGCCCTGGATACACTAAAACCCTGATTACACTGAGGCCCTGGATACACTAAAACCCTGATTACACTGAGGCCCTGGATACACTTAAACCCTGATTACACTGAGGCCCTGGATACACTAAAACCCTGATTACACTGGGGCCCTGGATACACTAAAACCCTGATTACACTGGGGCCCTGGATACACTAAAACCCTGATTACACTGGGGCCCTGGATACACTAAAACCCTGATTACACTGGGGCCCTGGATACACTAAAACCCTGATTACACTGAGGCCCTGGATACACTAAAACCCTGATTACACTGGGGCCCTGGATACACTAAAACCCTGATTACACTGGGGCCCTGGATACACTAAAACCCTGATTACACTGGGGCCCTGGATACACTAAAACCCTGATTACACTGGGGCCCTGGATACACTAAAACCCTGATTACACTGAGGCCCTGGATACACTAAAACCCTGATTACACTGGGGCCCTGGATACACTAAAACCCTGATTACACTGAGGCCCTGGATACACTAAAACCCTGATTACACTGGGGCCCTGGATACACTAAAACCCTGATTACACTGGGGCCCTGGATACACTAAAACCCTGATTACACTGGGGCCCTGGATACACTAAAACCCTGATTACACTGGGGCCCTGGATACACTAAAACCCTGATTACACTGAGGCCCTGGATACACTAAAACCCTGATTACACTGAGGCCCTGGATACACTAAAACCCTGATTACACTGAGGCCCTGGATACACTTAAACCCTGATTACACTGGGGCCCTGGATACACTAAAACCCTGATTACACTGGGGTCTTGGCAACTCTAAAGCTCTGACTATTCTGGGGCCCTGGCTACATTGAAGCTCTTGCTAGAGATCCTGGCTACACTAAGGCTTTGGCTACACTGACAGTAAAAGGCTTTTTCTAACCCAGATCACATTGAAGCATAATGCACGACGTATCGCATGTCCCACTTCTGGAAAACTATCGTGTGACAAAGCTTTAGTTAACAGACAAACCATTTCTGTATGTGAAATGTTCACTGTTCAGCTAGTACCACCACAACATATTAGGTGAAGTAAGCGTTACAACCATGATGATATATGTACCAGTCCCCTGCTTTCTTGGCTGTAAATTGAAGATTAGCAAAGACCTGCTGGTCTACGAATAAATGAAGATGCACTGAAAGTTGAATTGGAATTAGTAGACATGGCTGTTTGTGGCAGTATTAAAAGTAGTTAGGAGTAATAGGTAGGCGAAAAGTAGTAGTAATAGTATTAACAGCATTAGTAAGAATAGTAATAGTAGTAGTAATAGATGTAGTAGTAAGAGCAGTCGTAGAGGTAGTAATAATAGCAGTAATAGTAGTATTGGGAGGAGCAGTAGTGATAAGATTAGTAGTAATAGTAGTAGGAGTAGTAGTAGTAGTAGTAGAGGTAGTAGTAGTGGTAGTAGTAGTAGTAGAGATAGTAGTAGTGGTGATAGCAGTAGTAGTAGTTGTGGTGGTAGTAGTAGTCGAGAAATAGTAGTAGTAATAGTAGTAGTAGCAGTAGCAGTAGTAGTAGTAGTAGTAGGAGTAGTAGTAGTAATAATAGTAGTAATAATAGTAGTAGTAATAATAATAATAATAGTAGTAGTAGTAGTAGTAGTAGTAGTAGTAGTAGTAGTAGTAGTAGTAGTAGTAGAGAAGTAGTTTAAACAGAAGCAACATTATTGATAGTTGGCACTGGTACAGTAATGGTTAAGATGTCCGCAGACTAGAAACAGCGTGGCTTGAGTACAGCTCATTGTTGGAAGAGAAGTGCTTTATGTACCGCTTTTCGAGGCTAGTAGTATATTCTTTCTTCTAGTAAAAAGATTAAACAGAGAAAAAAAACTTTAAATATTTTGGACACATTAAATGTCATGAGAGTTTAGAGAAGACTATCTTGGAAGGGTACATAATGGGAAAAAAGAAAGAGAGGAAGACCAAGGCGAAGATGGCTGCAAGACATCGTTGATAATCTGCAAATGGATGCATCAGCAGCAGGGCATCTTGCTTACAACCGAGAGGCCTACAGGAGAGCTGTTACGGAGGCAAAGTTTCGCAAGGGACATGCACATGACTGAGTATGTTCTTTGCTCTAACAACTTTAGTAGTTGTGAAAGCAGTAGCTGTAGTAGTAGCAATAGAAAATAGTATGAGATAATAGAAATGGCGAATGCGGTAAAACTGGTTCTAGTATAATTGAAGGTAGATGATGGTACACTTATGGCTCAGTTTTACAAAAAGATGGATAGAACGAGGAATGAGGACAGAAACATGAATGGCAGAAGGTGAGATGAGCACTTATAAATGAAGAAATATACAACAATCCAATATTTCGGCAAACGTCCTTTTCAAGGACTCACGTACAGAAACAAAGCAAAAACATTTTGTGCCCGTCTTTCTTACAAGGAGGATAAAAAAGGCCAAGTGTTTAGTATCTCATCTGTATTTTTAATCTTTTTATCTGTTGTGTTGTTTTTTTTATGTGACCCTTGAAAAAGGGGTTTTGCATGAATATTGGACAGTATGTCCTTCATTTATACGTGCTCATCTTGCTTTCTGTACATTCTTGCTCCTGGTCACTTTCCTCATTCTTTCTATCTTTTTTTTTTTTGTAAAACTAAATCGTATACATCTGTCTACTTTATTACTATGTAACTGTAAAAAAGGGCCCTAGCTCTGCTGCTGTGGCTTAGTTACACTCGGGGCCCCCCACACGAGCTGGGCCTCGACATCAGGGTTTCCTTGGACGTTTTTAGGGAGATGACCCCAACGTTGTGTTGAATCTGTGTTACCCGTGATCTGGCATTTATAGGGGATTTACAACCACCGCCCTTGGCTATATGTAAAGCATTGAGTCGTATGTGATAGGTACTTTGGAGGATGTTCCCGTGCGTGTGTTTGTCGAGGCGTTTCTTGACGGATTTGTATATGCCCGATTTGTCGATTTTGATGGTTTGGCCCATGCTGGTTGCTGGTTGTTTTTGTAGTTTCTGTTGACTTCAGCATTGTCTGACTTTATTACTAGAAAGTAGTAACAGGCTAGTCATTATAAACATTAACTGGATATAAGACTGAAATACTGGTCCTTTCGCCTTGGAGTAAAAGTAACATGAACTCGCGAACGCTAGAGAAAAGTGTGAACAGAATACCGTAACCTATATAATGAATCAACATCCCGACCAGCAGTTTTCAAACAGAGCGTGTCTATTGTGATGGTATTGTTTATTCGAAACTCATCGTATCGTGTTAATTTTTAGCAAAATGAGGATCCATGCATCGTACCTGATTGGTTTTACTTCAGTGCTTCCTGCTGTGACGGTAAATAAACAACGAAAAGTACGAACGAATATCGTGAAAGATTTATCTTGTTCTCAATTTCAGAAAAGGACTGATGTGTTTTGTGAAATTTTATTTTAGCTGGTACTTATCAGTATCGTATTTACAATTTCCAGGTGTATTTAGATTCGACTCGTTTGTTCACGCCCAGCAAAAGAAATAAATATGATCATTTCTATATTCAGTAGCTTTAAAGCGAGAAGATCTGTTTCTAGAAACAAAATAAATTTCTGAAGCTTTATTTTTCTGAACAAACAGTAAATAAATAAACGATCAAACGTGTTGTATTTCAACTCACCACTGATATCGTTAGTATCAATACCGACGTATTCGGAATGCAATTTCTGGCTAGCATTTCAAACTCAGGTCACGACACAAATCAGGATCGATTGGGAAGGGGGTGGGGGTGGCTTTTAAGTAAGTTCTGGTGTTGGTGGGGGATGGAGGGGGAGGGGATAGGACTGTACCGGAGTTACAAGAAGATAATACAAAAAATACACGATTTGTGAGAAACCTACCATTTTATGTTTTCACACATTAGAAAAAAAAAACATGAAAACAACAGTCAGGTCACGCGACAGGTATTTAAACAGTGTTAGTTTTTAAAAAAAAATTCAGTGGCCTTTTTAAAAAAAAAAAGTACTTTCTGTAGTTGGTGGGTCGCGTGTTTATGGCCTCAGGTCATGGGCTATTGCTAGTTCAAGGTGTTTGGTCACGTGCTATTGCTAGATTAGAGTGGTGGCTCATGTGCTATTGCTAGATTAGAGTGGTGGCTCACGTGCTATTGCTAGATTAGAGTGGTTGCTCACGTGCTATTGCTAGATTAGAGTGGTTGCTCACGTGTTATTGCTAGATTAGAGTGGTGGCTCACGTGCTATTGCTAGATTAGAGTGGTTGCTCACGTGCTATTGCTAGATTAGAGTGGTTGCTCACGTGCTATTACTAGATTAGAGTGGTTGCTCACGTGCTATTGCTAGATTAGAGTGGTTGCTCACGTGCTATTGCTAGATTAGAGTGGTTACTCACGTGCTATTGGTAGATTATGGTGGTGGTTCTCGTGCTATTGGTAGATTATGGTGGTGGTTCTCGTGCTATTGGTAGATTATGGTGGTGGTTCTCGTGCTATTGGTAGATTATGGTGGTGGTTCTCGTGCTATTGGTAGATTATGGTGGTGGTTCTCGTGCTATTGGTAGATTAAGGTGGTGGCTCACTTGCTGTTGCTAGATTAGGGTGATGGGTTACGTGATATTGCTAGATTAAGATGGTGGGTCACGCACTATTGCCAGACTAGGGTGCTGGGTCACGTGCTATTGCTGGTTTAAGATTGTGTTTAAAAAGAACCCAGGTTGGATCTCTCTCACAGGAAAGTGAAGATGAATGCGTTTTGATGGAAGGTTTTTAGGTGGAAAAATATTTTTTAATGATTCCTTTGCTGTTGTTTTCCTAATAGACATTTCTTGTTCTTCATCTTGTTTTTGTCCCCCTTCCTCTTGTTCTTTTGTCATTCTTGTTATTGTTGTTGTTCTTCTTCTTATTCTTCTCCTCCTTATCCTCCTCCTCTTCCTTTTTATAATTGTATCAGACTGACAGTGGCAGAGTGACTTTCTTGAGGACCCAGAAAAGAACCAATAAACGCACGTAAGACGCTAGAACAAACCCTCATCAAACATTAACTACGGGACACCTGCGACGAGGGAGGAGAGGTTGTTGATCAGTCCAGGTTCACAGGTCCTTAAACCCCTCTCTTTCCTCTTCATACCTCCAAATACTCCACAGATTACCTTCAAACGAATCTGCCCAGGCCCCTGGAATCAGCTACAGAAAATATTAACAAGGGGCTAAATCGAATACAAATGAGGGTTACGATTACACGCCCTGGGTTATAATGATCTGGCAAAGGCATAAGTTAATTATATTATGTGACAGTTCCAGATTCTGTTATTGTTATCGATTACTGAATAACGGCAATATATCCTGAGTAAACATATCAATCAGCCGAGGGTCTGTGTTTGCTGATATCATGTCTAGATTAATTGATTCATAATGAGTGTCCCACGGTTTTTTATGATTGTTCCCGTCACAGAGGTTTGCAGTTTTTTTTATTACCGTATCATCAGTGAAAGATCTATCTATCTATCTATCTGTCTATCTATCTATCTATCTATCTATCTATCTATCTATCTATCTATCTATCTATCTATCTATCTATCTATCTATCTATCTATCTATCTATCTATCTATCTATCTATCTATCTATCTATCTATCTGTCTGTCTGTCTGTCTCTGTCTGTCTGTCTATCTATCTATCTATCTATCTATCTATCTATCTATCTATCTATCTATCTATCTATCTATCTATCGTGATCTCTTTTCCAAAGAGGCATCCATTGTGTGATTGTACATCTGCCTGGAGATACAAACTTGGATGTTTTCAACTGAATCCTGATGATTTTGGTTGCACAACCACAGAGCCGGATAGGGAGAGGGCTGGTGTTGACTTGCCTGAAATCCAGGCATGGATCCCAGAGATCAGGCTTTTCTGTTAAACTGCATGGCCGAAAGGTCATAGGAACCTGACTCTTGCATCATCACGAAAAGATATCTCTAGTTCTGACCGGCCTTGGTTTTGTGGAACATGATAACTTTAGCGCCCCAACAGCGCCCCAACAGCCCCTCTCACGTATCAGTCCTTTGTTCTTTGACTGTTTTTAATCTCTGGGTTACTGATACCAATGTCCTTTGAGGCTGCACGTGACAGCCGGCGTAATTTCCTTATTTTCATGTTTTAAAATAATTCGATAGTTTTTTTTTCTCCACAAAATTTTTTTTAAAAATTGACAAGGGAATTCAAGTGGCCATCGTTAAAACAATCCCGCAGAGAGACGTGATCTACTTTTTTTTCCCCGCGGGAAAACTGGAGTAATTGTTATAGTTGATCAAACGCGCTAATGTAACATTTACCTTATTAGTTTACGATTGAAGATTTATGAACTTTTGGTCTCCCTTGGCGACGCGTAGAAAGAATCTAAAACTTCTTTCCATAGTTCCCGCTATCTGCGTCTGTTTGGAACAGTTTTCTTTAACGTTGGGGAGAGAAAATTTTCATTGGAAACTAATGGAACTGTTATGTGATATACCGCTGGTGTCTAATATTTAACATGTGGTGTTTGTCAAACTGAACTATAAAAGATCATCCGGGTATGGCGGTATTATCTTTGTGATAACTAAACAATGAGATAAAGCACATAGCAGTGAAAAGATTTTTAGCTGCTGGACCACAAAGAGGAGATTATTTACTTTGCATTTCGTCGCTCAGATATCTCTGAAGCACAAAAACCGGGACGACCGTATTTATATAATCGTATTCAATATGGTAAAGAACCGAATTATAAAATCATTAGTAAACTGTAGTCATCATCATCATCATCATCTCTCGTCGTCTCTCCACGGAAGGTGGCTGCAACGAATCTCCACTCTGCTCTGTTTCTTGTCTTTGTAGAGCACTCGGCCAAGCTGATCCCTGTCCATCTCTTGATGTTGTCCACCCATCTATGTCCCTGTCCATCTCTTGATGTTGTCCACTCATCTATGTCTCTGTCCATCTCTTGATGTTGTCCACTCATCTATGTCTCTGTCCATCTCTTGATGCTGTCCACCCATCTATGTCTCTGTCCATCTCTTGATGCTGTCCACCCATCCATGTCCCTGTTCATCTCTTGATGTTGTCCACCCATCCATGTCGTTGTTCTTCTTTCGTTCTCTTACCTTTGATTTTGCCTCAAGAAGGGTCTTCGATATGCTATTATGTCTTCTGGCGTTCCCAAAGTATCTTAATTGTCCTGTTTTTAAGATTTTCAATATTTCTCTCTTCACTTCTAGCTGGTTTAGCACTTGTTTGTTTTCTTTTCTGCACATGCGATATGCCCTATTCTTCTGTACATCCACATTTCAATAGCCTCGGTTTTATTTTCGGTTGACTTATTCAAGTTCCAGGCTTCTACACCAAAAAGGTGCACTGAATATATGTAGAATTTTATGATACGTAATCTCATTTGCAGTGCTGTTAATTTTGATCTGAGGATCTTCCTCATTCTGCTGAAGGTGTTTTCGGCCATTCCTTTTCTACTGTTAATTTCCATTTCACATGTTTCCTTCCTTTGTTGTCATTGCTCCTACATACCTGAAGCTTTTCACTTGCTGGAATAGTTCTCCATTAATTTTAATATTTTATGGCTGCCTTTATTTCTTCTCTGCTGATTGCCTTAACATTTGTCGTTCTGATATCTATCTATTTCCAGTCTATACTTTTGTCGTTTATTCGTGTAGGATATTCTGTAGGTCTTTTTGTTTGTTTGTTTTTTTTTTTGTTCTCTGCTGTCATGGCGGTGTCATCTGCTTATGTTAAAAAAACCCGCTCAAAAATTGTAAAATAATTTACTTGTTATATTGATGCTTTTTTTTCTCTCTCTCTCCCTCCTTCTATCTCTCCCTCCCTCCCTCTCTCTCTCTCTCTCTCTCCTTCTCTCTTGGAGTAAGAATGGTCATGATCCGTTATTTATTTTATTCTTTGCTAATTTTTGAAATGTTTCACGGGCCGATGTAAACTAATTTATTAAAAAGAAATATTGACGAATAGTTAAAATTTGGAGGGGGGGGGGGGGACCCGAATATTTAACAACATAATATCAATCTACGACATCTACAAAAGTTCATATACCTCAAAGTCAATTTGGGCAATCAGTGACCCATTACTGACAGAAATGCTAGCCCCCTGTCTGGCGAACCTTTGCTGACCAAAACCCTGTCCCTTCTCTCTGTTCATACCCTCAGTAACAGGCTTAGCCTGGATACCGGGGCGCGGATCGCCAAATTTCCTATGGTGGTGGAGTCTGCTAAAGAAGTATTGCACAGCCACTGCTTCTTTAGCTGCACTCAGCGAGTGGAACAAAATAGCTGCCATAACCCACTCCCAATCCGACACGACGCTGTGCCTCAACACCCTCACATCATTGGCTGTAAAGAACACTAGCTGGCAGTTCTAGGGAGATAAAAGACAAGACAAGACATGACAAGACAAAACAAGACATGACAAGACATGACAAGACAAGACATGACAAGACAAGACAAGACAAGACAAATGGAAGACGTTAACTAAGCTTAAGTCAACTAAGTTTATTGTCTCTACATTTTAAAAAAAGACCCAGAAATTCGCAGAGACGAAATAAGGGGAATGGATAAGCTCCCCTCCACAACTTCCTGCACTTAGTGTCATACTTAGACCGTGACCTAGAACTATCAGTAGAGATTTTGTGCAGGTGAGACCAGACTTAGACTTAGAACTATCAGCAGGTGGTACTTACTCTGCTGATCTGAAGGAGTTTTGTTCCTCTCTCTACAGGAGAGAGTTTCATCCATACATATAATACATCACACTAGAAATACACAAATAAAGAACGAAACGACACACAATCTGGCACACAGATGGTGATACAGATATTCTATAGCAGGGGCGTCACCAGAAATGTGGCAGAGGTGTTATTGTTGGGGGGGGGGGGGCACGAAACCAAAAAAAATATATCACACTTTAAAATACACACAGCAAACGTATTAGTGGCATTCAGAGCAGTTTTTTCCCTACAGTTTATCCAAGTTTTTGACACGAACTTGCAAGAAAGATTCATCACGCTTGTCCCTAAGAGATATAAAAAGAAATCAAAACTATGTATCAGACGATATATCATTAGACCAGACATGCATACTCACAAAATGTAATGATTCATTGTACACCTGACATTAGACCAGATGCGCATACTCACAAATTGTAATTATTCATGGCACCAGCAATGGTGTCTTTAAATCTCTGTTTCTATACCAATAAGGTATATTGGAGATAATAGCGTTAGGCCCGTATTTCCAAGACTTTTGGTATGAAAGTGTGATGTGGTCAGTGTCACGTCAGTGTCTGTGGACAGCTCTTCGGCAGGGTCGTCCAGGACCAAGCGAAGAAACTTAATCGTGTTAGAGAAGCTTACCAGCGAACTTCCCGCCTTCATCCCGAAATTTCGCATACCACTTCTTGATACTGTTGAAAACACGTGCTGCCTTCTGCAATTCCGCTCGAAATCGTCCCTGCACAGTTACAACGGACAAGGTTCTTGAGTATTCCAAAACACACAGTGACTGTTCACGTTTATTGAAAGCCATATTTACTACTACCACCGCCTAGCGGCACACAACAGGAGTTCTGAGCGCGGCCTTTATTTAAAAAACAAAACAAAAACTTGAAGAGTTTCTCTCTCTCTCCCTCTCTCTCTCTCTCTCTCTCTCTCTCTCTCTCTCTCTCTCTCTCTCTCCTGGTGCAAGAATAATCATGATCCGCTACGTAGTTTATTCGTTGCGAAATTTTGAAATGACGATTAGCCCTGTATATGCGCCAGAAACTTACACACCAGACGAAAATGTCAACTACAGGTTCATTTAAGTTCATTAATTAGTTCTTTTTCTTTTTTAAGCCAGGAAAGTTTTTACACTTAGGGGCATACACTTCACATAAGTGATAGCTTTCGCGCTCGATGCATACACTTCACACTGCAAATACGACCCGACCTTCTGCTCACCTGCAGGCTGTTTCTACTGCGTAATATTTGCGTTATGGCCATCAAATACAGCTTTCAAGCATGAAGAGACTAGTTCCACACTCCCCCCTCCCCCATCAAATACAGCTTTCAAGCATGAAGAGACTAGTTCCACACTCCCCCCTCCCCCATCAAATACAGCTTTCAAGCATGAAGAGACTAGTTCCACACTCCCCCCCTCCCTCAATCAAATACAGCTTTCAAGCATGAAGAGACTAGTTCCACGCCCCCCCCCCTCAATCAAATACAGCTTTCAAGCATGAAGAGACTAGTTCCACACTCCCCCCCCTCAATCAAATACAGCTTTCAAGCATGAAGAGACTAGTTCCACACTCCCCCCTCCCCCATCAAATACAGCTTTCAAGCATGAAGAGACTAGTTCCACACTCCCCCCCTCAATCAAATACAGCTTTCAAGCATGAAGAGACTAGTTCCACACTCCCCCCCCCCCCTCAATCAATACAGCTTTTCAGCATGAAGAGACTAGTCTGCAACCCCCACCCCCATCAAATACAGTTTTCCAGAATGAAGAGACTAGTTCCCCCCCCCACCCCCACCCCCATCAAATACAGCTTTTCAGCATGAAGAGACTAGTTCCCCCCCCCCAGTCAAATACAGCTTTTCAGCATGAAGAGACTAGTTCCCCCCCCCCAGTCAAATACAGCTTTTCAGCATGAAGAGACTAGTTCCCCTCCCCCAGTCAAATACAGCTTTCCAGAATGAAGAGACTAGTTCCCCCCCCCCAGTCAAATACAGCTTTCCAGAATGAAGAGACTAGTTCCCCCCCCCCAGTCAAATACAGCTTTTCAGCATGAAGACTAGTTCCCCCCCCCCATCAAATACAGCTTTCCAGCATGAAGAGACTAGTTCCTCCCCCCCCCCAACACCCCCCCCCCTCCCCAATCAAAGCCGACAAGAGATTTCAGGCAGAACTCTGTCAAAAGGATTATAAATTTAATGAGATTTACAAGATAAAGTAACAAATGACTTTTAAGTTACCGAGGACGGGAACTAGAGCAGAAACGTTACAATGTAATTTGCTGGAGACCTGGCGCTAAAGATATCTACTAATTGCGGACATGATGACAGTAGAGGTTTGTTGAATTAGTGTCACACAGAGTCTGTACGCCGCTGAAAGTGTACACTTTGTACAAGTGTCAGGGCGTGCTTTATTTGCAGTTTGTTCGAACTGTATCGAACTTCATGAAGCCATTTATCTCCGTAATTTGGTGATGTAGATTTAGACAGAATGACAATATAACTGTACTGTGGTTGAGTGAGGTCTGCCACGACGTGATTACCAGCGCTACAGAGTCTACAAAAGTTGGCTAAGACCCTTATGCTGGGTTCAGGCTATTGTGCTACCACAGTCAGTTAGGTAGTGGAGCCTGTTAAGAAGTATACTTTTGCAAATCCACTCTGGAAGCAGACATAGCAGTACAGTAATCTTTCTTTCAAGCTTTCGACTATGATATCAGCTGCTAGATCTTGAGGTCTGCAGATCTGAGAGATGCTACGTCAACAACAACAGCAACAACACCAGACGCAGCAACAGCAAAAGCCATCATAACAGCAGTAAGAACAGTAACAACAAAAGCCATAATAACAGCAGTAAGAACAATAACAACAGCACCTGTTACAACAGCAACAACAACAGCCATCATAACAGCAGTAAGAACAATAACAACAGCTATGATAATAGCAGCAAGAATAATAACAAAAGCAATTGCTACAACAGCAGAAACAACAACACCTACCATAACAGCAGCATTAAAATAACAATAGCAATATGTATAAACTATATAAATTATAAAAGATACATCGATGATGGCATTGGTGTCACGAGTATGCCAAAGGATGAGCTAGAAAATGTTATTAAATTCGCCAACTAGCCTAATGAGAACATCAAACTCACTTATGAATTTTCTGACAAGTTTGTCAACTTTTTAGACATCAAAATATCTATTGGCAAAGACAGCTTTGTCACTTCTGCATTTTACAAGTCTACCGATAGCCACAGCTATTTACTTTACACATCCTCTTATCCTGAAGCTTGTAAGAACTCCATCCCATACTCCCAACTCCTCCGTCTTCGCCACCTATGTCAGGATAACTTGAACTTTATAGATCATTCATTCATTCATTTGCATGTCCCTTGTGGAACTTTGCCTCCCCAACAGCACTCCTGTAGGCCTCTCGGTTGTGAGAAAGATGGCCTGCTGCTGATGCATCCATTTACAGATCATTAACGATGTCTTGCAGCTATCTTCACCTTGGTCTTCCTCTCTTTCTTTTTCCCTTTATGTACCCTTCCAAGACGGTTTTCTCTAGATTATCATGACATTTAATGTGTCCAAAATATTTAAGTTTTCTGTGTTTAATCCTCTTTACTAGCCAGCCTTCTTCAATATTAAGTTCTTGTAGTATGGATATATTTGTTCTTTTTTGTGTCCATGATGTTTGAAGAACTCTTCTATAGTATTTACATTCAAAGGAATTTATGTGTTTCTCAGCTGTTTTGTTAAGTGTCCAGGTCTCACAGGCATATCTTTATGGATCAGTCCAACAAATTATTAGATTTTTTCCGTCATCGCCACTGTCCTGATAATCTCCTTCGGAACACATTTAACCGTATTCAAAACGTGAGTCGCGAAGAGGCATTCACAAGAAAAAACCTGTTACCCCATCAGACAGAGTTAAATTTAATACTTCCTTTTCACCCACATGGTCAGACGATTAAGAAAATTCGTTATTACCATCTGCCACTAATCCAGATCTACCCCTTTACTCGCGATATCTTCTCTGATCTACCTCTGTTAGCATACAGACCGAAAACAAATCTTAAAATGACTTCCTCGTCTACAGCCACCTGAAACGTAACGTTGAATATTTTGGCACCAGAAAATGTAACATACCTTACTCTTTTACCTGCTTTGTAGTCTTGGAAATGAAAACGATCGCCTTTCCTAAAACTATCCTCACATTCCATGAGGCATTCATACGCGAGTCCTATAATGTGATATATGCCATAGTGTGCAAAAAATGCACGATAACTTATATTGGTGAAACTGGTCTCAGATTAGGTGACCGAATGCAGAAAAATCTGTATGATATCACCCAGCATGCTTCGAAACCAGTCCCTAATTATTTCAATGGCGCCAACAACAGAGGCAAATCTGGTTTCCTGGTAATAGTCGCCAATTAAAGTCAAGCTGATGACAAAAGTCGCCTAGCGCTTGGAACTCTTCATTCAGAAACATGGGACGCTGGAACCACAAGATTTGAACTCGCAGTTCAGCTAAACCTAACATTCTCCTCTTCCACAATCATATTCCCTCTGCACTAAGTTACACTCCTTTCTACTTGTAACATGTAGTTAGAACCTCCTCAGAGCATCAGATTACAATCCCTCTACCCTAACTATCATCACCTATTTCACCTTCTCCCTACTAGATTACCAGTGTATCATTCTCTCTCCTTTCCGCGGTTCCCCCCTCCTCATTTTACGACCCATCTATCACACATCATAAGTTTCCATTTTAAACCATCTCTGCATTCCATCATACGCACTTCTGAACACAGCCTCTTAGAAGTCACAGCTAAGTGCTCCATTCATTTAATTTTACTGTTTT
The DNA here is from genome assembly GCA_009760885.1 of Achatina immaculata. Classification (NCBI taxonomy): domain Eukaryota; kingdom Metazoa; phylum Mollusca; class Gastropoda; order Stylommatophora; family Achatinidae; genus Lissachatina; species Lissachatina immaculata. The sequence continues at coordinate 25,805,048 of CM019696.1, read as the reverse complement.
TTTTTCCCATTTTTGTACATAGCATTCGTGTGAATTAATATTTTATATTCTCTCTCTGTTTCTTCGTCCTGCGTGTTTTTGTATGATTAAGGTTCACACGGAAACGTCACAACAACTTTGTGCTCGTTAAATAATAATGCTGTTCCTACTTCCCACTTTATACATTTTGTTATCACAGCTTTACTGCAGTGGCCTCGCGGATAGTTACTTCCTTAGTTTTATATATTTTTACATGAATTATTCGAGAATAACAACAGCAACTGCTACAACATCAGCGACAACAACAGTAGTCATAACAGCAGCTAGAGCAAGAGCAAGAGCAACTGCTACAGCAGTAGCTAAAATCGTAAACAGCACCTGCAAATACACAGACCTCGGCAACAGCAACAACTATAACTGCAAAGATTCAACGACAACCAACTGACGGCTGTCAAAGTCACAGAAGAAAACGTACAGAAAGGGTTAGAGTTAAGAACACCAATAAAATAGAAGTAATGGTGATATCCAAGGAGATGATAAGACTAGAATGCAGAATTATAGTGCAGGGGAAAATATTATAACAGATCAATAGACACAAATACTTAGGTACAGTCACAGCATCTGACGGCAGGTTCTCTGAAGAGATCAGAACCAGGATAGCAATGGCAAAGATAGCTTTTGGAAAAGTGAAGGACATATTAACAAATCAAAAACTGTCACTGACAATAAGAAAGAGACTTCTGAGATGCTATATAGAACCTGTTCTATTTTATACAAGTGAAACATGGATCATGAATACACAGAACAAAGAATAAAGCCACTGAAATGTGGTTCTTAAGAAAAATGCTTCGCATACCATGGAGAGCCAGAGAGACAAATGAAAAAAGTATTACAGCAGGTAAAGGAATATCTCAAACTGACGCCGTACATGAGAAAGAGACAATCAAAGTTTCTCGGACACATCAGCAGACATGAAGGTCTCGAAAAATTGATCACGACTGGAAAGATAAATGGTAAAAGACAAAGAGGGCAGAGAAGACAGAAACACCTGGATGGGCTGACTGAGTGGTTTGACAGGAAAGCAGCAATGGATTTGATTCGGGCACACGGTGGAGGATCGAGTGAGACGGAGAGAGACGACTGCCTACATCTATTGGCACGGCACTGTCTGGTCTTAATTGTTGGTGGTCTTAATATTGGAGAATTCAATCACTAGTCTATGTCAGTCATTCATTTGCATGTCCCTTGAGGAACTTTACCTCCCTAACAGCTCTCCTGTAGGCCTCTCGGTTGTAAGAAAGATGGCCTGCTGCTGATGCATCCATTTGCAGATTATCAACTCTATCTTGCAGCCATCTTCGCCTTGGTCTTCCTCTCTTTCTTTTTCCCCATTATGTACCCTTCCAATACGGTCTTCTCTAAATTATCATGACATTTAATGTGTCCAAAATATATAAGTTTTCTCTGTTTAATCCTCTTTACTAGACAGCCTTATTCAATATTAAGTTCTTGTAGTATGGACATTTTTGTTCTTTTTTTGTGTCCATGATATTTGAAGAACTCTTCTGTAGCATTTACATTCAAAGGCATTTATGTGTTTCTCATCTGTTTTGTTAAATGTCCAGGTCTCACGGCATATGTTGCATGGGAAAGATTTTTGTAGTTCTGTCTGTTCCTCTCCACAGATTCTTTACTTGTTTTACTTTCTGAAGAGCGATAGATGTCCTCCGTTTAATTTCCCTCATTGTATCTTCATTATTAGTTAGTAGTGATCCAAGATATTCAAAGCTCTCCACTTCTTCCAAGTTTTCCTCATTGAAACATATTTCAGCTGCCTTATTTGTTTTGTCAGTTGTCATCAATTTAGTTTTATTCACATTAAGATAGAGGTTATGGTCTTCGCTGTTCTTACAGACTGACATAATTAGTTTTTCCATTACTTTTTGTGTTGTGGACAGTAATACTGTGTCATCAGGATAGCTAAACAGCATATCTAATCAGCATATCTAATCAGTATATCTAATCAGCATAACTAATCAGCATATCTAATCAGCATAACTAATCAGTATATCTAATCAGCATAACTAATCAGCATATATAATCAGTATATCTAATCAGCATAACTAATCAGTATATCTAATCAGCATAACTAATCAGCATATCTAATCAGTATATCTAATCAGTATATCTAATCAGTATATCTAATCAGCATATCTAATCAGCATATCTAATCAGTATATCTAATCAGCATATCTAAACAACATATCTAAACAGTATATCTAATCAGCATATCTAAACAGCATATCTAATCAGTATATCTAATCAGTATATCTAATCAGCATATCTAATCAGCATATCTAAACAGCATATCTAATCAGTATATCTAATCAGTATATCTAAACAGCATATCTAATCAGTATATCTAAACAGCATATCTAATATCTAATCAGTATATCTAATCAGCATATCTAATCAGCATATCTAAACAGCATATCTAATCAGCATATCTAAACAGCATATCTAATCAGTATATCTAATCAGTATATCTAATCAGTATATCTAATCAGTATATCTAATGCCTCAAGTCTATGCCGCACGTAAATAACACAGAGAGATGGTATAGGCTCGTCGCCGGTTCTGTTTGGCTGCATCCAACAACTGAACCGATTTTCCGACACGGTCATCTCAACTCCAAGTCATCATTTGTCACAGGATGGAAAAGGGTTAAAGAAAACTGCTTACACATCAATATGTTTGTATCATATCAAACGTGCACGGGAATTTTCCAGTGTACCACAGACTTTTGTAATAATTCATCAACTCATACAGAGCGCTGCTTTCATTTGTTCAGAATTTGAAATGAAAGCACTGAATTAATGATTAACCCTTTCACGCCGCGTACCCGAGATTCTCGTATCTCAGATCAGGGAGTTTCTGTGCACCAAATCTTATGTTAGTTTTCTTTTTGAAAAAAAGTATCATTTCAAAAACTTTATTTAATTATTAATCATAAGATGAAAAATTAATTAACTCACGTTAGCTATTAGTACTTGTTTCATATTACATATAATGAATTTTCACATAGTAATCAGAGTATTGAAAAGATGGGAAAAAAACACGACACCTGAATATATCGGTAAACTGGTAAATGGATACATAAATCAGATTATGTTTCTGAAAAATAGGACAGGTAATGGTCGATTACCTGGCAGGCGTGTAGGTTTTGAGAGAGAGAGAGAGAGAGAGAGAGAGAGAGAGAGAGAAACATCAGACAGAGAGAAACACAGAGTGGTGTATTAATGAAATGATGAATGTAAACAAGAAGTTGATATCGATTGAAGAAAGAGCTAATCTGTTAGCGCATCAGTTAACAAACAGATGTTTTATGTTGTTAAGAAATTTGAGAGAAGATTAAGATTGAACTCTTTCACTCCTGAATTAATCTCCAAGCTCTCCCAGAATAAATTTTAATGAGACATTTTGGTAGAAAGAAACTGGAAGGAACAGACTTTATAAATTTAAAAAATATGGACTGAGTTAGAAATGTGCTACTTTTCAATTTATTTGGACTTCGGCTAAATCTCTGTCTGAAGTTAGGTTCGCACAGGTGTGCGGTGTTATATTGGACTGAAGGTGTTAAGTGAGGGGAACGAAGTAGAGCCGTAAGATGAACAAAAATTAGCCCTGAAAAGCCATGGCGCAACCTAAGAGAAACAATGTTACTTTCCAGAATTTTCTTGACCTGTCGCCACGCTACAGCCACCTCCTTCCTGCGTGTAAAGTCTCTCATCTCATTTCTCTACATAGCCATCTCATCCCGTATGCACATCTAACTTTATACAGCCACCTTATAACCCTTATACAGTTAAATCATCTGACTGCATAGCCACGTCATCTCTACACAACCATCTCATCCCGTATGCACAATCATCTAATTTCCCCCCATATACAGACATCTCGTCCTTCATGTACAGCCATCTCATTTCCTTGTACAGAGATCACATTCACCCATGTATAATCTTCTCATTCCTTATATACGGTCTTATCTTCCCCCATGTTCATTCATTCATTCATTTGCGTGTCCCTTGCGGAACTTTGCCTCCCTAACAGCACTCCTGTAGGCCTCTCGGTTGTGAGCAAGATGGCCTGCTGCTGCTGCGTCCATTTGCAGATCGTCAACGATTTCTTGCAGCCATCTTCGTTTTGGTCTTCCTCTTTTTCCTTTTCCCATCATGTATCCTTCCAATATGGTCTTCTCTAAATTATCATGTGTCCAAAATATTTATATTTTCTCTCTTTAATCCTCTTTACCAGCCAGCCTTCTTCAATATTAAGCTCTTGTAGTATAGATATATTTGTTCTTTTCTGTGTCCACGATATCAGGAGAACTCTTCTGTAGCATTTACCCCATGTACAGTTATCCTATTCCCCTATATACAGTCTATGTACATTCCCCCCCTCATGTACAGTCTTCCCATCCTCTATATACAGTCATGGCATCCCCCATGTACAATCATTTCATCCCCCATATACAGGCATCTCATCTAATATGTACAGGTATCTCATCCTGTATAATAGTCATCTCATCCCTATGCACACGCATCTCTTCCCATATGTACAGCTATATCATCCCGTACAGGCAGCTCACCCCTCATGCATAACCATTTCATTCCCTCATATACAGAATCTCACCCCCCCAACCCCATGTACAGCCTTTTAAGCATCGCCCCTGAGCGCTTTTTTCACTCTCCAGCTCCAAATGGTGTCAAGTGCCAGGTCTACAGCCAAGTTTCTGGCCAGTTCAAACCACTCACTTCGACTCGAGAGGCCGGTTCACTAAGCACTGCTACCAAGGCGACCAAGCTATGACCCTGGTACTACCATTATGACTTGAATCAATTTCTTACCAGATTATCTAGAGACGACAGAAAGGTTCAGTGCTGAACTTTATTGATCGCTTTGCTGTTTTTGTAACATATGCTAGAAGGCCAAAGTGTACTCGAAGAGTGGCTGCAACTTTCACAAGGGAAACAGTGCAAAAAAAAACAACAGAAACAAAACATAAGAACAAGGCAGATATTTTGACTTCTTCTTCTTCTTCTTCTTTCTCCTTGGATCTGTGCGCTTGATATTCTTTGCAGTGGGTGCAGGGAAGATGTTGAGGCATAGCATAAGACTGAGAGCTATTTTCTGTCAGTCCGTGAGAGGAGCAGGCCAGGAGGTGGCCATTCTTCTCTAGCAGACTCCACCACCAGCGGGGACTATGGCGATCTTTGCCTCATTAGCCATGCTAGATCTGTTACTTTGGGGGGGGGGAGAAGGTACCAACGAAGAGGTGGGATAGGGTCTTGAACAGCTAAGGTTCGCCAGCTCTAACGCTAGCATACAACCCATGAGTCGCTTATTGCCAAATTGGACATGGTTTTCTCCTCCACTTTGACGACATAAAAAGGCGTAAAGTAGCAATTAAAAGCATCTTTGATGGAAAAGTTCAAAGAAAAAAACAATAGGATAACAACGATACAAATGTGTGGACACGCAGAACTGGACAAAGTTCAATTTCATCTGGTGTACATTGAAAGCTGGAGTCAGCCTTCTTTGCGGAGATGACACATGATGATGATGATGATGATGATGATGATGCCAAGTTGAAAACAACACCACAGCTTTATTTAAAAGGAAATTTTAAAAAAATTAATAATAAGGGTCTCTTCAACTGACCGCAGCTCCACAGAACGGACATCTCGCGTTGTCTCGTGTGATTTTGCGATATATATTAGCTCGTCACGTGATTCTGCACGAGGGCAAGAAGCCTGACTCCAAGACCGATATTTAAGGTCGCATGTAAGCATTAAAAAAAAAACCCGGAATAACATAGAAGGGGCTTCATACAACGGAAGTTCATTCAGTGTGGGGTAAGTAGGGATAGATAAATGTGGGGTGTAGTCACGTGGCATAACAACCAATTGGCCAGTTTGTGACGTCACTGGAACTAAATAACCAGAGAAGAGCACGCGGATGGGTGGGGGACGGGTTGAAAGAGCCAGTGTTTAAAGTGACTAAGGTCAGTCCGTGGAAGTTCCTTAAGTAAATATAAAGCCTCCCATTAGCAGTCACTGTGCTGGAAAATAGCTTTCGTGACTCCAGCAATATTCTTTCAAAACAACATGTGTTGCCTGGGGCGAACTAAGAGTTCAAGCTTTTTAACTTAAGCGAATTTCTCTTTAAAGTGTTAAACATCGATTTTTGACTTAATGCCCTTTAGGGTCAAATTTTCCCGCTGAGAAATAGCGAGTCTTTCGCGCAGTAAAGTGATAGAATATGGTATTGTGTGCCTGGCATGCGAAAGATAATAGACAAAGTGAGTGCCGACTTAACGCATGGGTCCACCTGGGCCCCCAAGTGCATAGGGCCCAACCAGCCCACGGAAATCTATGAATTCCTAATATTACTTGCATGGGTTAAAGGGGGATGATGGGGGCCCCGTGGATTACTTTTTCCCCAGGGGCCCCCGATGTTGTTACGAAGGGCCTACACAAAGTATTTTAGACTCTAGAAAAAGGAAAAATGACAAGCGAATTACCTGGAACTTGAACTACGGACTCCGGTAGGACAAAATACCGCCTAACCAAAAGAAACAGCGCACAGTCTAACATGGGAGTCCGTGGTTCGAATCCCAGGTCTTATCATGTTTCTTTCTCTCACATCTAAAATTGAAAATAAAATCCATCTTATTGAAAACGCAAAGCAGTGCACACAATGGAGAAGTTAAATTCATAACGATCAGAAATGTGGGGTCATCATCATCATCATGTGCCGTGCCGACTGGCGTTGGCTATTATGCTTCTCCAGAGTACGCGATCCTTCATGCAGGCCATCAGCTCAGTTGGCGATCTCCTCTCACACCATCCCGTCAGACTGTCCAGTATCATTTCTCTTGGTCTTCCTCTTGATCTTCTTCCCTCTATTTTTCCTGTTGTTATAATATTTTCAATGCCCCCTCTTCTCATTACATGTCCTATGAAAGTACATTGTCTCTCTCTTATCTTTTTGACAAGGTTTTTTGTCTCTCCAGCTCTTCTCATACATTCTTCATTAGCTATTTTTGCTGTCCAGGGGATTCGCAACATTCTTCTAATAAACCACATTTCTGCTGCTTCCAATGATTTTTGTGCAGACTTGCCTATTGTCCAATGTGGGGTACAACAAAGAAAAAAAAATAAACAATTGCAGATCTGTGAGAACAAGGTCATAAGAAGAATCTTTGGGCCCAAAAGGATACCAACGGTGGGGAATTGAGAGCTTGAACTTAATAGCTTGCTTAAATCACAGCCTGTTATAAAGGTCTTGAAACTGAATAGATTACGCTGATTGGGTCATGTAGAAAGAATGGAAGAGAATAGACAAAAGAAAACTTTGTATATACAAGAGATGAAGGAAACAAGACCAGAGGTTAGACCAAGACAGAGATGGAGAGAAAACATAGGAGAGGATGTACAGGAAATTAGCGCCACGAACTGGAGAAAGAAGATTAGGAGTAGAGAGATAAGGAGGCGGGCTTTATCTGCAGCGGTGAGCCTTACTTGCTTGGAAAAGCTGAAGAAGAAGAATAAGAGGAAGAAGAAGAAGAAGAAGCATGATGATGATAATGGATGTACGAGACAATTATTCAGAAACAAAATGCGTCTACTTTTCGCTGTTTTCATGCTGAGTTTTAGAATTACGCATGTGTTAAAAAAAATAAATCAGAGAGAGAGAGAGAGTGGGGGGGGGGGGGGGGGGGAAAGAGGGGAGAGAGAGAGGGTGGGGGAGGGGAGAGAGAGAGAAAGAGGGTTGAGAGAGACAGACAGACAGAGATAGAAGGACAGAGACAGAGAAGAATTCCTCTGAAAAATGTACCTTAAGTGGCTAAAAAAATGTTGCCTCAGCCATTATTTATAATTATTTCGTTCCTGTTTTACTAGTATCAATTCTCTCCTTCTTTCTTCTTTCTTTCTTTCTTTCTTTTACACTGAAATTGATTACATTTAACGCAAGTTTATCAATGAAATGGGTGAACAAGGGTGAATAATTCCATTTTATCTACACTCACTCGCAAAGAGTTATCTTTCTGGTTGTCTAGTACACAATAACAGTTTCCGTATTTTTTGTGCCTCTACTGTATCGATTAATTTTGTTGTTTTGTTTTGTTTTAGGAGAACATTAACAACAGTTTTGCTGGCGAAACAACCATAATTAAATGAGAGTAGTCAGAATGTGACTTTCATCTCTTTGACTCTTGTCGCAGACTATGACTACAGAAGCGCGTGTTTCTGATGCGCAAATAACATTCTGTAATTTAAAAAACAACCAATGTTTTTCAGTCGTAACAGATGGTGGCTTATGACAGCGTTTCCCACCCTGCGTTCATGGTGGGAGCAGCATCTTCGGTCATTTCACTCATTTGCATGTCTCTTGCGGAACTTTGCCTCTTGTAGGGCTCTCAGTTGTAAGCAGGATGCCACGCTGCTGATGTGTGGGGCATCATCTGTTGCTGCAATATCACAGACTTAAATGTTACTCACGATTCTTTGTAAAAGGAAAAGGTAAAATCCTCTTTTCCATGTCATTAAGACAGTATTCAGTTCGTAGCGTCATCGCGAGAGAGATACTCCTACAATCGCCCCACGGCTTATGCCAGTGAATATCGCAAAGAACATTCAACATTGGTCCGTCATATCAGCCCTTCATGATGCAGCCCGCAGTGAGAACCGCTGTTTTTGTAAGTACAAAATTCCAGATGCGAAACTAGTCAGCGTCGCTCTCGACACGAACTCGATATGGCGCCAAGCCGAACCAGGACACGTAAAGACCAGCGTAGTTCACTACTAGCCGAGCAGACATAACGAAGAATCATCACTGCCGTCTGTGCCAAGTTCACAGCTCACAGTGCTGCCATGGTATTGTCTCAGTAGCTTTGGCACACAGAACCGACCTCCATCTTGACAGCAACTGACAGCGCTGCTGCTCATTTGACACGTTCGTGCGTTCCTGGTCGCACCACGCTCAGTCTTCGAAGAGCCATCACAGGACACAGACTTTCTCAAACTGCCATCGCAGAAACCTAGGCCCCCCCCCCCCCATCGATCTTCATAAAGATTTATTGGAGATACATAGGCCTGTATTTTCAAGACCTTTCGGCATATGACGGTGTGATGTGGTCAGCATCACGTCTGGCTGTACTTACCTTCTCAGATTTCTCTGCTACCTATTTTTAGAGGCTTAGTGGGCCCTGTGGCCCTTTTACTTTGTAATAAAAAATATTTGAGAAAAGTTCCTTCTAAAAGAATGCTGAAATTTAAAAAAATATCACAGAGTACGAGCTTAAATCTCCACCCCACTCCACCCCTACTTTGAAATAAAAGCTGAAAGTTGACGAACATCTTCTACTTTTCGACCACACGCTGTCAGTTATAACCACAACCCCAAACATTCCAAGAGAGTGATCCGTTCTTTCGACCAACTTCTACATGGATCTACTCTGACTAAGCTGCCGTCGCTTTGATTCAGGCTGGACTCAGCGCCGTAAGTCTGTTTTCATAACTTATTCTCAGGGGATCTCCTGTACTCATACTTATAATATTCTTATATTATTATATTTGAGCTTATAATACTTGTTTTTATTTGTTCTTATAGTATTTATAATGCCCTCCAAATGCAGTGATAATGCGTAAAGAACCCAAAATTTCTTACTTTTTCACAAAAAGCTAAAACTGAAAATTTTAGTCACCCAATAATGTCCCATGCTGACGTAGGGCTAAAAAGTAGACATATCTTATCCAACAGTTGGTACAATTCTTAAAGCTGAGGACAAAGTAGACATACCTTACTGAACAGTTGGTACACATCTTAAAGCTGAGGACAAAGTAGACATACCTTACCCAACAGTTGGCACAAATCTTAAAAGTGAAGACAAAGCAGACATACCTTACCCAACAGTTGGCACAAATCTTAAAAGTGAAGACAAAGCAGACATACCTTACCCAACAGTTGGTACAAATCTTAAAAGTGAGGACAAAGTAGACATACCTTACCCAACAATTGGTACAAATCTTAAAAGTGAGGACAAAGTAGACATACCTTACCCAACAGTTGGTACAGAGCTTAAAGGTGAGGACAAAGTAGACATACCTTACCCAACAATTGGTACAAATCTTAAAAGTAAAGGCAAAGTAGACATACCTTACCCAATAATTGGTCAAATCTTAAAAGTGAAGGCAAAGTAGACATACCTTACCCAACAGTTGGGACAATTCTTAAAAGTGAGGACAAAGCAGACATACCTTACCCAACAGTTGGGACAATTCTTAAGGCTGAAGCCAAAGTGTTAGAGGAATTTTACAGAGCTGCTCCATTACATATTAAAGCCATTAGGAAACAAAAACAATCTAGCTTTGTTTATTTATCTTTCGCCCACATTTGGAAGAGACAGAGCCTGCTGTGCTATTTGCGTTCATCGGTGGCCAAAATGCATTTGCAAGCTAAAACGAAATAGATTCCACTTTCAGAAATTTAGCAAGCAACTTTTTTTCTCAAATTGTGCTACTTTTTTTAACCTTTAGCTGACGGTATACTTTCTTATTTTCATTCATTGTATAATTGCGCCGTACTTATCTTCACTGACTGTATAGTTTTTGATCTTAGTATACCATACGCTTTCTTATCTTCGTTGATCGTATGCTCTCTTATCTTCATTGACTGTATAATTTTTTTATCTTAGTATACCATTTACTTTCTTATCTTCGTTGATCGTATACTTTCTTATCTTCCTTGACTGTATAGTAAAATGTTTCTCTTGCATATCGGACAGTGTTAATGGTTAAATTACAGGGCCACACAATAGACACAAATCTCATCCAAGTATACGCACCAACTTCAGAAAGCTCTGATGATGAGATAAAAGAAGTTTACAACAATCTGGACATGGCAATGAAACAGTGCAAACCATGGGAAGTAAACTTTGTGCTAGGTGATTTAAACGCGAAAGTAAGGACTGAACAAGACAATGAAGCTACTGGCAAGTATGGACTAGGAGTCAGAAACAAAAGAGGAGAGATGTTGATTGGGTGGGCAGAAAAGAATAAAATGATAATAGGAAATACTTGGTTTTAACAACACCCAAGGAGACTATGGACGTGGAAAAGCCCAAAAAATAACATACGTAACTAGGCAGATTACATTATGATCAAGAGAAGATTCAGGAACTCACTAATATCCGTGAAAACAAGACCAAGCGCAGACTGCAACAGTGACCACATCCCAGTCGTAGGAAAAGTGAGAATCAGGATAGAGAGGTTAAAGGTAGCAGCTAAAAACAAAGAACTAGATAGAGAGCTGTTACAGAAAGATAAAGCAATACAAGAACAATATACGACCATAGTACATAATAAATATAATGCTAAAGAGAAGATTGAAACGATTGATGAACAATGGAATATGCTCAAAGACTATTCGGCAAACATCTATCGAAATCCTACCTCCAAATAATCGACACGCTAAACAGGGATGGATGCCAGAAGAAATGTTGCAACTAATGGATCGGAGAAAAAGTCTTAAGGAAGATAAAAATGAATATGACAAAATAAACAAAGAAATAATACACAAATGCGATAAAGCTAAAGAAGAGTGGCTAAATAAGAAATGTAATGAAATAGAGACACACCATCATGGAAACACAAGAGATATGTATAAACAAATAAAGGAGTGAACAAACAAAAAGACATACCACAAGACTGGTTGCCTAAAGTCAAAGGAGGGGCACACAGTAATGGACAGAGACGAAATAATGACAAGATGGTTCCAATACATTAGAGAATTCTATGGGGATAATAGAAGTGAAATAGATATACGAAATAATAATGAAGGGCCTCCTATATTAAAAGCAGAAGTGGAAGAAGCCATCAAACACATGAAAAATAACAAACCACCAGGACCAGATAAAATCACAAAGAATAATTAGAAGCGTTAGGAGAGCTTGGCATAGAAAAAAGTACCAGATTGTTGAATGACATCTGTAACAGTAACTATGTCCCATCAGACCTTTTGCAATCAGTTTTCATTGCCCTACCAAAGAAACAAGGTGTAGTTGAATGTGAAGACCATCGAACCATTAGTCTTATGAGCCATGTTACCAACATCCTGTTTCGTATTGTCATGAGAAGAGTCAAGGGTAAAATAAAACCAGAAATCGCTGAAGAACAGTGTGGCTTCGTCGAAGGAAAAGGCACAAGTAATGCCATATATATATATATATTGAGAACATAGATGGAAAGATCAACAGAAGTAAAGACGGATCTATACTTATGCTTCATAGACTACTGTAAAGTATTCGATAAAGTGAGACACACAGAAATGATAAGAATGCTGGAAGACATCAACATAGATGGGAAAGATCTGAAACTCATCAAAAACATATACTGGCAGCAATCAGCAGCAATGAAGGTTGAGAACCAAATAGCAGCATTCCAAGACATAAAATTGTGAGTGAGACGAGGATGTGTTCTATCTCCTGACCTCTTCTCCTTGTACAGCGAAAACATAATGAGAAATATAGAGAACATGCCAGGAATATCAACTGGCGGGTACATCCGTAACAACTTAAGATATGCAGACGACACAGTCCTGATTGCTAAAAGTGAAGGGGAGCTACAAGCTCTTCTGGACATCGATTACCATCGATGGCACAAAACTGAAACAAATTGATAGATTCAACACTTAGGAACAATGATAACGGCTGGTGGGAAATAGCACAAGGAAATAAAAAGCAGACGTGCTCAGGCCAAGTCAGCATTCCAGAAAATGAAAAACATCTTGTGCAACAGATCTATATCAATGGAAACAAGATTCGGTGTACTTAAATGTTACATGGAGCCAATTTTGTTTTATGGATGTGAAGCATGGTTCATGAATAAGAGAGTACACCGAGAAATGGAGGCCATGGAAATGTGTTTCATAAGAAGGATGTTGAAGGTACCATGGATAGCTAAGAAAACCACGAAGAAGTCTTAAGAGAGGCTGGAGTTAAAAGGCAAATTACAACAAATATCAGAGGAGACAACCGAGATTTGTAGGACATTTTCTGAGAAGAGGATAATTTGAACACATTGTGGCAACTGGAAAAATTGAGGGAAGAAGAGACAGAGGAAGACAGAGAGAGAGAGAAGTTACTAGATGGGCTGTCAGTGTGGCTAGGAAGAAAGTCATCGTCGGATCTCATAATCAAGTCCAAAAACAGGAACTGTGGAGAGAAATGATCTTTCACTTGACTGATTGATTGATAGTTTCTTATCTTAGTATAGCATATACTTTCTTATATTCACTGAGTTTACATTTTCTTATCTTCATTGACTGCAACTTTTCTTTCTTTGATTTTACACTTTGTTATTTTCGTTTGACTATAAAATATACAGAACAGAAGACATAACTTTAACACTGAAATATTTTCTATGACCAACAAAGCTTCACGCGACCCCTTACCGTTCTTCTGAAACAAAACAAAACCGAACACTATACAACCAACGACCTCTAACAGTTCGCAGCTTGAGAAGCACTGCATCACGTGCGAGCCTCCCCAGTTAACAGAAGACAATCTCGATGACACAAAGCATCAATGGAACACAAATTATACAAATCTTTGAAAAGAAGTCTCTAAAATAAAACATAGCCATGAATATGGGCGAACTGGGGAGGGGGGGAGGGGGGTGATCTATGAAGTACAAAGGGTTCGTGAGACTGAGGAAAACTGAGAAATGGGGTTTCATTGTTCCTTATTGAATGCAAACAGTAAGGTTGCCAATTCGACCCGGCTGTTCGCCATTTTCAATTATGGCAAATGTATTGCTGTTTCCGCATAATTTATTTACATCAGATATTTTTTTCACACTACGACAGTAAGTGAAACTCTGTTGGCCTTGACATTATTACCATGTTGTATAAGAAAATGCCACAAGAATTGAACTCATCTTGGCTGGCCGGCTGACTGTCTCTGAGGTATTGATTTCTATGTGGCTGATGTGGTAAAGATTGTGAACCTTGGACATGGGTATTGTGGCTGTCTTTATTCCTCCAACATCTGCACAGAAATCATGACTGTGCCTGGCTGAAAATCATTACATGATACTCTGAATGATTCAACACTTGTAGAAAATCACGACTGAGTACTTCAGTCGGCTCAACACTTGTAGAAAATCACGACTGAGTACTTCATTCGGCTCAACACTTGTAGATAATCACGACTGGGTACTTCATTCGGCTCAAAACTTGTAGAAAATCACGACTGAATACTTCATTCGGCTCAAAACTTGTAGAAAATCATGACTGTTTGCCTAACTTGGCTCAAATCTTGCAGGAAAAACGTGACTGGGTTCTCCAATCAGCTCAAAAGTGGCAAAAAATCATTTCAATCTGCTCGATTGTTGCAGAAAATATCGTGAATCGATACTCCTGTGAGCCAACAAATGTTGAGTAGAGGAAGACAGAATGATATGATTTAGTTTCTTGTTTTTTTTTTTTTTTAATAGAGGAAGCTGATGTAAAATATTGGGTTGCTGTTCTTCATTACAGTGTGTTCTCCTACTGCTTCGTTCCCTCCCTCTTTTTACGTTTTGCAAAAACTAGCCCTGCTCTCTGCTTACCTGCAGTCCATTAGCATCAGTTTCCCCGCAGCTATCAAAATATTTATATTTTCCAACACTTGCTGGAAACTGTTATTGTAGGTTCAACGACCTACTTAAACCAAAACAGATGTTCCAATAATAATAATCAAGTATTGATGTTTCTCAGCTTACGACGTGCTCGTGTTACGAAGGACCGCAGTTACGACTATCAGCTTCTGATGATTCTTTTGCATTGAAATAAATTGAAATTTCACATCTTATTTTATGATAACATTTTAGCCGTTTCATTTTTAATATTGTTTCTAAGCTTCTTAAACAAATAAAGAACAGATGTGTTAAGACATTGATGATAAACAGCTATAATAATGAAAATGAACAGAAAACAATGTCGCTAGAGGAGGTATTCGATTTACGTCACATCCGACTTACGATGGGATCATCGAAACGGAATTGTGTCGTAAGTCGACGGATCATCTGTTCACAGTTATTTCACAGTTATTTCCCTTCAGCGACAGGACGGTTCTTGGAAACTGCACAGAACAGCTACAGAGACGGTCAACAGAGAGAAAACAGTGGAGCTGAGCAGTTGCCACGGCTGGCAGAGGCTGTGAGTTTCTTCCATGCTCATGAAACAATCTTTTGTGACTCTTCATCACAACTAATGAATTGGATAAGGAATGTTTCCTTAAGGTGGTGGAGCCTGTTGTGACGCATGCTGTTCAGTCCGCCCCAGAGACTGAAGAAAGCTGCTGCATCCAGTGCCGTATATGCCTCTTTCTCACAAGCCTCCAAGTTGATCAGCTGATAAAAGCCCAATATCGCATTATCATCCATTTATGAAGCAAATAAATCTTTGAAATCAGGCAAAATAATCGAGAATTTGAAAAAAAAAATTTTTTTCGATGGAACAATGATACTGTTTTTCTTTCATTAGCAGCGTCGGAAACCGGTTAAATGTTCTAATATTCTTGACAAAGCTCTGATTATCATAACAGTACAAGGCAAACGATAACACTACTACATTCTTTCCATAGAATACATATAACATTGCCTCTGGATTTTTTAATAATTATTTTATTCACAATGGCTGAACGTCACCACGATCTCCGTTTCGTTAAAGAGAAATAACCGTATAATGTCTACACACTCTAGCTTATGATAGACCAAATACTGAGCAGGAGAAACTCAAATTTTCAAAGTGCATCTCTGCTACATGTATACAATGAATGACCACTTTATCACGAAAGATCTTGGCAATGAATCACAAACTCTAATGAATTATATACAAGGATGTGTAAACCCCGTTCCAGGTGGAGCCTGCGAAGGAACTCGACATCTGCAAAGACAACCCTCTTAGCCTCTACCTGGTGCTGGATCTTTAAAATAAGCGTTGGTAAATACAGACACAGCACTGAGCACTGTACTCAGTCGCTCTGAGACTATAGATTCCAACAACTGAGGCATGGAGGCAAGCAAAACCTAACGAGGATATGTTGAAGAAGCATCTCTGGACTTATCCATGGCGATATGATAATGGTCTTAGTTACGATTTACGAGTTTATCATTATTATTATTATTCTGCCATTTTCTGTTCTTTAAGTCGTTTTATACATCTTCTTCTTGGAGTTTTACATATAACCGGAAACCCATATAGACCACGTGGTGGAGTGACATAGCGTGAGGGCCGCGAACAGAAGAGTTACAAAGTCACTGTCAGACAGGATTTTATTTTTTCCTTAGGTAAAGATCGCATCGTTTCAGGTAGATATTATACTTTCATTTCATCTCCCGTCATTTTGTACGGGGTTACAGCTAGTTTATATGCAGTCCCTGTGAGTGCTTGTATACCACACACATTTCTAACTTATAAATAATAGTACAGATACGACTAGGATTTCTATTCTTGAGTTCATTAGCAGTCGAGACTCCTGTGGTTATTAGCACGGATTTGTTTATATTTAAGAAACAAAACAAACGTATATGTGCATATAGAAGGAAAGTTTAAATATACGGGAGATATCAGGTTCTCTCTAGAATTCAAATATGTTTGGTAGAGAGCATAGATTATATTGGCGAATCTGAAATATTTTTATCTGTGAAAGCAGGAGAATAGAAAGAATACAAGAGTTAAAATGGCAGAGATAAACAGACACCCAGGTATTAAATGTCTGCTTATTTAAAAGTCTAGACAGACAGACAGACAGACAGACAGACAGATAGACAGATAGACAGATAGATAGATAGATAGATAGATAGATAGATAGATAGATAGATAGATAGATAGATAGATAGATAGATAGATAGATAGATAGATAGATAGATAGATAGATAGATAGATAGATAGATAGATAGATAGATAGATAGATAACTTACCACTGATCTGTCATAGCTGATATATGACAATGGGACAGGCTGTTTGTTCCTTACAGTGACGTACTGCCGTGAATATACAAGAGAAGCCAACGCACATGCACAGCTGAGCCAGTCCGCCCTTGGCCAAGCCTCGAAAGCGATGCGTTCTGTCAGCCAGAAGCCCCAACTCGTCTGTTAGCCCCACGTGCGCGAACTGCACCGAATGAATGATGAATATCTTATAAGAAGAAACATCGGGGACGTCGAGGATGTGGAGAGAGATGAAACAACAACCGGGATTCTGAAATGTAACGAAACAATTTTATTGTGGTACTATAAAGAACTAGCACCGCTCACTTATGAAGCATTCTTTGTTTCATTGTTTATCTTTCACTCTGGCTCGTAAATTTTAAGTTAAGAAGATAGACAAAGATGTGTGTGTGTGTGTGGTTCAGTTTAAAAAAAAAAAAAAAATATATATATAAAGATTGATGAAAGTTGACAGAAACAAGAATGTCAGAAAGTAAGACGAGCATATATAAATGAAGAATAGACAACAATCCAATATTTCGGCAAAAGCCTTTTTTTAACATTTATTTTGTACCTGTCTTTCTTACAAAGAAAATGCCAAAGAAAGGTTCATGCCGAAATACTGGATATGTATGTATATGTATGTTCTTCAATTGTTCTTCGTATGTTTGTATGTTCATTGTATGTTATTCATATGTATGTATGTTCTTCGGTTATATGTGCACATCTTACATTCTGCAGTTCTTGTTTCTGCCCACTTTCCTCACTCTTTTTATCTTTTTTTTTGTAAAGCTGACCCCATACACCTCTATCTACCCTCATTACTAGAACCAGTTTTACCGCAGTCGTCGTTTCTCTTATCTTTAACATAACTTTTCACTATCTTCTTTATAAGCACTGCAGAAAATCAAGAGAACGGCAACAATCTACTGTCATCGTGGCTGGCAGCACGAGCAGCCTTACTGTCGTTGATTATACTTTGAGACGAATCGGATATTCATTTCGAATCCTAGTTCGATCCGAGGCTTAAAAACGGATATTCACAGAACGAGAATCAGTTTGTGGGTTTTACATTTTATCGGTCCCAATCCTTTACAAAGAACCCGGATGTTGTCATACTAAACTACTGTTATTAATTTTTATTTATATCTCATTTCCGCTTCATTCCTTGCGAGTTGTGAATACCCTCTAACTCTGGTGTACTTCGCCCTGCAAAAACGATGATCACAGCTTTCAAAGGCAGTCTTTCCAACACCAGAACTTCACTTACCTCTTTGTCTATCTCTCGCTCCTTTTCCCTTCCACCTGGACTTCTATTATTTGTCTTCAAAGATGGTCTTTCCTAGATTATCATGACATTTAATGTGTCCAAAATATTTAAGTTTTCTCTCATTAATCCTCTTTACTAGCCAGCCTTCTTCAATATTAAGTTCTTGTAGTATGGATAAAATTGTTTTTTTTTAAGAGAGGAAAATAAATAAACCATCATCATCATCGTCTTCTTCTTCTTCTTTCCTCAGCAAGACCAGACATCAAGGCCATTGATCACAGCTAGATGTGTACTTGGTTACCACGATCACAGCTAGAAGTGTACTGGGTTACCATGATCACAGCTAGAAGTGTACTGGGTTACCATGATCACAGCTAGAGGTGTACTGGGTTACCATGATCACAGCTAGAAGTGTACTGGGTTACCATGATCACAGCTAGAAGTGTACTGGGTTACCATGATCACAGCTAGAAGTGTACTGGGTTATCATGATCACAGCAAGAGGTGTACTGGGTTACCATGATCACAGCTAGAGGTGTACTGGGTTACCATGATCACAGCTAGAAGTGTACTGGGTTACCATGATCACAGCTAGAAGTGTACTGGGTTACCATGATCACAGCTAGAGGTGTACTGGGTTACCATGATCACAGCTAGAAGTGTACTGGGTTACCATGATCACAGCTAGAAGTGTACTGGGTTACCATGATCACAGCTAGAGGTGTACTGGGTTACCATGATCACAGCTAGAGGTGTACTGGGTTACCATGATCACAGCTAGAGGTGTACTGGGTTACCATGATCACAGCTAGAGGTGTACTGGGTTACCATGATCACAGCTAGAAGTGTACTGGGTTACCATGATCACAGCTAGAAGTGTACTGGGTTACCATGATCACAGCTAGAGGTGTACTGGGTTACCATGATCACAGCTAGAGGTGTACTGGGTTACCATGATCACAGCTAGAGGTGTACTGGGTTACCATGATCACAGCTAGAGGTGTACTGGGTTACTAGTTGGAACTCGTGCTCGTAGCTGACTTTCAGCACGCCACTAGCACAACATTCCCCTCAGGTTACACAGAAAACAAGACGGCTCTTTACACAACGCTTTTCCTGGACTGTCATGTCCTTTCAATGTCAATCCATCCACCCACCCACCCAACCATCCATCCACACATTCATCCACCCACCCATCCATCCACTCACCCATCCATCCTACCATCCAACCATCCATTCATTCACCCATCCATCCATCCACCCATGTCCGTGGTCTGGGATAGCTCGGATGTCCATAACATGACTTTAGATGTGGCACGCCTTTGACATCTCTCTTTGTCACGGTCATTTACTGGCTCTCCTCCTTGTTTTAGTTCACCTCCTTGTTTTAGTTCACCTCCTTGTTTTAGTTCACCTCCTTGTTTTAGTTCACCTCTTTGTTCGATGAATTATTTATTGATTCGTTCCATGTTTGCGGTAATCCATTGTTTGAAGTCCCTTCTGCAGCCGATAAATTTGTCATAAAGTAACCGTCGATGAAAGTGTTAAATGAGTTGGGTCTTTTTTAACGAAGTTAATAAGATAAGATTTAAAAAACGGAAAAGATAAAAAACACAACTATGTAATGAAGCACAACCATAATTTCGGCAAAACGGCATGGCCACCCAAAAGAAAGAAAATAGACTCTATCAAATAGAAACTGAAGAATAATATTAGAAGATGAGATTAACTACATCCAGCATAGTTGTGCTAATATGCTGGCTGCAGATCGAGAGAAATAGAGGACATTTTTGCTGACATTCTGTAAGCCACAATGAATCTATGATTATTTACTTAGAGCTCATGGATTAGGATGGAAAGTTGGGTGGAATATTTCTGAAAAATACTTTATTCAAGGAGAATATGAAACACAGAGAGACGAATAAAATCATCAAAGCAAAAACTCCATGTTGCCAACATTCAACAATTCTTATTCATCATAATTTGCCTATTAAACTCCGTGGTGACAAACGGACATTTTCGGTAATAAACAGGCACTGTAATTTTATATTGTAGTTCAAAGGTAATAGCGTAATTATACTAAGCGAAAATTGCCTCAAGAACTGCCCAAAATGGTCCCACGTTGTGTCAGGAGCATGGCCCGTCTATTAATCCTAAAATTCATCAATCTTTCAACACGAATGGGATTCTCGTGTCTTTCCGAATTCAGGTCTATTAGTTTCGGATAACGCCATTAGAAAATCAATTATATGATTAATTTTTCATAAACATAATTACAAACATTAAGCATTTGGACTTGATGGTCTTCCTCGTGGCACTGCTAAAGAGACATTATCGTTATATGTCATTATCATATGGTGGCGGCAATGGATATCTGAATCCAAGGCCTTCTACAGGAAATTTTATTAGATTGTGCAAAATTATTTTCAGGCCAAATACCCCCTTGATCAGCCATTTTGTTTTTACCTTATACGGTTCATTTACCCTCCTCCCCCCCCCCCAAACCTCCTTTATGAAACTTTCGGGGCTCCAGGGCGGTTCCACTTTCACTGATCTAAACCATCTTTATTTATCTCATGAACCGGACAAAGCACCATTGAGAAACTCACCGCTTGGTATCTGCTCTTCTGAGCTGCAATCATTCTCTAGCTCCTCTCCCTTGAAAGTATTTCACTGCTGTTTTAAACAAGAAATCTGGTACCTCATTCCTCTTGAAGTTTCGGAGCTAAAATCTGCTACATGTTAAACTGACCACACCACCTTCCAAGTTGCTGACTAGTCAAGAAAGTAAGGGCACTAACAGAATGACCCCCATCGATTCAAAGAACAAGGTTTCTGAAAGACATGTAACAGATTATATGTAGCAGGGTATGTAACCTTGCAAAAATTCATGTAAAGTTAACGCCCCTGAGTTTGTTCAATACTCTGGCTATCGGGATGACTGCCCCTGATTCATGAGCTCAGTTCTGGGCGTGCATTGGATTTGTATGGAGGGTTGAGCGTTAGACGAAAAAAAGTGCGAAAGCTGTGTTCTGTTGACTCAGTCTGGGTTTTCGTTAACTGTTATGAGGATGTACAATTCTTGTGGTCGAAATATGTTTATCGAGAGAGAGTGAGAGATTGATTGATTGATTGATCTTTATTTCAAAAGGGTTAAGAATTGGGCACGCAGGCCCGTCTGACATTCTGCCCTTTATCATACATCTTTCACTCTATTCCAGACATTCTACAAATATGCTGTTCATATAACAAACATAACTAACATTGAAGCTGAGAGACATAAAATAAAATATAACATTTACGTTTCGCTCTTAAACATTCACTCAGTATAGAAGTAACTACATACATTATAAATGACTATCTACTAAACAAAATTTTCGGGACTATTCAGAAAACAATTTGTATTCGGTGTCTGTAAGAGCAGCTTAAGATAACGTTTAAGTTTTATAATTCATGGAGGCATGTAGTCGACATCAAATAGATATTGGGAAAGCTTGTAGTTGTAGGAAGGAGTATAATTTGTATTTTTTATATAGGATGGGAGGGTATTCCAAAGATGAGCAGCAGAATAACTAAAGAGAGAGGGAATGAGAGAGAGGAAGAAGGAGAGAGAGAGAGAGATGTCTCCATTGCTTGTGTTTTGGTATTTCCTGATGGATTCCAGCTGACTGCTGTGGAACATCCGCCCCCCCCCCCAGGACTTGTCACCTGTTTCTGACCAAATATAGTTTGATATATCACTCCGTGTATACTTCATCCATTACCGAACCTCATCATCATCCTGAGCCGAGTTCACTTGATGATGCTAGCCTGATGAAGTTGGTAGCATGCGTTGTCAACTGTTAACCGTGTACGTAAGGTGTCTTACCTTGGTCCCATGTACGTAAGGTGTCTTACTTGGGTTCCATGTACGTAAGGTGTCTTACCTGGGTCCCATGTACGTAAGGTGTCTTACCTGGGTCCCATGTACGTAAGGTGTCTTACCTGGGTCCAATGTACATAAGGTGTCTTACTTGGGTCCCATGTACATAAGGTGTCTTACCTTGGTCCCATGTACGTAAGGTGTCTTACTTGGGTCCCTGTCATGTGTGTCCAACAGGATCTGTGGAAGTTTCAGTGCGTACTTCTTCTACTCATATTAGTGAAGCAACTTCGTGTAAGGACACACTTTCCTTCGTGAGACGGCTTACCTGGGCACAGGGTCTGCATAAGAGTGAAGCGATCAATAGAAACAACATCCAAATACTCAAACAAAAGTAGCAAACATAAACAACATCCAAATACTCAAACATAAGTAGCAAACATAAACAACATCCAAATACTCAAACACAAGTAGCAAACATAAACAACATCCAAATACTCAAACACAAGTAGCAAACATAAACAACATCCAAATACTCAAACACAAGTAGCAAACATAAACAACATCCAAATACTCAAACACAAGTAGCAAACATAAACAACATCCAAATACTCAAACACAAGTAGCAAACATAAACAACATTCAAATACTCAAACAAAAGTAGCAAACATAAACAACATCCAAATACTCAAACACAAGTAGCAAACATAAACAACATCCAAATACTCAAACACAAGTAGCAAACATAAACAACATCCAAATACTCAAACAAAAGTAGCAAACATAAACAACATCCAAATACTCAACACAAGTAGCAAACATAAACAACATTCAAATACTCAAACAAAAGTAGCAAACATAAACAACATCCAAATACTCAAACACAAGTAGCAAACATAAAGAACATTCAAATACTCAAACAAAAGTAGCAAACATAAACAACGCAGTAAAATAAGAAATACATTATTCAACATTTATAGATCTTCCTGTGATCAGATTAGGTAAAGACTAATATTATATAATATTATTGGTTCAGGTTTGTTTTTTTTTTTTGCTGTTGTTGTTTTGTTTTGTTTTTTTAAACTATGTTTTTCATTTTCACAAAAAAAAAAACAGAACAATAAACCCCATCAAGAGTTTCCATTAGCACAGCAGAACATAAGCCTAGCTTACCATTGTTCGGTACGGTCCATCTCTCAGTCAGTCTATGATGAGAACAGTCCACCCAGTTTACTGCTGGAGTTTAATGCGCCAATTCCTACCATAATTAAGAGAAATGAATCGCACTGAAGCCGTTTAAAAGCCAAGGGCTACAAGTTGATGGCAGTTAATCAAGCAAGCCCAGTTCATCACAAAAGGGCTTAAGTCCAGTCATTAGCATTGGACCAGTCATCAGAATCGGTCTAATCATCGAGAACAAATGTTTGGCAATGGCCACCGGCAGTGAAAGCCGGTATAATTAGATATCTGGTTTTACTTGTTTGTTTTCTTTCTGGGGCTCAGTAATTTGTCAGACTGTAGCCACACTGATTATTATAAGGTGGTGTTCTGAGAATGTACCCACACTGATTATTATAAGGTGGTGTTCTGAGAATGTACCCACACTGATTATTACAAGGTGGTGTCTAGAGAATGTAGCCAACTGATTATTACAAGGTGGTGTCTAGAGAATGTACCCACACTGATTATTACAAGGTGGTGTCTAGAAAATGTACCCACACTGATTGTTACAAGGTGGTGTTGTGATAGTGTAGCCACACTGATTATTACAAGGTGGTGTTGTGAGAATGTACAAACACTGATTATTACAAGGTGGTGTTGTGAAGTGTAGCCAAACTGATTACTACAAAGTGGTGTTGTGAGACTAGCGAAACCGATTATTATCAGATGGTGTTGTGAGAATGCAGCCACACTGATTATTATAAGGTGATGTTGTGAGAATGTAGCCACACTGATTATTACAAGGTGGTGTTATGAGAATGTAGCCACACTGATTATTACAAGGTGGTGTTGTGAGACTGTAAGGAAACTGATTATTACAAGGTGGTGTTGTGAGATTGTAGCGAAAATGATTATTACAAGATGGTGTTGTGAGACTGTAGCGAAAATGATTATTACAGGATGGTGTTGTGAGATTGTAGCGAAAATGATTATTACAAGATGGTGTTGTGAGACTGTAGCGAAAATGATTATTACAAGATGGTGTTGTGAGACTGTAGCGAAAATGATTATTACAAGGTGGTGTTGTGAGACTGTAGCGAAAATGATTATTACAAGGTGGTGTTGTGAGACTGTAGCGAAAATGATTATTACAATGTGGTACCTGGAACTCCCTGGAGCTGCCTGTATAACGTTCATTGCAGCCGATGCGGTGAAGATATTGAAGCACAGCGTCGTGTCCGACGGTGAGAAGGTCACGTGTGGCTATTTTCTTCAGACCTTGAGTGGAGCTATAAAAGTAAGAAGTGTGTAGTACTTCTTTAACAGAATCCACCATCGTGGCGACTATAGCGATCACTGTCCTGTTAGCCAGGATAGGTCTTTTACTGGGAGGTACCAACAGAAAGGTGAGACGGGGTGTTGGGACGGGGTGTTGGGATGGGGTGTTGGGACAGGGTGTTGGGACGGGGGGTTGGGACGGGGGGTTGGGACAGGGTGTTGGGACGGGGTGTTGGGACGGGGTGTTGGTGGCTATGATTCATCAACCCTGATCAAGCGAGACACCACTGACAGCTGTCACAAGATGTCCTCATTCTCCGCCATATTTAAATAAAGAAAAAAAAAACAACAACAACAAAGATGAACCAGGTTCAGAGTAATATTTTAGGACCTGCTTACACGAAAAACTGATACAGACAGAACGGCCCAATCTCTTAAGTGGAAGCAACACAAGAAACCCCAACATATGTTTAACACTAATGGCGAGATGAAACAGGCACGTTTAATTAATAGAGGCTCCAGCGACGTCGAGACCCCATGACGTTTTAAACAACAGAACATTTGTCCTGAAGAATAAAGAGCTGCAACCTCCGGACTTTTTTTTCTCTTTTTTTTTCTTTTGTGGGCTGTAAAATTAATCCGCCGATAATTTTCACAGCCATCAGTAAGTAGTGCAGTCACCCGGGGGTGGGGGGGGGGGGACATGGATTCTTTGTTTCTTACCATCCACGGGTGTGGTCATATTATAAAAGCTTGATGATAGTGGCTGTACTGGATCCTTTACGAGGGTAAGGTTTGTTGATAATGGCTGTACTGGATCCTTTACGAGGGTAAAGGTTGTTGATAGTGGCTGTACTGGATCCTTTACGAGGGTAAAGTTTGTTGATAATGGCTGTACTGGATCCTTTACGAGGGTAAAGGTTGTTGATAGTGGCTGTACTGGATCCTTTACGAGGGTAAAGCTTGTTGATAGTGGCTGTACTAGATACTTTAAGAGGGTAAAGTTGGTTGATAGTGGATGTACTGGATCCTTTACGAGGGTAAAGTTTGTTAATAGTGGCTGTACTGGATACTTTACGAGGGTAAGGTTTGTTAATAGTGGCTGTACTGGATCCTTTACGAGGGTAAAGTTTGTTAATAGTGGCTGTACTGGATCCTTTACAAGGGTAAGGTTTGTTAATAGTGGCTGTACTGGATCCTTTACGAGGGTAAAGTTTGTTGATAGCGGCTGTACTGGATCCTTTACGAGGGTAAAATTTGTTGATAGTGGCTGTACTGGATCCTTTACGCGGTTCTTTGCTTTTAGTTCTGCGGGGTCCAATTGTCTGATTCTTTTTACTTTCTATTTTTGATGTCAAAGACTTTCCTAGTAAAATACACCAGACAGAGTTGCGGGGGGATGGAGGCGGTAGAGGGAGAGAGAGAGAGAGAGAGAGAAAGAGAGATGGTAAGACGGAGAGACAAAGAGAAGGAGAGAGAAATAGAAAGAAAGAGAAAGAATGAGAGAGACGGAAAGATGGGGAGAGAGAAAAGAACGAGAGAGTGACGGAAGAAAGGAGAGAGAGATGGAAAGTATGAAATAAAGAGAGACACGGAAAGAAGAGAGAGAGAGAGAGAAGAAGAAGAAGAAGAGAAACAACAGAAATTATCATCTCCTTTAATCAAAACAAAAAGAGTATAGTTTTTTTTTAATGACAACTCCTAGTGTTTGGAACATAAACCTTTCCAGGTGTGCCTGACCGCTCATCCTAAAACGAGAAGTATTTTTTAATATAGTGTGTACACTTCTTTTGCTCTCGGTATAAATGGTCGGTGTTAAAGGGAAACAGAGTTTAGTGCTCCTGACCAGAAAGTCCCAGTTCGATTCCCCTTTGAGGGTATACCAGAGAGTATTCTTCTATCTTCTGGAGTATGTACTTTGTAAGACAAGGCTGTAACAGAAGGGTACTTCTATCTTCTGAAAAATATACTTTGTAAGACAAGGCTACAATAGAGGGGGTTCTTCTATCTTCTGAAGTATGTACTGTGTACGAGAAGGCTATATATACTCTTAATGGTCATGAAGAAAGTGTAGCACAGTACAGTCTCTTGGCTTGTGCAGACAAACAACACAGAGAGACAATCTGTTCTACGAGCAAACATTTACAGTCAAATCAGACTGGAGCAGGCTGACCAGTTACAGGTGCAGACGTCTAATTCCAGGATGATGACAATAACGGACTACTCACAGAATGACCAAGTTGATAGTGGCTGTACTGGATCCTTTACGAGGGCAAACCTTGTTGATAGTGGATGTACTGAATCCTTTACGAGGGTAAAGCTTGTTGATAGTGGCTGTACTGGATCCTTTACGAGGGTAAAGCTTGTTGATAGTGGCTGTACTGGATCCTTTACGAGGGCAAACCTTGTTGATAGTGGATGTACTGAATCCTTTACGAGGGCAAACCTTGTTGATAGTGGATGTACTGAATCCTTTACGAGGGTAAAGCTTGTTGATAGTGGCTGTACTGGATCTTGTTGTTATAATAAGTGCCGAGGTGTTTTGTGAAGACATGTTGTTGTTGTTGACAGGATTATGACAATAACGGACTACTCACAGAATAACCCAGTACATCGTGATAACGTTGATAACTCCAGACACTCAAGATCTTCCAGTCAAGACGCAGCGTTATAAACAGACGTGTTTTTCAAAAGTTCTGCCCCAGCCATCTTTCTCACGAAAAACTACACCTGTGCTTTGCCCTGTGCTGTTTATCTGCTAAACCTGTCATTTGCCCTGTGTTTTACCTGCTAAACCTGTCATTTGCCCTGTGCTGTTTATCTGCTAAACCTGTCATTTGCCCTGTGTTGTTTATCTGCTAAACCTGTCATTTGCCCTGTGTTTTACCTGCTAAACCTGTCATTTGCCCTGTGTTGTTTATCTGCTAAACCTGTCATTTGCCCAGTGTTGTTTATCTGCTAAACCTGTCATTTGCCCTGTGTTGTTTATCTGCTAAACCTGTCATTTGTCCTGTGCTGTTTATCTGCTAAACCTGTCATTTTCCCTGTGCTTTTACCTGCTAAACCTGTCATTTGCCCTGTGTTGTTTATCTGCTAAACCTGTCATTTGCCCTGTGCTGTTTACCTGCTAAATCTGTCATTTGCCCTGTGTTGTTTACTAAGCATAAAAACATTACTGCTATACAGGCGGTAATGACTTCAAGACAGATAGAGGCATGGTCTTCCAAGTGGCGGTGCAGCGGGTGCAGTGCTACTTGGAAGCCCGTGGTTCATTCCCTGACCACTGAGAGTCATGACCCAGCTTCCATAACCACCCACCACCCGGTTTTTTTAAAGAATGTCAGAAGTTTAATAGGTCCGAAACACTTGCCTGGGGGGAGCGGGGAGGGGGTTGCGGGGGTGCGGTGTACTTCCTCTGCTGATCTAGGAAAGTTGTGCTGTTGTTGTTCGGCTCTCTACAGTATAGTTTCATGTATGCTACACGGGCGGCAGGAGCGACCAAGGCCAAGAACCAGTCATTGCTCTGGCGTAAGTAAAGACTTCTAGGACAGTCCCTGGCCTCTTTACTTCAGAACTGTGTGGCTTACACATTTGTGATTTCTTTTGTATTGGTTTTTTTTTTCCTTCACATTTGTGAAGACATGTAAAGACACATGTCCCTTGGCATTTGCATATGGTAGACGTGTGAAATCTTCTTCTTCTTCTTCTTCTTCTTCGTTCGCACTGTCTGTCTATATCTGCAGTCCTGTCTCTTGGATAAATTTCACTGTTTTTGTAACTCATGTATGGAACCGTAGACTTATCTTCTTTGGTGGTTTCACTGGGCCAGTAATTATTTCTCAGTGTCTCGTAGTTGATGCAGTTCTGGAGGATATGTTCCACGGTTTGGGGCACCTGGGCACATGTACATAGATTAGTAGTACCAACCTTAAACTTTGTATACATATGACTTCGGAGTCGGCTGTGTCCTGTTCGGAGACGGAAGATGGTGACTTGTTCCTTTCTGTTTAGCATGTGATAGTCATCATGTGGTGGTGTTTGTGGGTTCCTGTAGGTTTTTATCATGCTTTTCTTCTGATTATAGGTGACTGGTATGTCTGGTTGCTTCATTTCAGTGCCCTCTTTGGCCAGATGGTCAGCTTTCTCATTGCCTGGTATCCCACAGTGGGAGGGAATCCATTGCAAAGTGACTCCATGTTGTAAGCCAATTTTTGACAAGGCATCCTTAAGGTCTGGTAGTTTGTTGCACTGAAGAGCCTCCAGTACTGATCTTGCATCTGTGAGAATTACTACAGGACATGTATCAATTCTGGAGTCTGATAGTTTTTCAACTGCAGCAATAATTGCCCTAACTTCTGCATCAAAGTTGTTGCAGTATTTACCAGTGGGTATGGAAATCTTGTCAATGGTGTTGTTTGGATATTCAATATATGCTCCTGCCCCACCATTCTTTATGGCATTATGTGCAGATCCATCTGTATACACACGTATCCAGGTGTCACATGGATATTTGTCATCTAGAACACTAAGTGTGGCTGTTGATCTTACAAGACTGCTCTGCATCTCACCATTCTGCACACCTTTCACTTCAGTCTGAATAGTTATTGTGTATAATCTGCTTCTTTCCATGGTGTATGCTCTGGTACAGATGATAATGGAGTGACTACAGTTGGAAGGTCAGGTATCAGCTTACGCATACGCTTGGCCTGATGAATGAAGCTGCTTCTTTTAAGCCGTCCTAATGCCAAGTTATTGAATCTCTCCTTCAGGGGATGGCTTACAGAGCTAAGGAATTTTTCTCCCATGGTCATGACCTTTGTGTCTCTACGTTCCTTTAGCGGTTGAACACCAACTATTTTCTGCATTTCTACTATTGGTGTGGACCTCATGGCACCTGTGATAATCCGTAGTGACTGATTTTGAACCTTGTCTAGATTATGCAGCGTAGTGTTTGATGCTGTGCACCAAGATGTTGAGCCATATTCTAAATGTGGTAGAATACTTTGCTGATATACGTTCTTGAGGATTCTTTCACTAGCTCCCCATGTAGTCCCACTCAATTTTCTTAATATGGCTAGTTTTCTTCTGGCTTTTGCTTCTGCACTGTTGATGTGTTGCTTCCAAGTCAGTTTTGAGTCAAGAGTCACTCCTAAGTAAGTGGGTTGGGTGTCCATCCTTAAGGGTATTTCATTTACAAAGATCTTACCTGCTTTCTGTTTAGATGAGAGGGTGAACAGAGTGGTGCTTGATTTCTCTGTGTTGATACTTACACACCATTTGTTTGTCCATGATGTCAAGATGTCTGCTGCTCTTTGGAGTCTCTGTGTAGCAACTGTCGCATATTCATCTGTACACCACATGACCAGATCATCTGCATACAGTGCTGCTTTGATTCCATAGGGAAGTTCCTTGACCAGGTCATTAATGAATACAAGGAATAATGTAGGCGAAAGGACTCCTCCTTGTGGTACACCGTGTCGCAGAAGTACTTTCTGGCTTTTGTGTCCATCCATTACTACTCTAGCTCTTCTATTGTGTAAATAGGACTTTATCCAGTTGTACAGTCTTCCATTCACATTGCAGTTTCTTAGTTTCCACAACAGACCTTTTTTCCATACTTTATCAAAGGCTTTCTTCAGGTCTATCCACGCTGCTAGTACAAGGTTTTTCTCTTGGAATGCATCCTCAATCTCTTGAGAGAGATAGGTCACTTGATCTTCCGTACTGTAGTACTGCCTAAATCCTGCTTGTTGTGGAACGAGAAGGTTTTCACTTTCTAGGTACCATTTTAGCCTCAGGTCAATGATGCGTTCCATCGTTTTGCATAGGCAGCTAGTGAGACTGATTGGCCTGTAGCTGGAGGCAGTATCACTGTTTTTCCCTGGTTTTAGCATTGGTACCATGCTTGCTTCCTTCCAGATTTGAGGTAACTTACCTGTGCTCTAGCACATATTGAAAATATCCAACAGCTTTCCCATTGCTGCCATTCCCAGGTTCTTGATCATTTCATTGGACACTCCATCTGGTCCTGGTGATTTCCTTGGTTTCAGTTTACTAATTGCTGGTCTAACTCACTGCGTGTGATTGGTGCATCCATGACCTCCACTTTTCTGACTTGTTCCTCCTTTTTCCGTGGCTCGATGCGCACTGTACGCTCCTTCTCTGGATGGATATCAATGTTGCAGTCCTGTGCAAACATGCGAGCAAAGTGATCTGAAACCTGCTTACCTGTAAGAGTTTTCCCATCCTCTATTAGTGTAATCTTTGTACTTCTTCCAGTACTCTCATCATTTAACTGTTTGATTAGTTTCCACAGTTTCCTTCCATCCTTTTCAAAGTTTAGGGACTCTGTTTTCTCTCTCCAACTTTCCCGTCTGGCTTGCAGCTTTGCTCTCTGAAATTTGGCCTTAGAATGTTGGTAATTATTGTGGTGTTCTTGGCATGGTCTATTTTCTGCTTGCTTTCGAGCTGCTTCCACGTCATCATGGAGTTTTCCCAGCTCACTAGACCAGTATGGTTTATAGTCCCTGCGAGCTCCTCTGGGAATGGTTTCACGAGCGGCCTGAAGGATACAAGCATTGAATTCCTTCACTATTCTGTTAATATCCTTACCTTCTATGGACAGCTGTCCCACCAGGATACCTGTACGACGTCTGTACATTGTCCAGTTTGCTTTTTTATAGTTCCATCTGGGGAGAGGGTTACTGGTGTTAAGGAGTTCATTTTCTATTGTCAGGAAGACTGGTCGATGGTCGCTACCTCCAAGTTGTTTTCCAACTTCACGTGTAATGTTCCACTTCAGATCTGAAGAGTGGAATGCCAGATCTGGTGTTGATTTTGTATGCCAAGCCCTTGAGTAAAATGTTGGGGCATCCATTGGCTGGTTGATCAGGAGAAGTCCATTATCATCCTGCCAGCTCTCAACTTCCTCTCCTCTCTTGTCAATGTGAAATGTTAACTTCACGCGTCTACCACATGCAAATGCCAA
This sequence comes from Achatina immaculata, assembly GCA_009760885.1. Classification (NCBI taxonomy): domain Eukaryota; kingdom Metazoa; phylum Mollusca; class Gastropoda; order Stylommatophora; family Achatinidae; genus Lissachatina; species Lissachatina immaculata. Next base: position 25,773,474 of record CM019696.1, on the reverse strand, counting down.
GGGACATAACTCTTTTTTTTACCAAAAGACCGAGTTACCACCAGTGTGGTGAATAAGAGTCCGAGTCAAAAAGTAACACCAAATCAAGGAAATTAACCACTGAAAAATATATATGAAAATATTCTCTGACTCGTTCTCGAGTCTTTTCAAAGGTTACGTCCCTTGCGCATACTTTTTTTAAAATCAGCTGAAGCATAAACGTTAATGCTGTGTGTCAGATTTTCTAGGTTTCCCACAGAAAATATCAGAGTCACGTATACAGTACAAATATGAGATAAGAAGCCCCCATCACATTTCATTGTTTGTGGAAGTAATGTTTTACAAATTCATGTAAGAGTCATGTAGTACATCATGGGAATACATCGATAGTAGGAAATCAGACACGGATGCTTCTCTGCTCTTGGCGTCTCCTCTCTGCTCTTGGTTTCTCTTCTCTGTTCTTGACTTCTCTTCTCTGTTCTTGACTTCTCTTCTCTGCTTTTGACTTCTCTTCTCTGCTCTTTGCTTCTCTTCTCTGTTCTTGACTTCTCTTCTCTGCTCTTGGCTTCTCTTCTCTGCTCTTGGCTTTCTCTTCTCTGTTCTTGACTTCTCTTCTCTGTTCTTGACTTCTCTTCTCTGTTCTTGACTTCTCTTCTCTTGGCTTCTCTTCTCTGCTCTTGGCTTCTCTTCTCTGCTCTTGACTTCTCTTCTCTGTTCTTGACTTCTCTTCTCTGTTCTTGACTTCTCTTCTCTTGGCTTCTCTTCTCTGCTCTTGGCTTCTCTTCTCTGCTCTTGGCTTCTCTTCTCTGTTCTTGACTTCTCTTCTCTGCTCTTGGCTTCTCTTCCCTAAGTAATGCAATAGCATAACAACAATGATTACATTTTTGTGAGATAGAAATGAAAGCTAGAAGTTTCCTCGGCTTAAAATTACATGGAAAGATTTGTTTAAACTATTTATTTAATTTCTTGAACGTTTCTAACCCACGTTTTGAGGAATCTGGTTTCAAAGCGGAGATGTTTAACGCTTTCCGTTTTGTTGTTGTTGTTGTTGTTGTTGTTGTTGTTGAGAAGTGCGTTTTAACACAATGTCTTTGTAAGGTGTTTTGACTGTTATATTTATACTTTATATCAGGGTTTCTTAAAATTTGTACTATTACAGACCCTTCATGGCTTGCCCAATATGTCCCAGAATCCCTATAGATTGCCCAGGACGTCCTCCTACTCCTATGGATTGCCCAGTATATTCTCATATTCCTATGAATTTCCCAGTATGTTCTCATATTCCTATGGATTGCTCACTATCTTCTCATATTCCTATGGATTGCCGAGTATATTCTCATACTCCTATGGATTGTCCAGTATGTCCTCATACTCTCATGGATTGTACAGTGTGTCCTCCTATACCTATGAATTGCCCAGTATGCCCTTGCACTCCTATGGGTTGCCCAGTATATCACCATACTTCAGTGAATTGTCCAGTATGTCCACGTACACCCATGGATGGCCTAGTATGTCCCCATGCTCCTATGAATTGTCCAGTATGTCCACGTACGCCCATGGATGGCCTAGTATGTCCCCATGCTCCTATGAATCCGCCAATATTTTCAGGTACCCTTATAGATTACCGAGAATATCTTCACATCGTCTACCGATTGCCCAGTACGTCCAATTACCTCCTTCGCCAGACTGTCGAAATCATCATCATATTATCACTAGTCTTCTTTAGGTACCAGAATGACTTGAAAAGATATCAACAGCCTGTTTTTACTTTACACTTGTTAAATGCAAAAGGAACACGCATGTAGGTTCCCTCACCAAGGACAGAAAAAAAAACAAGCGAAGAGGTCCTCAAAAAAGTTTCAGAACAAAGAAAAAAACAATCAGGATGATAAGAAAAGAACAGTCAAAGATTTCTTGGACATGCCACGAGAAGACAGAAGTTGGAGCACCTGGTAATGGCTGGAAACTTCAAGGGACAAAAAGGAAGAGAGGAAGGCCAAGAGGAAAATATCTCAATGATCTGACCAAGTGGCATGGACAAAGATAAGCATCTGAACTAGTCGGAAACACCAAGGACCGTGCAAGATGGAGAAGCGTGATTGCCAACGCTATCCTGCACGGCACATAATAACAATAAATAATAAAAAGGATACGTTGGATGCTTTATAACTATTTTTAGATACGAACTGTACCTAACTGTTCCAACTTACGTACAAATTCGACTTACAAACAGAACTCGTTCGTAACATGGGGACTGCTTGTTATTCATTCTGAGCATTTGAGGTCTTCCTGTACTAGTTTCAAATGCATTTATGGAAAACAGAATTCTGTGCAAGAATGGTCTGTTTCCTGTAAGTACAATAATGGTCTGGTTTTCTTTTTTTGTAAGTTTGCAATAATGGTCTGTTTCTTGTAAGTGCAGTAATGGTCTGTTTCTTATAAGTGCAATAATGGTCTGTTTCTTGTAAATGCAATAATGGTCTGCTTCTTGTAAATTCAATAATGGTCCGTTTCTTGTAAATGCAATAATAGTCTGCTTCTTGTAAGCTTGCATCTCTTTGGGCTTAATACATAAAATATTCTGGGCATACAAAGAGACGTAACTTTGTAGCGAAACCTATATTTCAGAGAGAGAAAGAAATAAACAGGAAAAGCAAATGACAACATTGATGAAAATGGTTGTACAGCATTCCAGAGACTAACTTGACACAACCTGTTCAGATGTGCTATGGCAGCACAAAACAGCGCGAGCTGGATATTCGTCGCAGATACACTCCACCACAGGCAACTTAAGTGTCTTTGCCCCGAGAAAGGGCTATGGTCGAACTGTTAGATGGTACTGAAAAAGGTTATTGGGTTTAATCTAGTCCTAAGAAAGAAAGAAAGAAATGAATGATTTTTATTTTTAAATGGTAAAGAATTGGGCACGCAGGCCCGTCTTACATTCTGCCCTTCATCACTCCATCTTTCATTCTTCCCACACACTCGATTTAATACAAGTACACAAATTAAATTAGGATAAAAAAAACATATCAAAAGAGTGTCAGATTAAACTATTATATTCAAAGTAAAAGAGAAGAAGTAGTTAACCTAATAAAATAGCTCTCTCACACATATATGCACGCACAGACATATAGATAAATAAAAATACGTTGTCAGTACAGATCTTCTAACATATGTTTTTTAACAAACATGAAAATAATTTCTAACAATGTCTAAGAAGTTACTTTTCGAACTATGTCATTTTAGTACTTGATGGTTGGCGAGTCATGGGTTGAGAGAGTGCTGGTTATTCTATGGAGGCACATAATTACAAGCAAGTAAATAATGAAACAGGTTTGAGTTAAAGGACGAAGTATTACAACGGATTTTAAATGGTAGGGGAGGGTCTTCCAGAGCTGTACTGCAGAGTATGCAAGAATTTTCTTGTACATATCAATCCTGGGTTTAGGAAGAAGACAGTTTTTTTTAAACGCTGGCTATCTTTAGCGTTATACGTAAACAGCATAGAAAGAAAGAAAGGACGGAAGGAAGAAAGAAAGAAATTAAACTTAGGGAAGTGAAGGAATCATTCAAGACTAAGGGAAGTTTGCGCAAGAGTGATCGAAAGTTTGCGTGACTAGAACTAGAACCTCCCCTGAGGTACAGAAGACCATTTAACGTTGCTGCACCAACAGAAGGGGCCCTGCTAAACTGAGAAGAGAAAGATGGAGAGAGAGAGAAAGAGAGAGAGAGGTAAATTGATGAGAGAAAAAAATAAACAAGAACACATAAGATGGAGAGGGGGGGGGGGTGAATTGATGAGAGAAAATAAATAAACAAGACCACATAAGATGGAGAGAGAGAGAGAGAGGGGGGGGGGCCAATTGATGAGAGAAAAAAATAAACAAGAACACATAAGATGGAGAGAGAGAGGGGGGGGGCAATTGATGAGAGAAAATAAATAAACAAGAACACATAAGATGGAGAGAGAGAGGGGCGAATTGATGAGAGAAAATAAATAAACAAGAACACATAAGATGGAGAGAGAGAGAGAGAAATTGATGAGAGAAAAAAATAAACAAGAACACATAAGATGGAGAGAGAGAGGGGCGAATTGATGAGAGAAAATAAATAAACAAGAACACATAAGATAGAGAGAGAGAGAGGCGAATTGATGAGAGAAAATAAATAAATAAGAACAGATAAGATGGAGAGAGAGAGGGGGGGGGGGGGGCGAATTGATGAGAGAAAATAAATAAACAAGAACACATAAGATGGAGAGAGAGGGGGGGGGGCGAATTGATGAGAGAAAATAAATAAAGAAGAACACATAAGATGGAGAGAGAGAGAGGCGAATTGATGAGAGAAAAAAATTAGCAAGAACACATAAGACGGACAGAGGGGGGGGGGGTGGGAATTGATCGGAGAAAAACAAATAAGCAAGAACACATAAGATGGACAGAGAGAGAGTAATTGATGAGAAAAAAAATAAGCAAGAACACATAAGATGGACAGAGACAGAGGGGCGAATTGATGAGAAAAAAACATTAACAAGAACAGATAAGATGGAGAGAGAGAGAGAGAGAGGCGAAATGACGAGAGAAAAAAAATAAACAAGAACACATAAGATGGAGAGAGAGAGAGAGAGAGAGAGAGAGAGGCGAAATGAGAGAAAACAAATAAACAAGAACACGTATAACCCGGAAAACTCATAGCAGAGCAATACAAAAGAAGAAAAGAGCAACACGGCACGGCGGGACCAGCACAAATACACTTTTTTTTTCAAATGAGAAACAGCGAAGCTTCCACAAAGTAATGCTAATGTTCACAGTTTTGTGTGGTTAGCATTTGAAAACATAGCAGTTTCTAGAAATAGAAAACAACAAGGCTTTAGCACTGTAAAGTAATAGAACGCAGTAGTCTACAGTTAGAGCTTGGAAAACAAATCATAGACAATAGACAGCACTTTTAGACATGAAAAGTCACAAGAGAATTACGTGAGACTTGAACCACGGACTCAGGTAGGACCAGTAGCCGTTCAGCCACGTGAGAACAGTGCATTAATCAACTTCGCTAAACTGAGGAGAGATAAAAATGGAGAGACAGGCGAATTGATGATTCACCAGATGGTACGAGATAGCGAAATTGATTAATGCACTGTTCTCTCGTGGCTAGAGGGTTGCTTGTCCTACTGGAGGCCGCGGTTCAAATCCCAGGTATTTCTCTTGTCATTTTTCTTTCTCTCATGTCTAAAAGTACGTTGTCTATAATTTGTTTTACGAAAATATAGTAGACAAAGGACTTTAGACCTCAGATAAAAAGAAAAATGACGAGAGAATTACCTACAACTCGAACCACAGACTTCAGTGGTGCGAGCAACCTTCTAGCCATGAGAAACAGCTCACTATCCATTCCAAAATGTTGTACTTGAAACCCAGAAACGGAAGTGGCACAGAAAACATAATCAACTGTTAATTAGAGGAAATAAATATTTTTAGAAGAAAATTAAAGATTTTATTTAAAAAAATAGACAACAGAATTATCATCTTTAAACCGACAGCCATGTAAAAACCAGCGGATATCTTCAAAGCTACTACAAGAACTTATCGGATCGCTCCAGTTTCCTGTTTTCTCACTGACCTACTTTATTTGAGATCTGTGGTGAGCGAATTACGTAACTAACTTATCCAGTGCCATCAGTACTCGTGCACTTGATCTAAAAACAGGAAATTTTGAAAAACATATGAAAAGAAACATAACAAATAAATATCCGTTTCACGTTTTTGACGCTTCGGATAGATAGATAACTCTGTGGCCACCCGTCTGTACCATAAATAAAGTCTAAAATTACACCTGATGTCTCTACTAGAACTCAAAGAGATAAGCTACCGACTCTCTAAGCTCTACTCCTTCCAACCACTTCAACAATCCCTCTCTGACCTTTATCGAATCCTGTGAAATATAATATAATATAATATGATGTAATATAGTATAATATAATATAACATAACATACTATGATATGATGTAATATAATATAATATAATATAATATAATATAGTTGATGCATGCCTATTTTTTTTCAACCTTGGATTTATTCATTTTTTAATCGGATCTATCAGCCATCCCCCCCCCCTTTTTTTTTAAACCATGGTATGCCATGTGACCTTGTCAATACCACGTGACTGTCCAAGATAAACCGCTTATTTGTGTCCATCCACGTGAACGTCTTGCTAATCGTTCAAAAATTTCTCCGAAACACTATTTTCTTTAGCGCGGTATGCTGTCCAAGACACAGAACATTATCTCCCTTGCACATTTGGGTCACTGGTCACATCCTCCCAGCGTCCAAATATTGATCCTTGCTCTGTAACATATTATGTGAGTAAGGGTATACAACCCTGGAAAATAACTTTGATAAAGTTAACTCCCCTCTCAGCATTTTTATTTCTTAGACTATAGAGTTTGGCCCCTGGGTTACTACAGCTGAGACGAGAGTACAGTAATGTTTAGCGGGAGAATGTTGCGAAAGTCTGAGCGTCAGTTTGAAAGTAGGAGAACTGTGCTTTCTTCAGTTAGTCTGACTTTTTTGTCTTGTGCCGAAAGGGTGTTGCGCTGTTGTTGTAATGTTTATATTCGTCGTCGAGAAAGGAGGAAACAGACACGTTGTAGTATATGTAGGAATAGGGATAGGTTATTAAACCTAAGTTTTTAAACACCAGAAGCAATAAAAAAGAGTAAATAATATCAATGACCGGTCAGCTCAGAGGGTGCGCAACTCGGAGTAAATCGGTACCGACTGAAACAGCATAAATAGGAGATGTGGGAGAATTTTGATCGATTGGGAAAAATTGTACGTTGATCTCGTAGGAAGATGCCAAAGGATCAGAGGCTGTTATGTTTTTTTTAATCACGAATGAGTGTGTATTTCGTCTATATATATTTCCTTGATTATGATCTACATTCTGTGATGTGGACGAGTGCACTCTCTGCTGTCGAACCCTCCGATCCATCCTAACTCACTCAGGCATGGTAGATACATGAACGCCATATGATCAGAAATTGTTTTTAAAATGTGCGAGTTTTGTGTAAAATTTTGATACTGTGTTATACGCATTAAAGGTTTGTATGTACACATAAATTTATGTATCATTGAATTTTATGTATGCGCAGTTTGTTATAATTTTTTGTAGGAGTAGTAGAAGTAGTGATAGTAGTAGTGGTGGTAGTAGTAGTGGTAGCAGTAGTAGTAGAAGTGGTGATAGTAGTAGTGGTAGCAGTAGTAGTAAAAGTGGTGATAGTAGTAGTGGTGGTAGTAGTAGTGGTAGCAGTAGTAGTAGAAGTACTGATAGTAGTAGTGGTGGTAGTAGTAGTAGTAGTAGTAGTAGTGGTGGTGGTAGTAGTAGTGGTAGCAGTAGTAGTAGAAGTAGTGATAGTAGTAGTGGTGGTAGCAGTAGTAGTAGACGTAGTGATAGTAGTAGTGGTAGCAGTAGTAGTAGACGTGGTGATAGTAGTAGTGGTGGTAGTGGTAGTAGACGTAGTGATAGTAGTAGTGGTAGCAGTAGTAGTAGAAGTACTGATAGTAGTAGTGGTGGTAGTAGTAGTAGTAGACGTAGTGATAGTAGTAGTGGTGGTAGTAGTAGTAGTAGTACTGATAGTAGTAGTGGTGGTAGTAGTAGTGGTGGTAGTGGTAGTAGACGTAGTGATAGTAGTAGTGGTAGCAGTGGTAGTAGAAGTACTGATAGTAGTAGTGGTGGTAGTAGTAGTCGTGGTAGTAAAAGTAGTAGTACTGATAGTAGTAGTACTGATAGTAGTAGTGGTGATAGTAGTAGTGGTGGTAGTGGTAGTAGACGTAGTGATAGTAGTAGTGGTAGCAGTAGTAGTAGAAGTACTGATAGTAGTAGTGGTGGTAGTAGTAGTAGACGTAGTGATAGTAGTAGTGGTAGCAGTAGTAGTAGAAGTACTGATAGTAGTAGTGGTGGTAGTAGTAGTAGTAGAAGTGGTGATAGAAGTAGTGGTGGTAGTAGCAGTGGTAGCAATAGTAGTAGAAGTGGTGATAGTAGTATTGGTGGTAGCAGTAGTAGTGGTAGTAGTAGTGGTAGTAGTAGTAGTAGTAGTAGTAGTGGTGGTAGTAGTAGTGGTAGCAGCAGTAGTAGAAGTGGTGATAGTAGTAGTGGTAGTAGTAGTAGTGGTGGTAATAGTAACATCAGTAACAGTAGTAGTAATAATAATAGTAGTAGTGATTGTAGTAGTGGTGGTGGTAGTAGTAGTAGTAGTAGTAGTAGTAGTAGTAGAAGTAGTAGTAGTAGTAACATCGTTGTGATGATATTAGTAGAATTAGTAGTAGTATAGTAGTAGTTGTAAAACTAGTAGTAGTAGTATAGTAGTAGTTGCAAAAGTAGTAGTAGTAGTAGTAGTAGTAGTAGTAGTAGTAGTAGTAGTGTGATAGAATATTAGCAATGGTAGTGGAGAAGGAGTAAGATTTACTGTGGCAACAGAAGAGAAAGCCGTAGTATCCAGCCTCCTCCTACAAATCTGTCCTCTTTAGTTGAAAGTTATAGTTCAAGGCGCCAAGCCGAACCAGGCCATACAGAGACCACCACAGTTCACCATTGACCAGGCCACACAGAGACCACCACAGTTCACCATTGACCAGGCCACACAGAGACCACCACAGTTCACCATTGACCAGGCCACACAGAGACCACCACAGTTCACCATTGACCAGGCCACACAGACCACCACAGTTCACCACTCACCGAGTAGACATAATGCTGTCGTCAGCGCTGTCTGTGGAAAGTTCACGGCAGGCAGTGGTGCCACGGCACTAAGCTCACAAGCTCGGCACACTGAGCTCCATCTAGAAGGCAATAACGACTTAAATCATAGGACTTACACACGTAAACATGCGAAACGTCTGGGAATGCTTGTGTATCCACGCCTGCTTCAGAGGTAACCAAAATAAATAAACCTACCCCACCTACCAACGGCTTTGTGAAGTAGAAAAACCAGGTATATACTTACAGGAAAATGTTCACGTAATAATGTTTGCTATAAAAATAGATTTATTCAGCTTTAAAACGTGTATAGAAATAGCTGGTACATTTATGTGTTTCAAAGCAATACATGTAGCCATATGTCTGTCTGTCTAATGCGGAATCAAAACTATACCAACGTGTGTGCTAATATGACGAATGATCTCATGATGATGATAACTAGCTGTGCAGTACATAGATGAGGTCGAGTCACTCTTGAGCCTTCTCTCTGTATCCAGTTACAGTTCTTCGCGTGACTTTGAATCTGAAATCACAATTTGGAAACTTCATGGAAGAAAACATGTTGAAGATTAGAAGATATGTCTAGGCATGGATAATGGGAGATGGAGAGATTTTTCTAGACAAAGAAGTACTTGTGAATCAAGATAGATTGGAGTGGAGATACATGGAATGATAAAATCAAGGATGGATGGATGGATGGATGGATGGAGGATGGATGGATGGATGGATGGACAGGCAGGTTGGGAGAAGGCCGGTAATGTAGATAGACAAATAGGTAACGAATTCGAATAATAGGTAAGAAAGTAGAAAGTACTTAGAGAAGTAGGAAAAGTAGATAACTAATTAAGTATCTAGGTATGTATGTTGTGGGTATGTAGGCAGGTAGGTAGGTAGTGGATAAGTAAGTAGGTAGGTAGATAGGTAGGTAGTGGGTATGTAGGCAGGTAGGTAGGTAGGTAGGTAGGTAGGTAGGTAGGTAGGTAAATAGGTAGGTAGGTAGGTAGGCAAGCAGGCAGGCAGGCAGATAGGTAGGTAGGTAGGTAGGTAGGTAGGTAGGTAGGTGGGTGGGTGGGTGGGTGGTTGGGTAATTGGATAGGTAGGTAAGTAGTAAAGTAAGTAAGTTGATAAATTGGAAAGATAAAGTAGCTAGGTGTTAAGTTAAATAGGTGGGGAGAAAGTCATTATGCTGGCAGGTACATTGGAAGATAAGTAAACGTGTAGTAGATACTTTCTTTGTTCTTGATGATTTTTTTGCACTGCTTCTCGTCAGTAAAGACCACACTGTTGTCATCAGTTGTGTAGCCATCCTTGCACTTAAAGACTGTAGCAGAGGTAGGTGTACACGGCTGGAGGATTTCAACATGTAGCTCTGGATTGTTAGAGAGCTCCTTGCACTCAAGACAGAAATCATGAGTATGATTGTCTTCCGGCATATATTTATTTGCTGGGCACGGGACACATTCTCTTGTCTGTATGTTTAGATAAGTTCCACGAGGACACAATACTGATTTCTCCGCAGAAGCCATGACCTGGTGGCCTGATATCAAGCAGAAGATGATAAACGCTGGAGCACCTGCAAGAAGAGCTTTGATTGGTCTTCCTATTTTCTGTTGAATTTCTGCGGTAATTCTGATATCATGTAGAGAAAGATAAAGTAACACGTTTCAAAACATTGAAATTATCCAACTGTCTTTCTTATAACAGACCCGCAGAGAAGTGGAGACATTTTTTACTTATAAAACACAAACTTGAAGGAAACTAACCGTTTCCAACATTTTAGGCACGAAAAGACTCCTATAGGTGAAGTAAATGATTCACAAAATCCCAGATAAATCATCCTTTTCCTCTCTGTATGTCACTGTTTTCAGTGTCATTACTTACATAGTAGTATTTAGTACAAAACAAACATTCATGAACAGATGTGTCCGATACTTAAATAAGTTTACTGAAAAGCAAATACATAACAACTAAAACTAAAATAGCACTTTACAACACAGTTTTCCTCCCAACTTTACGTTAGCAATGTCAAACATGTACAATAACAGCTAAAAATAAAAGTAAAATCATCACGACAGAAATGAGATGTTTAATAAATCTAAGGTGTTCAACAAATCTATGATGTTTAATAAATCTAAGATGTTTAACAAATCTAAGATGTTCAACAAATCTAAGATGTTGAACAAATCTAAGGTGTTCAACAAATCTATGATGTTTAACAAATCTAAGATGTTTAACAAACCTAGGATGTTCAACAAATCTGAGATGTTTAATAAATCTAAGATGTTTAACAAATCTAAGATGTTCAACAAAATCAAAGGTGTTGAACAAATCTAAGGTGTTCAACAAAAATAAGATGTTCAACAAACCTAGGATGTTCAACAAATCTAAGATGTTTAATAAATCTAAGATGTTTAACAAATCTAAGATGTTTAACAAATCTAAGATGTTTAACAAACCTAGGATGTTTAACAAATCTAAGATGTTTAATAAATCTGAGATGTTTAACAAATCTAAGGTGTTTAACAAATCTAATATGTTTAACAAACCTAGGATGTTTAACAAATCTAAGATGTTTAACAAATCTAAAGTGTTTAACAAATCTAAGATGTTTAACAAACCTAGGATGTTCCACAAATCTAAGATGTTTAATAAATCTAAGATATTTAACAAACCTAGGATATTCAACGAATCTAAGATGTTTAACAAACCTAGGATGTTTAATAAATCTAAGATGTTTAACAAACCTAGGATGTTCAACAAATCTAAGATGTTTAACAAATCTAAGATGTTTAACAAACCTAGGATGTTCAACAAATCTAAGATATTTAACAAATCTAAGATATTTAACAAATCTAAGGTGTTCAACAAATCTATGATATTTAACAAATCTAAGGTGTTCAACAAATCTAAGATATTTAACAAATCTAAGATATTTAACAAATCTAAGATGTTTAACAAATCTAAATTGTTCAACAAATCTAAGATATTTAACAAATCTAAGGTGTTCAACAAATCTAAGATGTTTAACAAATCTAAGATATTTAACAAATCTAAGATATTTAACAAATCTAAGATATTTAACAAATCTAAGATGTTTAACAAATCTAAGATGTTTAACAAATCTAAGAGCCCTGTCAGACCTCTGTTTGTCCTCTCGACACTGAATGGTATATAAGGAAGGAGACATTGCCAGACAAGACCAGAATCGATATCAGTGCTGTATTGTGTGTGTGACTGTGACAATAACGACATTATGTGTATTTAGTATGTTTTGTGAAAGTGTTGACTGAAGGTCTGGATCAAATGTTAAAATTAAAGGTTTTATCGTTTTGAAGATGAGTCATAGAGGGCAGATTGTCAGACGGACCCGCGCGTCCAATTCTATCACCTTTGAAAATAAAGTTTGTTCATTTGTTCGTTCGTCTGGTTGAACTCGGTAGATATTCAAGCATCGATATGCAACAATAAATCAGGTAGGTAGGTAGGTAGGTAGGTAGGTAGGTAGGTAGGTAGGTAGGTAGGTAGGTAGGCAGGCAGGTAGGTAGGTAGGTAGGTAGGCAGGCAGGTAGGTAGGTAGGTAGGAGTTTTACCATTGTCTTATATCCTATAAGAATATATAGAGAGAAATCACTTACTTTTATTTTGCACAATCTCAAATCCGTATTTTAAACAATATCTAGACTTATCGACCAAAGAAAACCTCTTGTATGATAACTGAAGAGATGGTGTCGTGTCAACAAAGTGACAAGCTTACGTCATGGCTGTGTATATTTGTTGTTTACTTCGTCTTAGAATAAATATTATGGTGATCTTATGTGATGTTATTTTTACTTACCGAGAAAATCCCTAAAGTATTTGGGAACAGGTTTCCCAATTCTTGGAAAGTAGAAATGTGTTAGAGTTGTTGACCCGCCAAGACCCCGTTTCTCTTTCTCTGAAAGTGCCCTCTAGTGATAATGTACAATAGTGATATCCAAGAACCATAACAGCAAGCAGAATCAAGTGTAACGGTTGAAGGGGAGATAATAGATGTAACATACCGAGTTTATGTCTGAACCTTTATTGTGCCAAAGGTACACGGGGCTTCCGCAAGGGTTTTCCACAAACGCCTGTCCTTCACCTTTTGTCTTCTCGCTTCTGCCAAGGTGAAGCCTCTGTTACTCAACATTCTCAATGTTACTCAACATCCTCTATGTTACTCAACATTCTCACTGTTACTCAACATCCTCTATGTTACTCAACATTCTCTTTGTTACTCAACATTCTCTATGTTACTCAACATCCTCTCTGTTGTACCCTGTCTCCTGTTTCCCTGAGATGACCTTTTGAGTGCTACTTTTTGGTATAATCAGTTACCAGTCATTCTGGGTACAAACCCCCGCCATCGACGTCTTTCCTCAAATGCTGAATTTTATTAACCACAGAAAAATGGATAAGAGTAACTTCACACATCCACTGACTCGACACTTGAGTGTGACAAATACACATATACATAAATATATATACAAACGTACATTCATATGTACAGATATACATACATACATAAATATTATACATACAGACATAAATAAATACATACATACATACATAATTACATATACCTTTACATATGCGCATGTACATATATATATATATATATATATATATAATTATGTACTTGGATATATGCGTACATATACACATACAACCCTGCACACATACATATATACGTGCATATCCAGCTGCAGACGTAAATACATGTGTGATTAAATAATATGATCATAACAAAATGACATATAATAAAAGACGCCTCTCTTGGCCAGTGTTGTGTGACTAAAAAAAAACACACAAGAAGACACAAGTAGATACCTGGTCTATACAGGGGAGAGAGAAAAGGGGGGGGGGTATAATTTTCATGCAAAGTGCTCTGTTATTTGCCCGCGTTTATCGCTACCTGTAACACACACACCACACACACCTGTGTTTACCTGATCTATCTACCATTGCCAAAATATCTTTTTTTACAGAAGGTACCTTTACTTACATGCCTCGTATAGGATTTGCCTATTTAAGAAAACAAATCAATAATCGTCTACGAAAGAATAAACTAATCGATTTTGTTTCTGGCCCATTCCCAAACACACGTTTCTAGAATTTATTTGCTTTGTTGAAGATATTTTACTGTTGTACAATAGTACTAATTTCAAAATGTTAAAATTTAAAACAAAAGTGGGAACAGCTTTATTAGTTAACGAGCACACAGTTGTGACGATTCTTAATCATACAAAAATATATAGAACAAAGAAACAGGGAAAGAAGATAAAACATAAATTTACGTGACAGACACAGAATATTAGCTCCCTTGCGCACATTCATTGGACCATCTGTCACATTCTCCCATTGTCAAAGCGTTGATTATTGCTCTGTAACAGATTCTGTGAGTAAGGGTATACAACCCTGGAAAATAACTTTGATAAAGTTAACTCCCCTTTCAGCATTGTTATTTCTTAGCCTATCAGAGTTTTCGCCCCTGGGTTACTACAGCTGAGATGAGAGTATAGTAATGTTTTTGCAGGAGAATGTTGCGAAAGTCTGAGCGTCAGTTTGAAAGTAGGAGAACTGTGCTTTCTTCAGTTAATCTGACTTTTTGTCTTGTGCTGAAAGGGTGTACTCTGTTGTTGTAAAGTTTATACCCCTCGTCGAGAAAGGAGGAAACAGACACGCTGTAGTATATGTAGGAATAGGGAAAGGATATTAAACCTAAGTTTTTAAACACCAGAAGCAATAAATAAAGAATAAATAAGATCAGTGCCCGGTCAGCTCAGATGGTGCGCAACTCTGAGAAAATCGGTACAGACTGAAACAGCATAAATAGGAGATGTGGGAGATCTTTGATCGATCGAGAAAAATTTGTACCTTGATCTCGTAGCAAGATGCCAAGAGATCAGAGGGGGTTAAGTTTTCTTTTAATCACGAATGTATGTCTGTTTCGTCGATATAAATTTCATTCTGTGATGTGGACGGGTACAATCTGTGCTGTTGATCCATCCCGACCCACCCAGGTGGGTAGATGAACGGTATATGATCATGCATACATTTTATAATGTACGTGTTCTGTGTAAAATGTTGATATTGTGTAATACGCATTGAGGGTTTGTATGTCCACACAGATTTATGTATTACTGAATTTTCTGTATACGCAATTTGTTATATTTTTTGCCAATAGTTCCCTTTTGTCACAATTAGACAATTAATCATTAAGACATAGTATGAAACTATATATGTGACGATTTCGTTTTATTCATATTAACCCCATAATATGTACAAGATGTTTGATTTCAGTCATTCCTTGTTTACGCTTTTGTTTTATGAAGGAATCTTAAAATGTTAAAGAAACGGATAAATGGCTGATTTTGTTGTTCATATAAATTAATGGTATTTCGACGGAAAAACAGTATTTTGTGTTTTCCTTTGTACTGTAATTGTTTCTGATGGGAGATGGGAATAAGGTTAAGATCAGATCGCAGGCCAAACATAATATGATTAAGAACCATATACAAGCAATCTTGTAACCCTGAAAATATAAACAATATAAATAAAAACACATTTTTTATTGAACTTATTCCTACAAATGGCGCCGTGACTGAGCGGTAAACGCATCGTCAGTTCCAGTGGATCGAATCGGTTTAGATCTCCCTGGACATTCTCAGCGATTTTGATAAAGCGAATCCAATAAAGTATCCATTGTGGATTCTTTCGGATGTCTTACAAGGTCCTAGTGGAGAGGGAAGCCTGTCATAGGCCATCATCGATTCCCCAGAACATGGAAGCGTTTATTCCCTAAGTGTACGTTGTCTTTGGACTGGACTACAGGTTCACAAACACACACACACACACACATACAGACCTGACGCAAAGTGCATACACTTGGGATATGGTCAGGGATATGGTCAGGGATATGGTCAGGGATATGGTCAGGGATATGCTGAACATTGTGCAGGGAGCTGAGCTGAAAGACGTCCTCGTTTTGCCTGAGTTTTGTTGTATTTAGTGACTCCATTTGGTTGTGTTAGATTGATTCAGATGAACTTGTGACTTGATGCGCTTCACCCATCATCGATTTTCATCATCATCCTGAGCCATCCATATACATGAGCTTACTTTGTGAACGACATTGGTAATTGTGTTGCATACGTTATTTGTCAATGTACGTGGAGTGTCTTGCCTGGGTGTCTCTCAAGACTCTATCTTATAGAAATCATCTTGTTCCTGAGTACGTGGTGTGTCTTATCTAGGTGTCTGTCAAGAGTCTGTCTTACAGAACTTGTCTTGTTCCTGTGTTGTACATGGGGCGTCTTGCCTGAATGAATGTAAAGAATCTGTCTTACAGAACCTGTCTTGTTCCTGTGTACGTGGGGTGCCTTGACTGTGTGTCTGTCAAGAGTCTTGTCTTACAGAGCTTGTCTTGTTCCGTGTACGTGGGGTGCCTTGACTGTGTGTCTGTTAAGAGTCTTGTCTTACAGAGCTTGTCTTGTTCCTGTGTACGTGGGGTGTCTTGCCTGAGTGTGTTTCGAGAGTCTGTCAAGGGTCTTTCTTGCAGAAACTGAATTGTTTCTATGTACGTGGGGTGTCTTGCCTGGGTGTCTGTCAAGAGTCTGTTTTACAGAGCTTGCCTTGTTCCTATGTAGACCCGTTGTCTTAATACATTACTCCACCCTATTTAGTGCCAAACTTTAGAGAAGAAAAGGAGATTCCCGGACTTTTCGATCTTAGATCTCTTCTATGCTTTTGTCCTGCCAGACACTAAACGCCTCTCAGACAAAGAAGTGACTGACAGTTTTCAGCGAAACTGATCTCAGACTTAATAAAGCCACCTAAACCTTTGTTCAGATATCTCAAAAACTACAGTGACGTAACTTTTATTTTTCATCTACGCTTTCATCAAGATAGGTTCCTTTCTACACCTACGCTCTCATCAAGATAGGTTCCTTTCTACATCTACGCTCTCATCAAGATAGGTCCCTTTCTACATCTACGCTCTCATCAAGATAGGTTTCTTTCTACATCTACGCTCTCATCAAGATAGGTTCCTTTCTACGCTCTCATTAAGATAGGTTCCTTTCTACATCTACGCTCTCATCAAGATAGGTTCCTTTCTACGCTCTCATCAAGATAGGTTCCTTTCTACGCTCTCATCAAGATAGGTTCCTTTCTACATCTACGCTCTCATCAAGATAGGTTCCTTTCTACATCTACGCTCTCATCAAGATAGGTTCCTTTCTACATCTACGCTCTCATCAAGATAAGTTCCTTTCTTCATTTACGCTCTCATCAAGATAGGTTCCTTTCTACATCTACGCTCTCATCAAGATAGGTTCCTTTCTACATCTACGCTCTCATTAAGATAGGTTCCTTTCTACATTTACGCTCTCATCAAGATAATTCCTTTCTTCATCTACGCTCTCATCAAGATAAGTTCTTTTCTTCATTTACGCTCTCATCAAGATAGGTTCCTTTCTACATTTACTTTCATTATACGTTCCCTGTTTCTCATCTGTGATTTTCATGGTTTTTTTAAACAGGTTTCTAACGAAGCATATTTCCGGTGTGACATGCAAGATGGCGGACGTTTTTTTTTAACACTCTCGCCGGCATGCAGAAATCAGCGAAATTCCGTTTGATCTGTCACATATCCTGTTCCATGAGTTGGGCATAAGGATAACAACCTTATCCTGGGACCTATCGAGAGGCGACTCTAGATGGGAAAAAAAGATATCGTTACAGAAACTCGCAAAAAACTCAACCGAGCATCATGGAAGCCAACTCCAAAGAGCTCATTCGTCGGCCACAAACATGGGACAAAGGTTGGATTCTGGAATGTGAGAACGATGGCAGCACCAACAAAAGCTACTCAGGTCATCAAAGAAATGGAGAGATACCACCTAGACGTACTGGGCATCAGTGAAATGCGATGGCCAGAAGCAGGTAAAAGATCGGCGGAAAACGGAAGGTTAATAATACATTCAGGCAGAAACGACGGTAAACATCGAGAGGGGGTATGTATTATTATGTCAAATGTAGCAGCAAAGAGCCTTGTAGAATGGGAACCAGTGAACAGTCGTATAATAAAAGCACGATACAACCTAAGACACGGAAGATGACAATAATGTAGTGTTATGCATCCACGAACGATGCAGATGATGAAGTGAAAGACGATTTCTATCAGCAATTACAACAAATCATTAATAAAGTCCCTAAACACGACATCCTAATTGCTATGGGGTACTTCAACGCCAAGATAGTAAAAGATAACACCGATGTTGAAAAAGTAATGGGCAAAGAAGGAATTGACATGGTAAATCAGAATGGAGAAAGATTAATTGAAATATGTCTAACAGAGGGCATGGTAATTGGAAACACAATATTTCCACACAAAGAGATACGTAAAACAACGTGGATATCTCCAGATGATAGAACTAGAAACCAGATAGATCATTTTTGTATTAGAAAGAAATACAGAACATCTCTGATAGATGTAAGGGCTTATATGGGTGCAGATGTCAACAGTGATCACAACCTGTGTATAGGGAAAATAAAACTAAAACTGAAAAACCAACACAAGAAATCAATACACAGAAAGATAAGCAGCCACAGCCTACAAGAAGAGAATACTAACAGTAATTTCAATCAGGAACTTGCCAATCATTCCACAGCACCCAGTGAAGTAGAGGAGATAGATAAAGATGAATTATGGAATTCTTATAGCATAGCCATAATCACAAAGCCAAAGCAAGCGCTGGACTGGAAAAACATATTGAAAAGCCGAAACAATTAATACTGAACTTTATAGACTTTAAAAAGCATTTGATACATCTGCAGAGATTCATTGTGGAGAACTGTAAGCCTATATGGAATACAATCTAAAATTGTCAACATCATTAAGGACTTCTACAATGGATATGTTTGTGCAGTCAAAACAGAAGAAGGGATGAGTGAATGGTTCCAGATTGAAACAGGTGTGAAACAAGGATGTATACCGTCTAATTTGCTTTTTGGAATTACAATAGACTTCATAATGAAAAAATGCTGCACAGGTAACACAGGTATTGACTGGTTACATGGGACCCAACTAGAAGATCTTGATTTTGCTGATGACATAACTCTTATCAGTAACAATGTGAATTCCATGCAAGAAAAAATAGATAGCCTGTCTTCACTGGCTAGCAAAATAGGACTTGAAATTAACAAGGACAAAACAAAACTAATGAAATTTCTCATTAATCAAAATGGAAAAATACACATAGAAGGGACAGATGTTGAAGAAGTCAATCAATTTGCATACCTTGGCAGCTACATAGACCAGGATGGTGACACCAGAAAGGAAGTTAGAATTAGAATTCCAAAAACAGCATCGATCTTCAAGAATCTTGAAAACATATGGCATTCAAAAGTTATAAGCACAACAGCCAAGTTAAGACTATTCAATTCAAATGTAATATCCACCCTCATTTATGCATGAGAAAGCTGGAAAACAACAAAAGAAAAAGACAAGAAATTAGACTCTCTTGAAAACAAATGCCTAAGGAAAATATTCGCCTTCAAATGGGACGAATTCAAGAACAATGCAGAGATAAGACAGATGACTAAACAACAACCAGTCTCATGGGTGATCAGGAAAAGGAGATGGGTATATGTTGGTCACGTGATGAGAAGAAACAATCAGAGAATCCCAAAACAAGCTATGAAGTGGAACACAACATTCCAAAGAAAAAGAGGCAGACCACCCGAAACTCTAAAGAGGACATTGTTAAGAGAGGCCATATTGAATAAAATCCCTTGAAGAGGTTGAAAGACACGCCGAAGACAGGAAAAATTGGCGAACTACCTTGCGAGCCCTATGTGACTTTTAACAGCACGAGAAGGATATCAGATAAGAACGAAACATATCTCTGTTGGCTCTAGTGATCTTTGCATCGATCTCTTTATTGTCCATAATTCACTTCCATAGAGCAGGATAGGTTCATGTAGCATTTAGAGCTATCTTTTTCATGCTCAGTGTGAGAGATACATTACACAAGATGTTTTCTCTTTTGTCTGAAAGTTGTTTTGGGTTGGCATGTTCTTGACTTCAGAGTTGACTTTCCTATCTGATGTTACTCGAGTACCCCAGCTATTTAAATGTATGCACTTGTCTCATGGTTCGTTTGTGTATCTTAAAACTGCATTTAAGTGGGTTGTTCTTTCGTTATACAATCATTGTTTCCTTTTTATTGTTATTTAGGGTGTCTTTGCTTCTTATTTTGTGTCACTCCTATATCAAATACTTTATGTAGGATGCCCCCCCCCCTTTTTATTTTTTGGCTATTAGTACTGCATATGGCAGATTACTCATGCTGTAGCCTCCAACTCGAATTCCAGGTGTATTTGTGATTTCCCCCATGATATATTCACTGTGTGTGGGATCGCCACGTTTTGTTTAAAAAACACCCACTATCAATAGTCCGCCCACACGAAACAAAACATTATTCTTCAAAATACTCAAAGTAAGGGATGTAATTTTTCTTGCCTTAATGCCCCTGAAAAGAGCAAGAGATATGTAATTCGATTATGTCCCTTCACATGCTAGCTTCCTGAGGTGACTTTCGTAGATGTTTTCAGAAAGTGAACGACTGGCTTTACCTTCATCGTCATCATCATCATCAGTCCTCTGTACTCCCAACGGTGCTTAAGGCATCAACAAAGTTTCTCTAGCCAGTTCTGTCTTGATCAAGTCATGTCTTTCCAGCTTCATTTAGTCCTTCCTGTACTGTGCGTCTCCATGTCTGCTCTTTCTTTTCCCTGAAGGTGTCTAAGTCAAGGTGGTCTAGGTATGTCCCTTTTTCCCTTTTTCATTCGCTGTATGTGCACCAGTCTTTTCCACCTCCGTCTATTGATTTCAAAACAGATATTGCAGCTTATATATATATATATATATATATATATATATATATATAATATATATATATAAATGAGAAACAATTGGAAGAGGTGGAGAGTTTTGAATACTAATAACAGAGATACAGTGAGGGAAATTAAAAGGAGGACGTCTATCGCTCTTCAAAAAGTAAAACAATTAAAGAAGCAGTGGAGAGGAGCAGACAGAACTACAAAAATTCGATTTTTAAGGGCATTCGTCTTTCCCTTCGCAACATATGCCTGTGGGACTGGACATTTTAACAAAACCGCTGAGAAATATATAAATGACTTTGAATGTAAATGTTACAGAAGAGATCTTCAAATGTCATGGACACAAAAAAGAACAAATATATCCATACTTTAAAAAAAAAATAATAAGCATGAATACGAAAATCAGGATATTTAAGAGTAATGTTCTAAGTGTACTACGCTATGGAAGTGAATGCTGGAAAATCACCAAAACCATAGAAAACAAGTTGAATTCTTTCCAGACTAAATGTTTACGAAGAATTAGAAACATATTTTGACCAAACACCATAAGAAATATCATCTTGTTGGCAGAAATGCAGATGAAGCCACTGACAACAATTATTGAGGAAAGACGCTGGCGATGGTTGGGACATGTGCTCCGAATGACTGATAACTCACTATCAAAAATATCACTAAGATGGACACCACAGGGGAACAGAAGTAAGGGTAGACCAAAAGAGACATGGAGAAAGAACAACAGAAAGGATGTTGACCAATAAAGGACTCACCTGGGCAAGAGCAGAAAAAAATGCAAAGGACAGGCATTTGAGGAAAACCCTTGCGGAAGCCCCATGTGCTCTGGTCACCTGAGGTTCAGAGAGAGAGAGAGAGAGATTTCCATACTACAAGAAATTAATACTGAAGAAGGCTGGCTAGTAAAGAGGATAAAACAGAGAAAACTCAAATATTTTAGACACATTTAACGTAATTATAATTTAGAGAAGACTGTTTTGGAAAGGTAGATAATAGGAAAAAGAAAGAGAGGAAGACCAGAGCAAAGATGGCTGCAAGATATCGTTGATACTCTGCAAATGGATGCATCAGCAGCAGGCCATCTTGCTTAAAACCGAGAGGTCTGCAGGAGAGCTGTTAGGTAGTTAAAGTTCCGCAAGATGCAAGCAAATGACTGACTGACTGACCTCTTTAGTGATGTTCGAAATGCTTTTGATTTGGTTATTTCCTAGTTTGTCGAATGTTCTTTCCAGTACATACCTTTTTTTCAGACATTACCTGCACTTCCTGTAAATGTAACAGTTTTAATTAATTAATTAATTATATTTTTAACAGCAATGGTTTGCTTGGATTGTTTATGCTTATCACTCAAGTGCTAACTACAGTTCGCTTGCAACGGTAGAGCACATCTTTAAAGATTGATGTGAGATAAACAAGGTGTTCGTTCGTACCTGAAGGAGACGCACCATGCTGACTTCTTAGCATGCTCCACCTACTTAGGAACTATTTTGATCCATAAAGCATTCTCGCAAAATATAATCCCATTCAAAACATACAAACGAACACACACAAACAAACACAAACAAACGAACACAAACGTTTTATAAACTTAGTCTCCTCATTCCTCCTTTTTTTCTCTATTTTCTCTTTACTTGAGTGTTACATTTATTTTCACACAATGTTACGTTTTGTTGTTTGTTATGATCTTATTATTGAGCATCTCACATAAGTTTGATTCTTTGGTTCTGTTCTGTTTTATTTTAAACTCTAATAGTTTGAAGCTGAATTTTGGTATTTCGATATTGTATCTTAGCCCATAACAGTAGTAGTAATAGTAGTAGTAGTAGTAGTAGTAGTAGTAGTAGTAGTAGTAGTAGTAAAAGGTAAACGGTAAATTTCCCGTTTCCATACCATTAAGGCATATTGGGGAATACAGTGTTAGGCCTATATTTTCCATGACCTTCAGCACAGGAAAGTGTGATGTGGTCAGTATCACGCCTGGCCGCTTTACCTTCCCAGATTTCTCTGGTACCCATTTTTAGTAGTAGTAGTAGTAGTAGTAGTAGTAGTAGTAGTAGTAGCAGTAGCAGTAGTAGTAGTAGTAGTAGTAGTAGTAGTAGTAGTAGTAGTAGTAGTAGCAGCAGCAGCAGCAGCAGTAGTATTATTAGTGGTGGTAATACATGTAGTTGTGGTAGTGGTAGTAGTAGTAGTAGTAGTGATAATAGTAGTAGTAGTAGTAGTAGTGATAGTAGTAGTGATGGTAGTAGTGATGGTGGTAGTAGTAGTGGTAGTAGCAGTGGTAGTAGTAGTATTGGTGGTAGTAGTAGTGACAGTAGTAATAGTAGAAGTAGTAGTAATTAGTAGTAGTAGTGGTGGTTGTAGTAGTGGTTGTGTTATTTAGTAGTAGTAGTAGTAGTAGTAGTAGTAGTAGTAGTACTAGAAGTAGTAGTACTAGTACTAGTAGTAGTGGTATATTTGTAGTAGTAATAGCAGCAGCAGTAGCAGTAGTAGCAGTAGTAGTAGTTGTAGTAGTAGTAGTAGTAGTAGTAGTAGTAGCAGTAGCAATAGTAGTAGTAGTAGTAGTAGCAGCAGCAGTAGTAGTAGTTAGTAGTAGTAGTAGTAGTAGTAGTAGTAGTAGTAGTAGTAGTAATAGTAGCAGTAGTGTGATAGAATATTAGCAGTGGTAGTGGAGAAAGAGTAAGATTTACTGTAGTAATAGAAGAGAAAGCCTTACTATCCAGTCTCCTCCCACAAATCTGTCCTCTTTAGTTCAAAGTTATAGTTCAAGAGCTTTTACTGGATCCAGTCAAAGGAGATTTCTCACACGCTCTCGGCACAAACTTCGTAGCGAAGGCGCCAAGCCGAACCAGGCCACACAGAGACCACCACAGTTCACCATTGACCAGGCCACACAGAGAGCACCACAGTTCACCATTGACCAGGCCACACAGAGACCACCACAGTTCACCACTGACCAGGCCACACAGAGACCACCACAGTTCACCATTGACCGAGTAGACATAATGCTGTCGTCATCGATGTCTGTGGAACGTTCACAGCACGCAGTGGTGCCACGGTACTAAGCTCACAAGCTCGGCACACTGAACTCCATCTAGAAGGCAATAACGACTTAAATCATATGACTTACACACGTAAACATGCGAAACGTCTGGGAATGCTTGTGTATCCACGCCTGCTTCAGAGGTAACCAAAATAAATAAATCTACCCCACCTACCAAGGGCTTTGTGAAGTAGAAAAACCAGGTATATGCTTACAGGAAAATGTTCACGTAATAATGTTTGCTCTAAAAATAGATTTATCTGTATGTCTGTCCTGCTTTTAGCATAATAATGCGGAATCAAAACTATGGCAGCAAGTATGCGAATATGACGGATGATCTCATGATGATGATAACTAACTGTGCAGTTCATAGATGAGGTCGAGTCACTCTTGAGCCTTCTCTCTGTATCCAGTTACAGTTCTTCCCGTGACTTTGAATCTGAAATCACAATTTGGAAACTTCATGGAAGAAAACATGTTGAAGATTAGAAGATATGTCTAGGCATGGATAATGGGAGATGGAGAGATTTTTCTAGACAAAGAAGTTCTTGTGAATCAAGATAGATCGGAGTGGAGATACACGGAATGATAAAATCGAGTTCGTACGGACGGATGGATGGATGGATGGATGGATGCAAATGGGTAACGAATTTGAATAATAGATAAGAAAGTAGAAAATACTTAGAGAATTAGAAAAGCAGATAACTAATTAGATATTTAGGTCGGTATGTAGTGGGTATGTAGGCAGGTAAGTAGGCAGTGGATAGGTAAGTAAATATATAGGAAGGTAGGTAGGTAAGTGGTTGGGTAGGTAGGTAGGTAGGTAGGTATTTAGGTAGGTAGGTAGGCAGGTAGGTGGGTAGGTAGGTAGGTAGGTAGGTAGGTAGGTAGGTAGGTAGGTAGGTAGGTGGGTAGGTAGGTATGCAAATATATAGGAAGGTAGGTAGGTAGGAAGGTAAGTAGGTAAGAGGTAGGTAGGTAGGTAGGTGGATATGTAGGTAGGTAGGTAGGTAAATAGGTAAGTAGGTAGGTAGGTAGGTAGGTAAGTAAGTAGGTAGGTAGGTAGGTAAGAGGTAGGTAGGTAGGTAGGTGGATAGGCAGGTAAGTAGTAAAGTAAGTTGATAAATAAAGAAGATAAAGTAGGTAGGTGTTAAGTTAAATAGGTGGGGAGAAAGTCATTATGCTGACGGGTACATTGGAAGATAAGTCAACGTGTAGTAGATACCTTCTTTGTTCTTGATGATTTTTTTGCACTGCTTCTCCTCAGTAAAGACCACACTGTTGTCATCAGTTGTGTAGCCATCCTTGCACTTAAAGACTGTAGCAGAGGTAGGTGTACACGGCTGGAGGATTTCAACATGTAGCTCTGGATTGTTAGAGAGCTCCTTGCACTCAAGACAGAAATCATGAGTATGATTGTCTTCTGGCATATATTTATTTGCTGGGCACGGGACACATTCTCTTGTCTGTATGTTTAGATAAGTTCCACGAGGACACAATACTGATTTCTCCGCAGAAGCCATGACCTGGTGGCCTGATATCAAGCAGAAGATGATAAACGCTGGAGCACCTGCAAGAAGAGCTTTGATTGGTCTTCCCATTTTCTGTTGAATTTCTGCCGTAATTCTGATATCATGTAGAGAAAGATAAAGTAACACGTTTCAAAACATTGAAATTATCCAACTGTCTTTCTTATAACAGACCCGCAGAGAAGTGGAGACATTTTTTACTTATAAAACACAAAATTGAAGGAAGCTAACCGTTTCCAACATTTTAGGCACGAAAAGACTCCTATAGGTGAAGTAAATGATTCACAAAATCCCAGATAAATCTTCCTTTTCCCTTCTGTATATCAATGTTGCCAGTGTCTTTACTTAAATAGTAGTATTTAGTACAAAACAAATATTCGTAAACAAATACAATTTGTGTTTAAGTATACAACTATACACGAAGCACTGCAGTAAAATTATGATATCAAAATGTGTAAACCAGGAAAAAAGTGGGAACAGCTTTATTACTTAACGATTACAACGTACTTTGTAGTTGTTAAGCAATAAAGCTGTTCCTACTTTTTTTCCTGTTATCGGAAACAGATATGCTGATACTTTGCTAGACGATCTTTAAACACTCCCGCACTAAAAACTTAAAAACTTTCTCACAATCTCTTTAACTCGATTTCTTTCACTCTTTGAACTTTAAGCTTTCTCCTTATTTCTTTGGAACTCAGTTACATGCCCCTTTAAGATGTGCGCTTTCTCTAAAGCTATAGTCTTGTAGACTACATGTTTACATACCCCTTTAAGACGTGCGCTTTCTCTAAAGCTATAGTCTTGTAGACTACATGTTTATGTGCCCCTTTAAGATGTGCGCTTTCTCTAAAGCTATACTCTTGTAGACTACATGTTTACATATTCCTGCATTAGTTCTATTACTGTGCGTTAACTTGTGAAGCAATACGAACACAATAAGATACTGTACATACGTAGCTTAGGAAGAAGCACACGATAGAATAGATATAAACTGTAGGAAATCATACAGCATAATGGAATTAGTACATATCTGATCATCTTATGCTAAAACCTATATGAAAACAGTCAGTGTACAGTTGCTATAAATGCGGAAAAATCTGGAGTGGGCAGGACTTTGCATTACTACATTTCTCTAACTACTCATAACATACATTGATAACATCTGCAAAGAAACTAACATACAATGTAAAAATTCCACCACAAAACTGCCCAATAGTCCAACTAAAGAAAAAAATGCTGATAAACTCACATCACCTTTCAGAAAACATACCTCATTGGTGGACTATAAATGAACTCCTTTTTACTGACTACCAAACATCTATAACAAGGACCTATAAAGGCCACAACATGAAGATCAGTTCTGATAACCCGGAAGTCATGACTATAGCGAGAGAAGAGATCCTAAGAAAGATCTTCCTAGACAACCAGCCCTTGAAACAAGTGAAACATTTCAAATACACACGCGGCATAATATCATCTTCAGGGAAAACTGACACTGAGATTTAGAACAGATGCAGTAAAGCGAATCAGGTCATTCGATAAATGTCACGTTTACTGAAAAACAAATACATCACAACTAAAACAAAAATAACACTTTACAGCACAGTTTTCTCCCAACTTTAATGTCATTTACAATGTCAAACATTAACACTAAGAGCTAAACATAAAAGGAGAAGCATCACAATAGAAATAAGATGTTTAACAAATCTAAGATGTTTAACAAATCTAAGATGTTTAACAAATCTAAGATGTTCAACAAAACTAAGATGTTCAACAAATCTAAGATGTTTAACAAATCTAAGATGTTCAACAAATCTAAGATGTTTAACAAATCTAAGATGTTCAACAAATCTAAGATGTTCAACAAATCTAAGATGTTTAACAAATCTAAGATGTTTAACAAATCTAAGAGCCCTGTCAGACCTCTATTTGTCCTCTCAACACTGAAAGGTATATAAGGAGGGAGACATTGCCAGACAAGACCAGAATCGATATAGTTGCTGTATTGTGTGTGTGACTGTGAAATAACGACATTATGTGTATTTAATGTGTTTTATAAGGTATTTACTGAGGGTCTGGATCAAAGATTAAAAGTAAAGTTTTTTATCGTTTTAAAGTTGAGTATTAGAGGGCAGATTGTCAGACGGACCTGCGCGCCCAATTCTTTCATCTTTGAAGATAAAGTTTGTTCATTTGTTCATTCGTTTGTTTAAACCCGGTAGACATTCAAGCATCGATATGCAGCAATAAATCAGGTAGGTAGGTAGGTAGGTAGGTAGGTAGGTAGGTAGGTGGGTGGGTGGGCAGATAGGTAGGTAGGTAGGTAGGTAGTTAGGTAGGTAAGTAGGTAGGTAGGTTAGGTAAGTAGGTAGGTAGGTAGGTAGGTATGTAGGTAGGTATGTAGGTAGGTAGGTAGGTAGGTAGGTATGTAGAAAGAAAGAATAAAGCTGTATTCTCTGTGTTCATTCAATCTCCTGCTCTTCTATGTGTAGAATGTAAACTTGTTGCTCATCTCTGTGTATAATTTCCACTATTGTCCACTGGAATAATGTTCTTTCTGCTTACAACGTCAAGTGTTGACTTTATCAGTTACTGTTAATATTTTATCTCATTTAATCTACGACTGTTCTACGTTGTTTTGCGTCTGTTTTGTTATTCACTTCAGACTTACTTGCTCCCAGGTTCATTCTCTCTCAGTGGAAACAGTAATACAGAAGCAGCAACTTTACAGTTGAAATGACTTTAATGATGCACGGGATGTCGATGAGCGATATGACGAGAACGATAAAAGGCACCAACAAAATCCATGGACACAAGACTAGACATCTCCACGATATAATATATGTTCCGGCAGACTGCTGTCGCCACCTCAACAACCTGATACACTCTATTCTACATCTATTTTACTAAACAACAACATTTCTAACAGACCAATCTACGTCTATCTCAGACAATACACAAAACACAACTGTTCCTCAGTCATATGATTTCTCTCTCACCTGACTTTTTTCTTGTCATACCTTAACCGTGACCCTCGTGCAACCCGAGACAAAGCAGATGGACTCTACTCGCAAACAGCTGATTACTTTAGAAGATAACTCATTTTATACAAATGTTCCACTTCGCAGATGAATTATCTATCTTACATCCTAACATTCAATATACTGCTATAAGAACTTTTACCTATGTCTTTTATTCTATACAGAGTATTAAGAAATCACTTACTTTTACCACAGTCTCAAATCCGTCTTCTCAACAATATCTAGATTTATCGACCAAAGAAAACCTCTTGTATGATAACTGAATTGAGAGTTGCTTGTCAACAAAGTGACAATACTTAAATATCTCTTCTGCTTAGCTTATGGCTGTGTATATTTGTTATTTACTTCGTCATGGTGATCTTATCTGATGTTATTTTTACTTACCGAGAAACTCCCGAAAGTATTTGGAAAAAGGATTGCCAATTCTTGGAAAGTAGAGATGTTGTTCTTCTCCACATCTCCTCGGTTGTACCCTGTCTCCTGTTTCCCCGAGGTGCCCTTTGAGTGCTACTTTTGGTAATGAGTTACGAGTCATTCGGGGTACATGCCCCCCCCCCCCCGCTATCGTCAACGTCTTTCCTCAGTAATCGAAACCAAATGCCGACTCTAATGATTCACGGAGAAATATATAAGCATAACTTCAAACATCTGCTGACTCGACACCTGAATTTGATTTAAAAAAAACAAAAAATTACACACATATATATATATATATATATATATATATAAACGTATATATAAACATACCTACTTATGTACAAACATACATACACACATATATAGATATATCTTTAGATACACGAATATATATATATATATAAACGTATATATAAACATACCTACTTATGTACAAACATACATACACACATGTATAGATATATCTTTAGATACACGAATATATATATATATATATATACATACAACCCTGCACACATACATATATACGTGCATATCCAGCTGCAGGCGTAAATACATAGGCGATTAAATAATGTGATCATAAAAAATGACATTTACTGAAAGACGCCTCTCTTGGGCAATATTGTGTGACAGAACTTAAAAAGTGACAAGACACACGTAGATAACTGGTCTATACAGGGGAGAGAAAAAGAAGGGGTATAACTGGCATGCAAAGTGCTCTGTTATCTGCCCGCGTTCATCGCTACCTGTAACACACACACACACACTATACACACACACACCCCTGTGTTTACATGATCTATCTACCGTTGCCAAATTTATTTTTTTTTTACAGAAGGTACCTTTACTTACATGCCTGGTATAGGATCTGCCTATTTAAGAAAAAAATCAATAATCTATATATCGTCCACGAAAGAATAAACTAATCGATTTTGTTTCTGGCCCATTTCCAAACACACGTTTCTAGACTTTATTTACTTTGTTGAAGATATTTTACTGTTGTACAATAGTACTAATTTCAAAATGTTAAACTATTTAAAACAAAAGTGGGAACAGCTTTATTAGTTAACGAGCACACAGTTGTGACGATTCTTAATCATACAAAAATGTATATAACAAAGAAACAGGGAAAGAATATGACATAAAAATTCACGGGAATGCTGTGTGACAAATAGGAATAGACAATAGAAAAAAAATGGAGCACGTAGCTGTGACTTGTAAGAGTTCGCGCTGAAGAATGCTGTGAATGTTTTAAATGAAGACGTGACATGTGTGATAGGTTGGTTGTAAAGAGGGGAGGGGTGGGGAGGGTAATCTGGGTGGGGAATCCGGCCGTAAATCGTAAATCGGTCGCTATAGGAAGGTCAGAGAATAAGTATAGTTCGCTACTTAACATGTTACAACTGTCTCTTTCAAATACTAATAGAAAGCAAATTAGTACGGTAAATGCGTAACGAATAATCATAAACTATGAAACAACACATTAAATGAGAAGTCGTACTGTAACACCTCTTCAGTGACACATAAAAATGTGCATATCCATATACACCGCCGCATAATAGTTTTATTGCCCTGTTATTTGAAAACGGTGTGAGGAGAACACTGACCCACGCTGATGATATATTAACAAATGAGCAAGGGAGGTGTAGAGAGGAATTAGCCGCAAGAGTGCAGAGCAAGGTGCACCAAATAACAAGCTGGTGTGTGGATAACAAGCTGGTGTGTGGATAACAAGCTGTTGTGTGGATAACAAACTGGTGTGTGAATAACAAGCTGTTGTGTGAATAACAAGCTGTTGTGCGGATAACAAGCTGTTGTGTGGATAACAAACTGGTGTGTGGATAACAAGCTGTTGTGTGAATAACAAACTGTTGTGCGGATAACAAGCTGTGGTGTGGATAACAAACTGGTGTGTGGATAACAAACTGGTGTGCGGATAACAAGCTAGTGTGCGGATAACAAGCTGTTGTGCGGATAACAAGCTGTTGTGTGGATAACCGTGCGGTGATCAACCCAGATCCTGTGGTGCTGGTTAAATAACAGAACTGTAGGATCTGAAGTTCCGCTTGTGAAGTGTCAAGGCCAAGATATTAAGAGGACACCTTTCATGAGGTATCTAGGGATCGCATTTGATCGTTCATTGTCCTTTGTTCACCATGTGGACCATGTGATACAAAAAAGGCAGGAAAGCTGATGACCTGCATGAAGGATCGTGTACTGTGGAGAAGCATAATAGCCAACACCACTCGGCACGGCACCTGATGATGATGATGATGTACATAACGAGGCAATAAGAGTTGTCTTGGGTTGCACCAGGGATACTCTGGTGGCAGCCATGAGATTTCTGCTTGATATGATGAATGTGAGGTCTAAACATACCTGTGCTCAGGTAAAGACATACATCAGGGTTGCTGGCATGATGGATCATCCTCTCCATAACGAGTTGGGACTGATAGAAGGAGAACGCATCAAATGAGGTAGATCCTGGTTGGCTGAGGCGGAGGATACAATAAAGTCAATTTGCAATCTAGATGAGGTGCCTAAAGGTGATGACTGGTTACGGGTACAGGACCGACCTCAGCTTCTTATATATATATCCTTCCCGTGCCGTTAGACGTCACATAGGGCTCGCAAAGTAGTTCGCCAATTTTTCCTGTCTTCGGCGAGTCTTTCAACCTCATCAAAGGACTTTATGCCTGTTAATTTGGCCTCTCTTAATAATGTTCTCTTCAGAGTTTCACGCGGTCTGCCCCTTTTTCTTCGGCCTGTTGTGTTCCACTTGATAGCTTGTTTTGGGATTCTCTGCTCATTTCTTCTCATCAAGTGGCCAACATATGTCCATCTCCTTTTCCTGATCACCCGTGAGACTGGTTGTTGTTCAGTCATCTGTCTTATCTCTGCATTGTTCTTGAATTCATTCCACTTGATGCCGAGTATTTTCCTTAGGCATTTGTTTTCAAAAGAGTCTAATTTCTTTTCTATTTCTTTAGTTGTTTTCCAGCTTGCAAAGGTTATTATACAGAAGGGCCTTGAATGTCGAGATTGGGCACAGGGAGCAGTTGAACTTTGGGTTTAAAATCTCCTCCAGCATCACTGTGGGTCTTCCAGCATCACTGTGGGTCTTCCAGCACCGTAATATATACAGATGCCTCAGTGCCTCGGAACAGCAGAAGTGGTTGGCTGCCTGCCGAAATGGAAGAGTTGTGGCACAGGGTTCTGGAAGGTTTGAAATCACAACTTCAACGTGCTAATGGAAACTGAGACTGTGTCAGCGGAAATGGAATGATTAGTTGCTCATGATGTGGTTAATAGTGTCGTTGTGACGGATTAACAGAGTATGCTTCCTAAGATTGAGAAGAATTTGCTTCGAAAAGATTGGGTTCATCTATTAAGCCAGTCAACTGTGACAAGCTTAATGTGGCTTTACTGTCCAGGGCATGCGGGAGTACATGGCAATGATATGGCAGATAGACTTGCTGGACAGGCTAAAATAAATGGCAGATGGACAATGGACAAGGGAGACAATGATACGGCTGTATCAGAACTGCAGAACATCGGCCGTAAGAACGAAGGGCCGTAGCTCAATGAGTTGTAAATCGTCGCAAGATTTTATTATTATTATCATGAAAAGTCATTTAAGAGGCTTATAATAGCCAAAGAAGGCAGTTATGATTGTTCTGGTTGAATTATACTTTAACCACTGAGGAATTAACATCCACTGGTGTTTGCAATATATCAGTTCTTCAATCCAAACAAAAGGATTAGATGCTGAAGATAGTTCCCACTGACGTATACATAAAAGTGAAACAGGAACAGTTTGGTAATATCTTATGCTTTTTTTTCTCACTGGTGGTAAAGTGTTATTTTATCTTATGAATCTGAGACCTAAGTACGATAACATTACCCAACATTCAAGTACTTTTGTATACTTGACAAGTGCTTATGTATACTTGACACAATCTTCAGCCGAAGATTCGTGCCTTGAATAACAGAGCGTATCATTCACTTTCCTACCCAACAAATTAATTTTTCATGGTGCCTTGGTTTTTAGGCCTGTTCCTGTGGTTATCTGGGGCGCTGATTCAGAAAATTGCATTGGACAGACCACATCAGCTCTAGTTTCTTAGATATGGTTGAATTTATAAAATGTTAGTCCGTTCTTTAATAAATCTCTTCTACAGAATTGGGATGTCATAACAAGCTGTCTTATTTAAATGGGAAATTTATGTATTTAATTTACCCACATTTTTTTATATAATGACCTTCTGTGTTTCATAACTATTCTCCTACTTCCTTTCCTATAATGCACACTGGCATAAAAAAATGTATACTCTCAAATGACAAAATCGCTTTTGTTCTATTACATAATTTTGTGCAAAAAATTATGATGGTAAATCATGGTTTTCCTAGACTATATAAATTTGTGTTTCAAACGCTTCTCATCCTTGATCTGTTTAAAACAGTTGTGTTGTATACTAGTTATGATCGTATAGGAGGCGTGTGTATATTCCCACTCACATAATTTCATGTTTGCAAATCAAACACCGTAGAGGTTATGGCTATTTCAAGACGGAGTTGCTTGAATCATCCCGACGTATTTAGCTATATTTGTGGGGAGTACACGCTGAAAGCAAGTAGGAAACCTGTTTCTGAGTTTGTAAAAAGAACATTTGTAGGTTATTTTGGTGTCAAGCTTAGATATCAAGACAAGCCATTGTGTGAAACTTGTTCCATCCATGACTCTATTTTATCGGCCTCTCCATGACATGAACTGATTTGCACAGTAGTCTCCAGTATTAGCATTAAAATGTTCGTTGTATATAAAGTTTCTGCTAGTCGCTGAAGAAAAGAATTAACCATGGCACTCTTGTGCGCTTGAGTACATTCGTTTGAATTCGAAGTGCTTCAAGTTGTAAAAGATTGTTCCATTTCTTTCTTCATTTTCATAATTTCCATGTTGTTACTAAAAAAAGGGCATAAATCATTGGATTCTACTAGCATTCTGGAGAAATCCTAATCCGGTTTCGAATCACTTTCACTCCATACATTATCACTTTCACTCCATACATTATCACTTTCACTCCATACATTATCACTTTCACTCCATACATTATCACTTTCACTCTATACATTATCACTTTCACTCCATACATTATCGAGCCTGACAAAATTGTGTCTTGGTCGTGCGTCATATTTTTTTTCCTAGCCCAAATTCTAGGTCACAGCACATCACGCAAGTCGTTGTCCCTTGGCGTCACTTCGCGGTTTTGCACGTGATCTCGGCCACTGATTTGTTCCTTGAGCTAATGCACTTAAACTCAAACAAAGCATTTGTTAATTTTGGAATTTTAAATGACTTAATTGTTTAGCATACAATATGACCATATGGAAGACTGATTTACGGCACCAGTTGCAAAACTTGTTGGTGCAAGTTTACATGTTATCAATTTTGGGAGGAATATGTTTACGAAAATGGTTTACAGACCATTAATCCCCTTGGCATGTATTACAGTACTAGAGAACAAATCCAGCTTCCACATTAGACCACCAACCCAGGTTCCCCCTACCTCGGCCTATTGTATGCTAGTTGTGTACAAATCAGCTCAAGCATTACAATCAATATAACAACACATATGACACACAATACAAACTACCAAGTCTGAATCAATAATACACCAATTTTAACCTCACAAATTAATCACAATAACCACATACAAACTGGCACTGGCAATCAACATGACATCAAGACATTATTCATCAATAATGAAAAAGCAATGGCTGAACAATCAATGCAAAGCAAAATAATTCAAGCACAATATCATATGATAAATAAACTTTTCAGCTCTGCCATGTTAACATTATGAACACGGTGGACCCAAAGTCCTGGACTCTCTGGGCCCTACGTGTGGCCTCCACTACAAATATGTGTGCAACTCCACTTTAATCTTCGCAGAAATTGCTGCCACGACATACATCAATATAATCTGTACTGATCCAAACACATGGTTAATATACATGAAGCGCATATAAATAAAATCATGCATGTTACCAATCCAATGTGCAAAGTAATCACAACGAAATCATACACACAATTTTCATCTCTACACGTACTGACATGAACCCTTCATCACAACTAAACTCACACACCATAATCTACACCACATGAGGTGGCCACTGGCAGAATATTACTAAACAATCACAATAATATACAGGAAATTACGGCACATTCATAAACACAACGAAAAAACGACATTGCCCGGCCATGTCTCAGATAAAATATGATGAAAACCAAAATGATCAATCCCATACTAAAACCGGAACCACTACCAAGTCAAGAGGACGATTACGCTTCAGTCAAGATCGTACACCCCTCGATCCAAGCGCAGATCGTTCACAATGGGCTCCTCATATTGTACGCAAAACTATTATGGGGCATTTGTGCCAGTGGACAAATAGAAAGAGAAGATACCTGAAATTTGGAGTACCAATAGTGTGGAGGGAACCGAAAAACCAATTCGATGATTCTTATTTTTGTATTGTTAATACGCATCAGTCGTGACACGTGGTCTTACCCTTATCTACTTTCAGCCAGGAGACCTGTGCGGCACTTCGATCTTGTACCAGTTCCTCCTATGCTTGT
Source organism: Achatina immaculata (assembly GCA_009760885.1). Taxonomy (NCBI): domain Eukaryota; kingdom Metazoa; phylum Mollusca; class Gastropoda; order Stylommatophora; family Achatinidae; genus Lissachatina; species Lissachatina immaculata. The sequence continues at coordinate 25,738,133 of CM019696.1, read as the reverse complement.
CTGGTATCGCACAAAGTAAAGAAAGTGGGGGCAGTGGCAGTGAATTCCAAACAACTTCACATAGTGATAGTTGTAATCAGAATGAATTCATGATCTGATCAGGGACCCAAATCTTTCCAATGAGTCTTCTGAATTGCTTGCCTCCAGACTAAAGGAGAAGAATGTACTTCAGCCTGGAACTAAAACTACATTTTACCGAAGAAGAGAAACGGATTTGCAGCCATTCTTTATCGAAGACAACAACTTAGTATTCTGCAGTGACATCGGAAAGCTTGTGAAGAAAATTGGTCTTTCAGAATATAATTTAAGCGAGTGGCGTCTTTTCATCGACAGTTCAAATCGTAGTTCGAAATGTGTTCTTTTAAATAACGGCAACAAATATGATTATATTCCAGTCGGTCATTACACCAGGATGAAAGAAGAGTACAAGGCCATCTCTTTAGTTTTGGAAAAGATAAATTACCAAGAGCATCAATGGGTGATTTGTGTAGACCTGAAGATGGTTAACTTTCTTCTTGGTCAACAAAGTGGGTACACAAAGTGTCCTTGCTTTTTATGCCATAGGGGTAGTAGAGTCAAAAGTGAACACTGGGCAAGATAAAATTGACCTCCGAGGAAATATATGGTGGTTGGATGGCAAAATGTAATCATTGAACCTTTGGTAGTACCGAGATATAATCATACTAAAAAGCTAGGTCTGATGAAACAATTTTTAAAGGCTTTGAATAAAGATGGTTCGGGCAATGAATACATAGTGCATAGGTTACCTGGACTTACCATGGAAAAACTGAAGGATAGTCCACAGATCAGACAACTTATAAATGACCTACATTTCATAGCATCAATGACTGAAATCGAATCATGTGCCTGGTCTTCATTTGTTCTTGTTGTGAAAAGCTTTCTTGGCAACAAGAAGGCAGACAACTACACACAGTTAGTAGAGGATATGCTCTTTCAACAAGCTTGCCTGTAACATGAGTGTTAAAATCCATTATCTGCACAGTCACTTAGATCGCTTTCCAGAGAGCCTTGGTGACTTAAGAGAAGAGCAAAGTGAAAGATTTCAGCGGGACATACAAACAATAGAAGCCAGATACCAAGGAAGATGGGACGCACACATGATGACAGACTATTTTTGGAATCTTATACGGGATTGTCCTGGCCGATCCCACTCTCGGAAGTCTTACAAAAGGAGCTTCTTGTGTGTTGAATGAGTGGAAAGTTCGTATTAATAAATTTGTGTTTTTGGTATGAAATAAGTAGATTTTCATACAGTATACTTTTCTGTTAATTTTTAATGATCCATTCATGCTCAAGAGATATTAATTTAAACACTGCATTAAAATAGCCTGATTTGTTATGGGCGAGCAGAGTGAAGAGTGGTATATAGGGGGAAACATGAGCATACCCAGAAACAGGTCTAACATTTGAGGCACCAAAATGTGTGTTGGCCAGTGTTAAGAGATATACTCTTGAAAAATAAAAGTGTGTGTGTTAAAAGACGGAACGTTGTCTGCGCGTGGCAGCGGTGACCTGTATTCTCTGATCTGTTGTGCCGCAGGTCTGGGGCCGCCGCTGGCGCCGTCCACCCGAGTCGTCTGAGGAAACAGGAAAGGGAACACTGGTTTAGGATCTGCAAAAAACCACCAGAGACTGAAAATGTCTGCACACAGGACCGGGTACACTAGACTTCACTGTGGGCACCAGTGCCAGTTAAAATGAGCAGCCTTCCAAAGATAATAGACAAAGCACTTTAGTACAAGAGAAAGAAAAATGACAAAATGGCGTTGGCTCGAACTATGAGCTCAGCTTACGTGGTAGGCCGTCCTACCAAAGTCCGTGGGTCGAGTCTCAGGTAACTCTGTTATGTATCTTTCTCTCGGGCCCAAAGCGCTTTGTTTGTTACTTTTGAAAAGTTAACCATATAAAACTTTGCTCTGTCACTAGTGTGCACAATGTGACAGACTGGAGGTGGTCAGTTTACCGTTGTCGTAGCCGCGAACAGTGAAAGAGATACAGAGGCGCCCAACAAACTATACGAAGAGATACAGAGGCGCCCAACAAACTATACTTTTGTATAGTACCAACCGCAAAACAGCAAAAACTCCCAGTCTGATCATCAAATATTACCTCATGGCGGAGTCGACTTCCTTTATGTTGTGTGTTTGGATTAACATCACTGTCTGAAAATGCGGATTATATTTATCATTGTGTGCCGAGCCAACACACGGGAACCTGTCAGTTACGAGTGATGAATAAACTTTGTTGAAGCTATAGGCTGCCATTCAAGTCTTAAAAGATATTATTACTGTGGAAATAAAAACCATCGTCTTTTGAAAGAGTGAAACAGATGTGCAGTGAATATGTACAGGCCTCCCAAAAAAATTTTGCAAGCGGATACAACTTCTCTTTCTCCCCCCCCCCCTTTTGTATGTGTTTCGATCCCCTACGGGCCCCCCTCTAACGCAGGAAAGACTCTCCAGACCCCCTTTCACAGGGCTTGAATTATCACGTGACATACCCTGCCTAAAACGTTGTCCCTCTCTCTGCCTCCCCTTGATGCAACAGAGTCAAGTTGATCAACATCTGGCGATGACATATTCAGACTTTCTGTCTTTGCGTCCACCAGGGCAAGACCGTCCCTTTTCCTTTGTGCCTGGTATTATGCTCTGTGCTGTCAGCTTCTCCAAAACATTATGTTTCTTAAAGTGGCCGAAGTATCTCATCTCTCCAAGCCCGATGGTGTTTACCAACCATTTTTCTACTACACCTAATCCTATCAATGTCTCGTTATTTGATTTCTTTCCATCCACGATATTTTAAGTGCTCTTCTATAACATTTCATTTCAAAGGCTGTAAATCTCTTCTCTGGTGATTTGTTAAAAGCGCCTTTCGCATCCGTACCTTGTCACCATATGTATAACAATGAGAACAATAACAAGAAAGAGTATTTTTACTTGTAACATGAAAAACAGTACAATTAACCCTCGATTTGATGGACCCCAAAAGAACAGGTTTCGAATTTAACGGACGACACAATTAACTCTTTTAAACTTCAAACACTTAAAGGCTGCACCGTATGCATTTCATCTCGCACCTGTTTTTTTTTTTTTTGGTAGCATGGATTTATTTTATATTGTAATTGTACTTCCTATTGTTCCTCCACGATTTCAGTTTTTATCTTATTTTGTATTCTCAGATTAATTATATATTATTTTTGTGATATGGCACTGACTGTGTGATGTTGATCACTTTCTGTTGTTCCGGTTTTCCTTGGAATTACAAAGAAAATTGATATGGACGATCTGATGGTATATATGTCATGTGCCTTAGGTCTGATGGTATATTTCCTGTGTCTTAGGTCTTGATGGTATATATCCTGTGTCTTAGATCTGATAGTATATATGTCCTGTGTCTTATATCTGATGGTGTATGTCCTATGTCTTAGATCTGATGGTATATTTTCTGTGTCTTAGATCTTATGGTATTATGTCCTGTGTCTTAGATCTGATGGTATATTTCCTGTGTATTAGATCTGATGGTATATATTCTGTGTCTTAGAGCTGATGGTATATTTCCTGTGTCTTAGATCTGATGGTGTGTCCTGTGTCTTAGATCTGATGGTATATTTCCTGTGTCTTAGATCTGATGGTATATGTCCTGTGTCTTAGATCTGATGGTGTGTCCTGTGTCTTAGATCTGATGGTATATTTCCTGTGTCTTATATCTGATAGTATATGTCCTGTGTCGTAGACCTGATGATATATGTCCTGTGTCTTAGACCTGATGGTATATTTCCTGTGTCTTAGATCTGATGGTATATTTCCTGTGTCTTAGATCTGATGTATATGTCCTGTGTCATAGACCTGATGATATATGTCCTGTGTCTTAGATCTGGTGGTATATTTCCTGTGTCTTAGATCTGATGGTGTGTCCTGTGTCTTAGATCTGGTGGTATATTTCCTGTGTCTTAGATCTGATGGTATATGTCCTGTGTCTTAGATCTGATGGTATATTTCCTGCATCTTAGATCTGATGGTATATTTCCTGTGACTTAGATCTGATGGTATATGTCCTGTGTCATAGACCTGATGGTATATTTCCTGTGTCTTAGATCTGATGGTATATGTCCTGTGTCGTAGACCTGATGGTATATTTCCTGTTTCTTAGATTTGATGGTATATTTCCTGTGTCTTAAATCTGATGATGTATGTACTGTGTCTTAGATCTGATGGTATATGTCCTGTGTCTTAGATCTGATGGTATTTTTCCTGTCTTAGATCTGATGGTGTATGTCCCATGTCTTAGATCTGATGGTATATTTCCTGTGTCTTAGATCTTATGGTATATTTCTGGTGTCTTAGATCATATTTAGGAGAGTTGTTACTTCTTCAATGTCGATATCTCCTAATGCCGTGTTCATTTCTCTTGTGATGTTATCATTCCTGGTGCCTTCCTTGCCTGTGTTTGGTTAAGTGCATTTCTTACATTCATTTTCAGTGTTGGTGGTCCTTCATTATTCTTTTTTTTTACATAGAATTTCTCATTTCTCTGGCCATTGTATAGGTATCTCTTGGTTCTCTGACTGTCTCTCCATGATTTCCTCTTTTCTCTATATAATGTTCCTTTCATTTGTTTTCAAACAACCTGCTGCTTTGTTTGTTCCTTTCCTGCAAAGTTCTTTTATCTTTTTTTATGAAATTATTTTGCCATTATGGAACTGTTTTTTAGTCTCTTCACATTGTTCTAGCAACCAGCTCTCTTTCTCTTCCTTGCTACACCTTCCTATTTCTTTATTAATCTCTTCATACATTGTTTGGTTATTTGTGTTCTTTCTTCTCTTCTCAGTCAGTTCTAGAATATCATCTGTTATCCACCTTTTCTTGGCTTGTTTTTGTGTCTCTGGTACTGATGCCTCTAATGGTTGGTGGAATGATTCTTTTAAGGTTTCCTTTTTATAACTCACATAATAAGTGCTATCCAGGTTGCCAAAGCAGTCACAGGAATGGATTGCCAAAGTGACCACAGAATAGTAGTAGTAAAGTGAAGGTTAAAACCGAAGATGGTTAAAATAATGACCATAAACTTTAAACTAAATATAGACAAGTTAGGGACAGATAAAAAGAGGGAGAGAGAGAGAGAGAGAAATTTGTATAGAATTTAAAAATAGATATCATGCACTGTCAGATTATGATACATAATGAGAAATATCCGAGACGATGCTGAAATATGAGGAAAGTGGGCTCTTTGAACACTGGAGGCCATGATATCCCAGAGTTTAGATAAGCAAATGAGACAACTCTTCCTTCAAACAGCTCTGAAATTCTAGAAAATACTATCCTAGCAGTTCTAGAGATACTGCTCTTTGAATGCTAAAAAAAAAACTAAACAAACAAAGATCATAAGTGGAAAAACATAAAAAGAGCAGCTACCATGACCACAACCAATGACAAACTGGATTATATTAGTGGTTGTGAATAGCTCATGTCATTTATAACAACTACCAACTGCATTCAAAATACTCTTGCAAATGAAGATCATATAAAAAAAGCGCTAGCATATATATTTAAAAGCAGCCAGATTCTGTGTATTCCCAGTAGCAATATATGGTTGTGAGTAGCAGGCACTGACCCAGGCATCGAGTTTTTTTTGTTTTGTTTTTTTGTACAGTTAACCGAAATTCTATTCTGTAATGTGTTCAGATCATACATCTTACGTGGTAAGACATACGGTTTGCCACATTCAGATCAGCAGTCCATACTTTTATGGCAATAAAAAAAAAAAAAGATTAAACAACAAAATAATGAATGTGTGAACTTTTTATTTTCAAAGAGTAGAGAAGAATTAAATGTGCAAACATGCCTGTCTCTCACCTATAACGCCATAGTAGACATTCAACACGATTTATTACAGTGGTTCTCAAAATCTGTCAGGCCACTGTCTTGCTTAGTACACCTCAAACATTTTCCCCTCAATTCATTCTGATGCCTCCTTCGTGATCAGCGTTCGCTTCGGATCTTCCCACCGCCTTCTCTTCCCTTTTCCCCTCTCTCCAGCTACTGCAGCCTCCCACGCTTTTTTCCCAGATAACCCCCTCCTCTTGATCACCAGTTTTGGGAATCACTGATTTAGTATAATATGCACAAACAAAAATTGAACAAACAAAAACTATTGCTTTTAACATCTAATTCATATATTCAACAAAATAAAATACCAAAACTCAAGCAATAAATCATTCCCAATCATATTCTTCTTCTTCTTCGGCTTTCCAAGCCATTAAGGTTGACTGCAGTGGATAGTTTGCCTCCATTCTTCTCTATTCCTAATCTTCCCTCTCCAGCTGGTGACACCACTTTCCTGTATATCCTCTTCTATGTTGCCTCTCCATCTCTGTCTTAGTCTCCCTCTTGGTCTTGTCCCCTTCATCTTAGTTACAGTCACATTGTTAAACAATTGCCACACATTAACTGAACTGTTCCAGACATTCTGTAAGCTAGCAGAGATTACTAGGCCAATCTAAATCTTCTTAGCTGCACATAATCAATTAGATATTAGAAAAAAGTAAGTTTTAATTCATAGGAAGCTGTGCTCATAAGTTTTAACTAGCAAAAGATGATAATGGATATTTCAAAGATAAGCAAAAATCGGAAATTATTAAATTTATATGAAAATTTAAAAAGTAGGGATAGCATAGGAAAAAATACCAGGTACGAGTAAGTGCATTTATTTAGAAAATATAAATCTTGTTTTATTTTTTTTTTTTAGTCTGATGCCGTGTTCTGTCATAAAAAATAAAAATGTAACTACAAAATGAGAAAATAAAATCTGTTATGCTTTTCTGGACATCCACAAGGAGTGCCAGTTATAGCAAATATATATCCTGGAGATTTAGACCATGCCATATATATATATATAACTTTGTAAACAAAAATTCCAGTAGGAGATCTTTCATTACAACATCAGACTATGCTGTTATATTTTTTCTCCTAGCTTTCAAAAAAAAAAAAAATACTTTTACCTCTTCATTTTTCAGTCTTCTGATATTTATTTTAATGTACTGAACAACTATGGTCACCCACTCCCCTTATCATAACAGTCCATTTTTACCAACATACAATGTCTTAAATAATCTACACATAACAAAAATGTTATAAACAAATTCAAGAAATTATGACAAAATATTATAGTATCAATTATTACAAGAAAGTGCTACAAAAACTAATCCCATATATAATAAATTGTTACAGATTTTTATGAAATGTTTACAGTTACAGTTGAGAATGACAGATATTGTGACAGGTTACAATAAATTGTTATGTATGTTATAAATAATTACAATCAAGTATGAGAGATATTGTTACAGGTCATAATAAACTGTTATGTATGTTATAAATAATATTATAATAATAATATTAAAAAATGAAGAATGTATGAGAAGAGCTGGAGAGACAAAAAAACCTTGTCAAAAAGATAAGAGAGAGACAATGTACTTTCATAGGACATGCAATGAGAAGAGGGGGCATTGAAAATATTATAACAACAGGAAAAATAGAAGGAAGAAGATCAAGAGGAAGACCAAGAGAAATGATACTGGACAGTCTGACGGGATGGTGTGAGAGAAGATCAACAACTGAACTGATTGCCTGCATGAAGGATCGGGTACTCTGGAGAAGCATAATAGCCAACGCCAGTCGGCACGGCACATCATGATGATGATGATGATGATGTTATAAATGATTACAATCAAGTCTGAGAGATATTGTTACAGGTCATAATAAATTGTTATGTATGTTATAAATGATTACAATCAAGCTTGAGATATATTGTGACAGGTCATAATAAATTGTTATGTATGTTATAAATGATTACAATCAAGTATGAGAGATATTGTGATGGGTTACATGAAGGAAAGCCATCCACAAAAAGGTATGAAGACAATAATGATGATAATGATGGTAATGAAGAAAGTGGATTTTGTTCTCGTTCAGAAGAGCCACTGTTTGCTTCCCCAACCCAACCACCTTGGCCACGCATCAGTAGCTCATTTCCATGTTCGGTTTCTAACACAGCTCCACCAGTGGCTGGATTTCCTGTATCTCCACTGTGATACCTGCATGCACTAAACTGTGCGCAAAGATTTTGAGTATCTGCCTCTAGATGTTTAGAGACTACTTGGTGAGGGTGGCTGGAAAGTGCTAAAGTGTTATTATTTAAGACCTCAGTCACTGGGAATAGAGTGGCATTATTTGGAGGATCCGAAACTAATTTCGGGGATCTAATAGCCTTTCTGTTGCTTTCTGCATTGATAGTCAAGAAATCATTTATGGGAAACTGCTCTCTATTCCAGAGGTGTTTATCACTTGAATAATCTGAATTAGGTACTACTGCCTGACATAATGCAGCAGCATTTTGTGTGGTATTAACACACTGAGGGATAGTATTATTCTGATGGGTAGTGCATTTTGGAGAGGATATCAATTCTGAAATGGTTACACTCTTTGAAATGGCAGTGTCTTCATGATTGGAAACACCATTTTGGAAATAGGAAATGGCGGATCCACCATGTTTCAAGTGAAAAGGCTGTGCAAGATGGCTACCTGAACTTTTCTGCTCAAAATTAAGCTGTTGGCCATTGTTTGAAATATACCTGTCATTGCCATTACTGCTTTTGCTACTCTGCATATCTGCAATGGATGCAAGGTCTCCAGAGCTTTTGTCACACAGACTGAGATGCTGACCTATAGGGAGCCTCATAGACAGAGAATTCTGCTTGTGGACATCAGTTTCATGGTGATCTTTTTCTGTCTCAACCTGACTGCCAGTCTGTCTCATCATAAGACTATTATGACTGCCTAAGAGACAAATAAGAATAAACTGTCATGATCAAAATTCAAACACAATATATTATGAAGCAAAAGCACTCAAAAAGTCTGTCAGAGAACTGATTCCTGTCACTAGTTAGAAGAAGGTCAAGATTTTCAGTCCCCATACAGGTCACAACACCTGTCAAAATCCAAAATCCTGTCCCAAAATAATAATCTACAAAACTATAATAAGACCAGCCATCATGTATGGATCAGAAACATGTAGTAAAACAAAGAAAGATGAGCAACAATTGCAGATCTTTGAGAACAAGATCCTAAGAAGAATCTCTGGGCTGATAAAAGATACCAACAGTGGAGAATGGAGAGCTAGAAAGAACACTGAACTGAACAGCTTATTTAAATCCCAACGAATTATAAATGTCTTGAAACTGAACAGACTACGCTGGCTGGGGCATGTAGAAAGAATGGAAGAGAACAGACAAATGAAAATGATGTATGCAGAAGAGATGAGGGAAACAAGACCAAGGGGAGATGAGGGAAACAAGACCAAGGGGCAGACCAAGACAGAGATGGAAAGAAAACATAGAAGAGGTTATAAAAGAAATTGGTGTCACCAACTGGAGAGAGAAGATTAGGAATTGAGATGAATGGAGGCGAACTTTATCTGCAGCAATGAGCCTTAATGGCTCAGAAAGCTGAAGAAGAAAAAGAAGAAGAATACAGATCCCAACAGACTAAGGTATCACAACCAGATCAAGCTGAAGATGACATAAATGAAGAGTTAAAACCTTAAGCATCTGCTTAAGGACTCTCCCTATATATGAGGAAAAAGAAAAGAAAGCATGTTTGGCAATGATGACAATCTGAGTTTGACTATATTCTTCAGAGATATCTATGCTGATGTCTGATACAGCTCAATGATTAATATCAACTGTTAGAAAGAGAGCTTGAGAGTTTTTATAAAGACATAACTGCATATAAATCATAAGCATATTACTGGTTAGGAACATACATGGTTAGATCAGCCTGACAATAAACTGTGGTTAGGACCAGTCTGAGATTGTTGATCAGGACAGAGAAACCACTAGTGAGAGAGTGAGTATTGATGTTCCAGCCTTTATCAACTTCTAAGTATTGATGTTTCAGCCTTCATCAACTTCTAAGTACATAAAGATGATTATACAATCTCCATGGGATGAATATTATTCTGAATTACAATCCCAGAACCTCTAATGTTTTCAACAAAGTGGAACCAGTAACTTCATTTATGAACTCCACTGAGGTCATATTCCAGTATGTATACAACACTACAGAGACCAACTCCAAACTGCATCACCTCATTTCTGATCTTCTTCTTCTTCGTTCGCGTCTACCACCAACACCGCCCTGTGATCCTACTGAATTTACACCTGTGGTCCTCGTTAAGTCCCGTGGTCCCCCATGTGGTCCCCATGAGATCCCTGAGAGGACAACAAGAGGTTCAGAGTATTGTAGGGCTTGAGCCTGTATTCTTGGTGGGTCTCAGAAGCGGGATTGCGTGACACTGTGGTTTTCATTGCACCAGTTTAGTCTAGAGTTGGACTTTCTCACCAGAAAACCTTGACGTATTTTGGATATCAGTATATCCCTGCTGGGTGAGAGGCGGTAGCCCACCCAGGCCAGAGTTGGACTTTCTCACTGGAAAACCTCGAGGTGTTTTGAGATACCCGTGTATCACCACCGGGTGAGAGGTGGTTGCCCATCTGGTCCAATGTTGGACTTTCTCACCAGAAAACCTCAGCATGATTAGGATACCCGTGTATCTCCACCGGGTGAGAGGTGGTTGCCTATCTAGACTGCCCTGGTCCATTGTCTCCAACTTCAGCATTTTGTGGTCATGGCCGCTACCCTTCCTAGTTGTTGCCAGGATGGAGCTTTTGTCGAGGAGGATGAATCCTCGCCACTAGTGACTTCCACCCCTGGGTTGAGCTGGTTTAGGCATATTATCCCAGTATGGGCGTGTTTGGAATGTGACTGACCTCTAGAACAGAGGTACTGTGACATGTGTAGCCTTCAAGTATGAGCCAATTTAGGCATATTTCACCAGTATGGGTGTATATCAGGCGTGACTGACCTCTAGAGCGAAGGTGGCATGACATGCCTAGCCATCAAGTTTCATCCCTGGTGTATGCCGGTTTAGACATATTTCACCAGTGTAAGTGTATTTCGGACGTGGCCGGTCTCTAGAGCAGAGGCGCCGTGGTATGTGTAGCTCTCGCAGCAATACTACTGGGCATACCAATTAAACTTCACTTTATCCTTTCTTTCACCTTTTCACATTGGCCCCGCACAGCAACCTTTATTTCTTTTCCGCAGTTTCTTCCTTGACCTGGAGGAGCTTCACTCCACACGCATCATCCAAAGAATCTTGCCAGCAGTGTCTTAACCTCTGGGTTAAGTCGGTTCAGGTATTTCACTCGATATGAGTGCACTTAGGAAATGGCCGACCTCCAGACCAGAGGTGTTGTGATTTGACTGTTTGCTTCGCTTTATCCTTTTTACCATCTTTTCCGCAATGGTGCCGCGCGGCAACCCCATTTACACCTTTCTTCACTGGCTGGGAAGAGCATCGCTCCACGCACGGCAGCTGAAGAATCTCACCAGCAGCGGCTTATTTCTGATAATTTTCTAGGATTCAAAACAAAAAAAAAATTTTTTTTTTGTCTTACAAGAAACTATAGTGCAGAATTAGCAATAAAACTAACAGGTTCACTTTCCAAAAGCTCATCATGTAGAGATGAGGTATCTCTTTGTCTGAGTATGGTTGTTTCTTATATCTGCTAGTGTTACATGTCCCAGTATCTACAAGAATGACTGAAGCACATCAGAAAACAAGAATGAACCTACTGTCCTTCAACAAGAAAAACTCTAACCTCTGTGTTATTCCACTTCTTTTCTCCAACTTCTTTTATACCAAACTCCACAAAGGCAGTCTTATTTTTTTTAAAATAAATAAATAAGTAAAAGATAATTGCCATCTTACATTTTTGTTCTACACTTTGGAATATGCAGTTCTAAATTAACATAAAAGTTCAACAGGCATTATGCCATTTTCTGAAAAAAAAAAAAGGTAGATATATTTATTATAAACTGCTTGTGTGTTCTTGTGTATTTCTTTGTGTCATAAGGTAGACTTAATGAGAGAAATATTTCTTGGTATTTCAGATTTATGTCCCTAGAAGTATTAACTGTTCACAACATACAACACAGATTTTTTAAAAAATTGTCCTCACTTTTTCTCTCGATGGATTTCATTTTCACACTTGTTTCGACTGTAGTTCGGATTTCATCATCACTATCATCATTATCAACAAGCTGGGAATGTGCTGAGAAACAAAAAAAATATATATATAATCTCCCAAGAAAACTACAGAAAAAAACAATTTACTCTCTCAAGAAAAACAAATAAAAAATAGTATAATCTCTCAAGAAAAACAAATAAAAAATAGTATAATCTCTCAAGAAAAACAAATTAAAAAATAGTATAATCTCTCAAGAAAAACAAATAAAAAATAGTATAATCTCTCAAGAAAAACAAATAAAAAATAGTATAATCTCTCAAGAAAAACAAATAAAAAATAATATAATCTCTCAAGAAAAACAAATAAAAAATAATATAATCTCTCAAGAAAAACAAATAAAAAATAATATAATCTCTCAAGAAAAACAAATAAAAAATAGTATAATCTCTCAAGAAAAACAAATAAAAAATAATATAATCTCTCAAGAAAAACAAATAAAAAATAATATAATCTCTCAAGAAAAACAAATAAAAAATAGTATAATCTCTCAAGAAAAACAAATAAAAAATAGTATAATCTCTCAAGAAAAACAAATAAAAAATAGTATAATCTCTCAAGAAAAACAAATAAAAAATAGTATAATCTCTCAAGAAAAACAAATAAAAAATAGTATAATCTCTCAAGAAAAACAAATAAAAAATAGTATAATCTCTCAAGAAAAACAATGAAAAAACAACAATCTCTAAAAAAATAAAGAAAGAATAATATAATCTCCCAAGAAAAGCAAAGAAAAAAAACTACAATCTTCCAAGAAAAACACAAAAAGAAACAATATAATCTTCCAAGAAAACAAAGAAAGAAATAATGTTATCTCCGATGAGAAAAAAAAAAGAAGCAATATAACATCCCAAGAAAAGCAAAGAAAGAAAGGATTTAATCTCCCATGTTACATTCTTTTGCCTGCATGCAGCAGTAAAGGAGCACAAATGATTGTGCTAGCTTGGATGCAGCTGTCAGAACAACTGAGCCAGAGAAAGTAAGCATCAAATCCTGATGTACCTCACTACTCTGTTTCTTCTATTTGTGGAGTCCATCTGCTTATTGAAATCACTACAGCAGTTCGAGAAAGTCCATGCATTCCTCTCCCATGCTTACACACTAAGATGTTCTCCCCACTTCTGTTCCCAGCGTCAACCATGAGGACCTCAGTTCCCTGGTCTTTTTCTTCCTCACCGTTCTGAGCCACTAAGGCAGAAAAAGTTCACCTGCATTCCTCCATATTCCTAATCTTCAATCTCCAGTTGGTGACACCAGTTTCCTTTATATCCTCTTCTATGTTGTCTCTCAATCTCTGTCTTGGTCTACCTTTCCTTCATCTCTTGTACATACATCATTTTCACTTGTCTGTTCTCTTCCATTCTTTCTACATGACCCAACCAGCATAATCTGTTCAATTCCTATACATTCCTCTGTTTTCCTTCTTGTTCCTGTTCTTAAAGCAATGGTCCTTGAGTAGAATTTCAGTAAGTTTTAACAAGCATTAGCTCCTGTTTACGGCAACAGAAAGAGTTAATCTATTTCCCTCTTGATTTTGTAAAATTAGTGACAACTGCTTCTGGCAAAGACAGATGGAAAGACAGATAAGGTAACATTGAGGTTGGAAGAGCCATGCTTGTGGGTATCTGGGTGTAGGCAGTCAAGGGCCACAGCATCTGCCACTTGCTGATGGGTTCCACTCCTCATGTCTTGCAAAAAAGGAGTAAATTTTGTAGAATATTTTACATCTGGAGTGTACAAAGAGCATGACACTGATCCAAACTAGCTAAAATATGTCTGAAAATAACATGAAAACCCTCCTGGAATTGTTAGAATTTGAATGCAGAAGAATGTAAGCAGTTTTAAGACATTGCTACTCAATAAGAAGATAAAGGATGGAGAAAATTACCCTGTGCTATTCAATAATGACATATGAGCCATATGTCAGAAGGACATGTCACTCAAAACTTCATAGCACCAGCACAAAGACTTATATATCTTATATCCTTCCTGTGCTGTTAAACATCACATAGGGCTCGCAAGGTAATTCGCCAGTTTTTCCTGTCCTTGGTGACCCTTTCACCTCATCAAGGAATTTTATTCCTATTAATTTGGCCTCTCTTAACAATGTCCTCTTCAGAGTTTCACGCAGTCTGTCTCTTTTTTTTTTTTTGTTTGGCCTGTTGTGTTCCACTTTATAGCTTGTTTTGGGATTCTCTGACTGTTTCCTTTCATCAAGTGACCAACATATGTCCATCTCCTTTTCCTGATCACCCATGAGACTGGTTGTTGTTCAGTCATTTGTCTTATCTCTGCATTGTTCTTGAATTCATTCTACTTGATGCTGAGTATTTTCCTTAGGCATTTGTTTTCAAAAGAGTCTAATTTCTTTTCTATTTCTTTAGTTGTTTTCCAGTTTTCGCATGCATAAATGAGGGTCGATATTACATTTGATTGAATAGTCTTAACTTGGTTGTTGTGCTTATAACTTTTGAATGCCAACCAAGCACAAAGACTGCCTGTCTATAAATGACAGACACATATATCTCCAGAAGCTAAGCCAGAGAAAGTCCTGCAGAATACATCACAGATAACACTGACTCAAGGGAGCCTACAATCAAATTTTACTGAACTTCTAAACACTTTTGCTTGTACTTACATCTCTTGACTCCCAATCTAGAATCCATGTCAGGCTGTTTGCGAACACCTATGGCATCTATTTTTGTCAAGAAAAAGAAAAAAAAATTAGTAAACAAGAAACTCATATGAGTAACTCTTTTATGGCTGGATGATGATATCCATGTATATGCAAATCTGAGTTCTTTCTGTTGAAGCTATGGCATTATAATCAAAATTAGGTGGCATGTGGAATGGTGAGTGGACTGTGGTGGCTTTCTTTAATTCACAAAGTGGACCAAAGAAGCAGACTTCTTTGTAGGCTCTTCCACTACAGTGGGAAACAGATGTGTTTCTTGGCCAAGCTTAAATTTCCCACCAGCTACTGCTAGGAGCACTGTGGAGATACGGTCTGGCCTAGGTCTAGTTTACTGATGATTTGATCAAATCAGTGGGGTCACCATGGGAACGAAAATGGCCCCCAGTTATGCATGCTTATTTATGGGCTTTCTGGAAGTCAAATTATGGGAAACCTACACTGGCAGACTCCAAGAACTTTATAAAAGGTACATTGATGATAACACTGGAGTCGCTAGTGTGCTGAAGGACGAGCTAAAAAATTTTATTGAATTCACAAACATGCTTAATGAGAAGATCAAATTTGCTTCTGAAATTTCTGACAAGTCTGTCACCTTTTTAGACATCAAAATATCTACTGGCAAGATAGTCTTGTCAGTCAGTCAATCATTTACATGTCGCTGTAGGCCTCTTGGTTGTAAGCAAGATGGCCTGCTGCTGATGCATCCATTTGCAGATCATCAACGATGTCTTGCAGCCATCTTTGCTTTGGTCTTCCCCTCTTTCTTTTTCCCATTATGTATCCTTCCAAGATGGTCTTCTCTAAATTCTCATGACGTTTAATGTGTCCAAAATATTTCAGTTTTCTCTCTTTAATCCTTTTTTATTAGCCACCCTTCTTCAACACTAAGTTCTTTTAGTGTGGATATATTTGTTCTTTTCTGTGTCCATGATATTTGAAGAACTCTTCTGTAGCATTTACATTCAAAGGCATTTATGTGTTTCTCAGCTGTTTTGTTAAGTGTCCTGGTCTCACAGGTATATGTTGTGATGGGAAAGATGCATGCCCTTAAAAATCTTATTTTCATAGTTCTGTCTGTTCCTCTCCACAGCTTCTTTACTTGTTTTACTTTCTAAAGAGTGACAGTCTTGTCACCTCTGTATTTTACAAGCCCACCAACAGCACAGATATTTACTTACACCTCTTCTCATCCAGAAGCTTGTAAGAACTCCATCTCATACTTCCAACTCTTCCATCTTCACCGCCTATCCCAGGATAACTCAGACTTTGTGAATCACTCTAACAAATTATTAGATTTTTTTCATCATCGCCACTATCCAGAAAATGTCCTTTGGAAAGAATTTAGCTATATCCAAAAAAGTGAACTGTAAAGAGACATTCAGAAACAAAACCTGTAACTACACCCATCATCATCATCATCATGTGCCGTGCCGACTGGCGTTGGCTATTATGCTTCTCCAGAGTACACGATCCTTCATGCAGGCCATCAGCTCAGTTGGTGATCTCCTCACCCGACAGAGTCAAATTAGTACTTCCTTTTCTACCAGATGGTCAGATGGTTACGAAAATTCTTTATCGTCATCTGCCACTAATCCGACTCTACCTCAATACTCGTGGCATCTTCTCTGATTAGCCCTATCAGCACACAAACGGGAACCAAATCTTAAGAACATTCTCGTCCAAAGCCACCTGAAGCAGAATCTTGCATACACTGACACAGAAAATGTAACCATCCTCGCTGTGTTACCTGACCTACAGTCTGGGAAATGAATACAATCACCTTTCCCAAAACTATCCTCATACTCCATGAAGGATTCACATGGGAATCCCATAATGTGATATATGCCATGATATGCAAAAGATGCACGATACCTTATATTGGTGAAACTGGTCTCAAATTAGGTGACTTGTGCAGAAATATCTGTATCACCCAGCATGCTCTGAAACCAATCCCTATTCAATTCAATGGCCACAGAGGCAAATCTGATTTTCTGGTAACAGCCATCAAACAATGTTACGCTGATGACAGAAGTCATCCTAGCACTGGAGAACTGCTACATTCAGGAATATGGAATGCTGAACCACAATGAACTCACTATTCAGCTACACCTAACATTCCCCTCTCCCACAATCATATTCCCTCTGCATTAAGTTCCACTCCTTTCTCACTTGCAACATATAGTTCAGAACCTCCTCACGGCATCAGATTATAGGCCCTCTACCCCAGCTATAATCACTTATTCCACCTTATCCCAGTTAGATTACCACTGTATCACTCTCTTCCCTTTCTGCAATTTCCCACCCCTTCCCCTCTTCCCTTTT
Organism: Achatina immaculata; assembly: GCA_009760885.1. Classification (NCBI taxonomy): domain Eukaryota; kingdom Metazoa; phylum Mollusca; class Gastropoda; order Stylommatophora; family Achatinidae; genus Lissachatina; species Lissachatina immaculata. The sequence goes on along the minus strand of CM019696.1, from coordinate 25,720,953 downwards.
ATGACCCACCTATGATGCATCACAAGTCTCCATTCAAACATTCTCTACACTCCACCATGTGCACTTCTGAACCCAGCCTCTTACAGGTAACAGCTTCTTACAAGTCAAAGCTATGTGCTCCTTTTATTTTATTCTATTTTGTCCATTCCTATTTCTTACATAGCATTCATGTGAATTTATATTTTTTATCTTCTCTATTTCTTTGTCCTGTGTGTTTTATATGATTAAGATTCAAACCAAAACATCACAACTGTGTGTTATTCAATTAATAAAGCTGTTCCTTCTTCTTTGCTATTTTACATTTAGCTTAGTGATGGTCTGTCCCATGTCTAATTTACTGATGGTCTGTCCCATGTCTAGTTTATTGATGGTCCGTCATATGTCTAGTTTACTGATGGTCTGTCCCATATCTAGTTTACTGATGATCTGTCCCATGTCTAACTTACTGATGGTCTGTCCCATGTCTAGTTTACTGATGGTTTGGCCCAGGTCTAGTTTACTGATGGTCTGTCCCATGTCTAGTTTACTGATGGTTTGGCCCATGTCTAGTTTACTGATGGTCTGTCCCAGGTCTAGTTTACTAATGGTCTGGCCCAGGTCTAGTTTACTGATGGTCTGTCCCAGGTCTATTTTATTGATGGTCTGGCCCAGGTCTAGTTTACTGATGGTCTGGCCCAGGTCTAGTTTACTGATGGTCTGTCCCATGTCTAGTTTACTGATGGTCTGTCCCATGTCTAGTTTACTGATGGTCTGTCATATGTCTAGTTTACTGATGGTCTGTCCCATATCTAGTTTACTGATGATCTGTCCCATGTCTAACTTACTGATGGTCTGTCCCATGTCTAGTTTACTGATGGTTTGGACCAGGTCTAGTTTACTGATGGTCTGTCCCATGTCTAGTTTACTGATGGTTTGGCCTATGTCTAGTTTACTGATGGTCTGTCCCAGGTCTAGTTTACTAATGGTCTGGCCCAGGTCTAGTTTACTGATGGTCTGTCCCATGTCTAGTTTACTGATGGTCTGGCCCAGGTCTAGTTTACTGATGGTGTGACCCAGGTCTAGTTTTACAATGGTCTGGCCCAGGTCTAGTTTACTGATGGTCTGTCCCAGGTCTATTTTATTGATGGTCTGGCCCAGGTCTAGTTTACTGATGGTCTGGCCCAGGTCTAGTTTACTGATGGTCTGTCCCATGTCTAGTTTACTGATGGTCTGTCCCATGTCTAGTTTACTGATGGTCTGGCCCAGGTCTAGTTTACTGATGGCCTGGCCCATATCTAGTTTACTGATGGTCTGTCCCATGTCTAGTTTACTGATGGTCTGTCCCATGTTTAGTTTACTGATGGTCTGTCCCATGTTTAGTTTACTGATGGTCTAGCCCAGGTCTAGTTTACTGATGGTCTGACCCAGGTCTAGTTTACTGGCCTTGATAACTGCTGCATTCATGTGGTCAATCATCTTAACTCCAGAACCTTTTTAAATAGACAGTTTGCATCTCTTTTACATCACAGCATGTTTATCCTCTTCCCATTATATGCTAGACTTGTGTGACTAGCATATTTCTGGTGAGCACTTAACAAAAGCTAGATGAGATTTTGATATAGTTTTACTGGCTCTGATGAAAAAATTCCTTCCTTTAGTTAATGAATCAACGACTGCCTACATTCATCTGTGCAACATCACTAGCAACGGTGGAGGGAGTGACTGAGAAATGAAGTGCAAATAATCAACATTCCTTTGACAGGGGACAAGCTTGAAAAGTCTGAGAACCATTTTTTAAAAAAAACCACTAAAACAAGTAAACAGTTAAAACAGGAATAAATATTCCAATAAGAACATCAGTTTTGTTAGATCTGAATCTTAAACTTAAATCTTCTTACATCTTACATCCTTCCCATGCCATTAGACATCACATAGGGCTCGCATAGTTGTTTGCCAAGTTTTTTTGGCCAGTTTTTCAACTTAATCATGGGATGTTATGCCCACTAAACTGGCTTCCCTTAACAATGTCCTCTTTAGAGTTTCACGTGGTCGACCTCTTTTTCTTCAGCCTGTTGTGCTCCATTTGATAGCTTGTTTTGGTATTCTCTGATTGTTTCTTCTCATCACATGGCCTACATATGTCCATCTTCTTTTTTTGATCACCCATGAGACAGGTTGTTGTTTGCTCATCTGTCTTATCTCTGTGTTGTTCTTAAATCCGTTCCACTTAATACTAAGTATTTTCCTGAGGCATATGTTTTCAAAAGAGTCTAATTTCTTGTCTATTTCTTTAGTTGATTTCCAGCTTGTGCAATGAGGGTGGATATCATATTTGATTTGAATAATCTTAATTTTTGCGTATATAACTCATGAAAGAATAGCAATGAAAGAATTATAAGGCTGAAGAAAGAAAATTTTTACTTAAGATATCAAGAGCTTCTACTAAAACAAATAAGATAACTGATCAGTAACACAGAATTTATTCCTTTAATAGTAAAATATAATAATATATATTGCCACAGAACATCAGACAAACGCAGAGGATTACAATGGACCCTTGACACAGTGCTGGAGGACCTTGACTTTGCGGACGACATTTGTCTATTATCAAGCAGTCACAAAGATATGCAAGATAAAATAAACAAGCTAACTCAGAATGCAAACAACATAGGACTAAAGATCAATGTAGGAAAGACAAAGTTAATGAAGCAAAATGTGAACAACAGAAATGTACTCAGAGTAGATAACAAGTTAGCAGAGGAGGTCAACGAATTTGTATACCTTTGGCAGCAGAGTAGTAGAAAATGGAGACAGCACAGAGGACATCAACAGCAGACTTACTAGAGCAAACCAGGCTTTTGCAGTGCTGCAGACTATATGGAAATCAAAAAAACTAAGCATAAATATGAAAATCAGGATATTTAAGAGTAATGTTCTAAATGTACTACTCTATGGAAGTGAATGCTGGAAAATCACCAAAACCATAGAAAACAAGTTTTATTCTTTCCAGACTAAATGTTTACGAAGAATTAGAAAAATATTTTGGCCAAACACCATAAGAAATAACATCTTATTAGCAGAAATGCAGATGAAACCACTGACAACAGTTATTGAGGAAAGACGCTGGCGATGGTTGGGACATGCGCTCCGAATGACTGACAACTCACTACCAAAAATAGCACTAAGATGGACACCATAGGGGAACAGAAGTAAGGGTAGACCAAAAGAGACATGGAGAAGAACAACAGAAAGGATGCTGAGCAATAGAGGGCTCACCTGGGCAAGAGCAGAAAAAAAGGCAAAGGACAGGCATTTGTGGAAAACCCTTGCGGAAGCCCCATGTGCCCTGGGCACTTAAGGTTCAGAGAGAGAGAGAGAGAATTCCATTAACAAATAAAATAAACAACAGTTTAAGATATAACCTGTATTTTATTCCAAGTAAGCCCCTTGTGCATTGATCTAACAAACACTGGAATGATCTCTGCAGTTATTCTGTTGTTACAGCCTTTTGGATGTCATCAGTATCATCAAAGAAGCATCCTTTCAATGATAACTTTAATTTTGGGAATAGAAAAAAATCGCAAGGAGACAAATCTGGAGAATAGGGTGGATGGTTGAGAACATACACTTGATTTTGGGCCAAAAATTCCTGTACAACTACTGCCCAGTGAGCCGGTGCATTATCATGAAGAAGAAAAAAACTGCCAGGTGTTGACTGCTCGGGTCGGACTCGGAGAATCCTTTTCAATAGGCTTTTCAAAATACTTAAATAAACTTTTGCAGTGACAGTCTGTCCCTCTGGAATAAATTCTTTGTGAATAACCCCTTTGCTGTTGTAGAAGCACACCAACATTGTCTTCACTTTTGACTTCTGAAGACGAAAATTTTTTCCTTTTGGTGATGATGATGACTTCCACTGAGCACTTTGGAATTTAGTTGTGGGATCATAGTGGAAAATGTATGTTTCATCCTCTGCAACAATCAAATTTAAGAAATGTTTATTTCTGCGACATGTTTTGATGATGTCTTTTGCATACTCAACACGCTGATGTTTTTGGTCATCAGACAACAAATGTGGTACAAATCGGCAAGCAATTTTTTTCTTGCCCAAATCTTCCACTAAAATTTATGAATGGTCTCTCGGTTAACACCAAATTCATCTGCCATCATCCTCACAGTCAAACAACGATCTTCTTGTATCCGTTCTCTGACTTTTGCAATGAGTTCCTCATTATGAACAGAAATTGGGCATCTGTGTCTAATTGCATTTGTAATCACTTCCACACCACTTTTGAACCATGAATACCACCTGAATATCTGTGCACGAGATAAACAGTTATCCCCATAAACTTGTAGCATTCAACTGTCTCAATGGTACTTTTTCCAAGTTTGAACAGAATTTAATGTTAGCTTTTTGCTCCATGCTGATTACGTAACAGTGCACCTCTGACTAGGTCAATAAAACGGCAGCTTGTTTGTCCTCTGTTATTGGGTGGTGATGAAAAGTTGCCAGATCATAGACGAAGGTTGTCTCTTTTGATTCCATGCTTCGCTTCATAGAAGGTATTTTTTGTCTTGGCCATAATAAAATCAGTATTTTGTCTTGGCCATAATAAAATCAGTATTTTGTCTTGGCCATAATAAAATCAGTCTCATTACTTAAATGCCGGACCTTGAATATATTAGCTGTAAAAAAAAAGTAAGAAAAATGCTCCAATATCATAATCATTGAGACCTACCTCCTTGAGGCACATAGACAAAAGGAAAAGTGCAATGCAACTTGCTCTCTGGACATGAAAGATGAAGTGTGGCCTCTACTCGGCTGTTTAGAGTGAGATCTGGTTCAAACGGCGGAATGTAGTAGCGGATCACCTTTCCATACATGATGCAACTTTTGCTCAGCCATTTCTCTTCTGATGACCAGTGCTCCAACTTTTTATTTTCATCCTTTGCCTCATAAGTTACATAAACTTTGTATCTGCCTGTATCAAATATATAATGTGATATGTAAAGGTGCATAATGACTGTACACATCAAACATCATTTTTTTAAATACAGAATTAGCTTAGTAGCTAGGGTACTGACTTCTAATAGCCCTTAACATCTATAGCAAAACCCAGTAGAAAATGAATAGCTAAGACACACAGCAAATCTGCAGTTAAACTATTCCCAACCAAAAACTGCCTAAGTACACACACACACACAAACTAAAGACCCTGATATTTCACACCTCTGAAGCAGAGCATCTCTGTCAGAGTTTCCTATAAGCACAAGATCTTCCTGGAACTATGAGCTGGTGTTCTTTGGAGCCAGCTGGTGAAGACATTGGGGCACAGCATTATGTTGGATGAAGCAGGTTATGGTGGCTATTTTTTCAGGTTCTAAGTAAAGTTAAAAAGCAAGTGGTATGCAATACTTCTTTAGCAGACTCCACCGCCATGAGGTGATCCCTGCCTCATTAATCAGACAAGGCCTAATACTGGATGTACCGATGGAGAGATAGGACAGGGTCTTGGTCAGCTATGGTTTACCAAACCTGACACAGTATGTCAGTTATGGTTTGCTGACTGCAAATCAGACAGCATTTTCACATCCAAAAATATGACATAACTATAGATCATCTGGTGTATATCTATACAAGTCAACCAACAATACCTTTTTTTTTCCTCTTGATGAAATGTTATATGTACTTTATGGAGTACACAACATATGCATGTGAGACCTGGACACTTAACAAAAGAAGCTGAGAAACACATAAATGCTTTTGAATGTAAATGCTACATAAGAGTTCTTCAAATATCATGGACACAAAAAAGAACAAATATATACATACTGTAAGAACTTAATATTGAAGAAGGCTGGCTAGTAAAGGATTAAACAGAGAAAACTTAAATATTTTGGACACATTAAACGTCATGATAATCTAGAGAAGACCGGAAAAAAGAAAGAGAGGAAGACCAAGGCAAAGATGGCTGCAAGACATCATTGATGATCTGCAGCAGGCCATCTTGCTCACAAGCGAGAGGCCTACAGGAGAGCTGTTAGGGAGGCAAAGTTCCGCAAGGGACATGCAGATGAATGAATGACTTTATGGAGAGGCCACCAGAGGGCACAGTGTGCAACACATGGAACTCTCTGTGACGAGACAAGTTTTGACATAAACACACCATTTTTATTGCTTACAAGTACTTTTTTTTTGTGGTAGTGCCAATACTTTGTACTCATTTTTGCTTATTTTTCATAAACTGTATCACAGCTTCATGAATTTACATTTCACTTTTGTTATTTAATATTTTCAATTTACAGTATATTTCTGCCAATACTGTATGTTTGAAACAACACTAACACATCAGCTCAAACAGAAAGCAGAGGGGATTCATCTTGCAGCCATTATCATCCCACTGGTAAGAATTCTTCTTATCAGTGCTATGGAGTATATATACTATAACACTCTCCATCCAAGAAGATCAAGGTGGAGGGAAGACATTTTTCAATATTTATCTGTTGTGTTTTCCCATTATCTCCTGTTGTAATTTGTCCATATTTCCAGCCTTTGTCTTTTTTTTTTATACAGCACTGAACAATGACATCTTGGCGAGCTACCATGCTATCTATGCGACGTTTAACGGCACGGAAGGATGTAAGATGTAAGATTGAACAATACATCTCTGTTTACCTTTCCTTCACTAAGTGAATCTGTATGAGGTGCAAAAATGTTGATCCAGCACTGAGCACAGGAGCCGTATGAATTATGAAATGCCTTCCTATGCAGTATAAAGGTATGTAAGTAACAGTTTTACTGGGGATATACCTCTGTAACAACAGGATACTTGCCTCCAGGTCACAGGGCATCTAAGTACACTGCAATACATGGCTGTCTGAGGTCTACTGATGAATTTCAGACTTTGGGTGTGGGTTCAATTCTATCTGCCACCTCCAGTTCATCAGAGTTCTCACCGGTGCTACGGAGCATATGCACTATTCTGAGATCCTCTATCACAAGTGGAGACCAGAGCACATATGGACTTGTCAGATGTGCAGTGATAATAACTCTTGAATGTTTAACTTTTTCTAAAATTTTGACCTGTTCCTGACTATATGTGATTTCACTGGTGGACCTTGAGACTATGTGATTTCATTAGAAGAATTTGAAACTATACGTGATTTCACATGTGATGAATGTGGGGAAAAAAAAAAAAGCAAAAGCACAGGGTTATTTACCAGGTTCAATCTGAGGACTTGCTTCGGCGGTGAAGATGTATACCAAACCTCCCGTCTTGGCTGGTATACTAGTGTTGCTGATCTCAGTAATGACTAGGGTGGTGTTTTTATCTGAAAAACATGCATGCATAATAAACACACAACAAAGGTTTCTCAACAATAAGTGAGCATCATACTATACTGTTCATGGATTTTTTTTAAACTTATGTTGTAGGAGGTGGTTTCTCAACTAGAATGATGGCTATCATCACCACTCACTCCACCACTACCCATTCACTACCACCTCTCCTGTCCATGGCTCTCCTGCCTCAAAGAGTAATATGTCAGATTTACAGATGTCACAAGTACAACATGTAAGTTAAGAGTACAACATGGAAGTTATGAGTACAACATGTAAGTTAAGAGTACAACATGGAAGTTACGAGTACAACATGTAAGTTATGAGTACAACATGGAAGTTACGAGTACAACATGTAAGTTAAGAGTACAACATGGAAGTTACAAGTACAACATGTAAGTTAAGAGTACAACATGGAAGTTACAAGTACAACATGTAAGTTAAGAGTACAACATGGAAGTTACGAGTACAACATGGAAGTTACGAGTACAACATGGAAGTTAAGAGTACAACATGTAAGTTAAGAGTACAACATGGAAGTTATGAGTACAACATGTAAGTTAAGAGTACAACATGGAAGTTACGAGTACAACATGTAAGTTACGAGTACAACATGGAAATTACGAATACAACATGTAAGTTACAAGTACAACATGTAAGTTATGAGTAAAACATGTAAGTTACGAGTACAACATGTAAGTTGCGAGTACAACATGTAAGTTACGAGTACAACATGTAAGTTACGAGTACAACATGGAAGTTACGAGTACAACATGTAACTAATTTTTTTTTTCACAGTAACAGGCTGAAGGTTGCCACAGAGAAAAAAAAATGAACGTAAGCAGGAGGCCAAAAGCAGAAAAAGGTTAAGAAGTCCTACTCTAGAAATATGTCAAAGTAACAGTAAGCTATATTTGTGCTGCAAGTCCCGTCTCTTTGTGCTTGACATCAAAACTGATTTGCCTGGTTGTCAGAACCAGTATATCAGAATTTGTTTAGACTCCACCTCATACAATTTATTGGTCATGTAACTACAAACTGGCCACTGGAATATTCTCTGCAGTTTCTAGCAAAATGAATTCTTGCTTCTTCAGAACAATCTAGAATGTTACAATAGTCACTGCATCACACTTCAAACTGATGCCATGATTTTTTTCCTAGGTGAGCTAAGTTCTTTATCATGTCATCAGAAACAAAGAGTTTAATTTCAAAGCCACAAGAGAAAGTGCAACTTTTAGTTGAAGACAGCGAGGCTTGTACAGAATTCCTGGATTAGAAACACAATCATTGTCTTACTATTTATCTTTTCTTTCATGTCAGAAGTTCTTTGTCTGCTTTTTATTTCAAGGCTAACATATAACACTTTGGTCATATATTTACAAAGTCATTGGGGAAGCACAATCATAAACTAATCAGTGCCATCATCATCATGCAGGGCCCAGATTTGAACTCAGATTCTAACACTAATACCAAAAAGATTGTAAATTACACTTACTGCCGTCTTTGATCACCCCACTGACAGCATACAATGGTTTGTCCAATCTTCCAGGAGAACTCTCCACAGTAAGAATCACAGCAAGATGAACTCTACGCGCATTCGCAGACAAAAACATTGTTGTGTTCTGTGCCATAAATCTCTCTGTAATATAAAGATAACAGGCAAAAAAAACCTTTTAAAAAGCTGTGAAAGCAGAATTTTGGTCAGAGACACTCATATAAAGCACACAGTTAAAAAAAAAAGAATGATCACATAGTCTCCCTATGAGATGTAGACTTTGTATTGAGTAAGGTAAGACATTCACAAACTATAGGGCTAATACAGCACATCCAGCGTGCAGTGCTAGTACTATCAGTAGTACATAGGAAGTTTTAAAGTGGTACTGAATCATCCAACAGAATCATCCAACAGTTTTTCCGCACCTAACTTTGATTTTCCTTTGTCAGTTGTACTTTGTTAATTAAGATTATGCACCAAAATGCGCATGCACCAAAATATAGTACAGAACCACTTTGAATTTTGACACATGCTAATGGAGTTTATACATTTTAAGATTTTAAAAAAAAAAGATTATGAAAGGGACACACACCACACAGTAATGGTAGTTTTTCTTTAAAAAATGACAAAACATGATTCTTAAAAATTATTGTTCCAACAAACCATCATTCCTACAAACCATCATTCTTAAAAACCATTGTTCCTACAAAACCATCATTCTTAAAAACCATTGTTCCAACAAACCATCATTCCTACAATCCATCATTCTTAAAAACTATTGTTCTAATAAACCATCATTCTTAAAAACTATTGTTCCAACAAACCATCATTCTTAAAAATCACTGTTCCAGTAAACAATTATTCCTATGAACCATGATTTTTAAAAACCACTGTTACAACAAACCATCATTCCTACAAACCATGACTCTTAAAAATCATGGTTCCAACAAACCATCATTCCTACAAAACATCATTCTCCTAGAATGAAATTCTTTCAAACTTTACATCTCACAAACTAAGCTTTTCAGCCACACTTGGGAACCATCAAATATAACAAACACTACAGTCAGTGAAGGTAAGCTGATACCAGTTACTAAATTTACCCAGAGTTCCTAAGAATTCGCTTAACAAAGTCAAAATACTATATCCTCAGAGCAAAAAAAAATATTAGGAACTTTTTCATTTAATACTTATGAAAGCACATTTCACAGGTTTGTGTAGGAAAAAAGTATATACATGTGATACAAAATACCATACAAAGATGCCACACAAAATTATTATTTTCATAAAGCAGAAATAACTATCAGCAAAAATCCCTGAAAGAATGATGTTTTATTTCTTAAGACAACTTTCTTAAGACAACTTTCTTAAGACAGCTTTCTTAAGACAGCTTTCTTTACAAAGATTACAAAGTGTGCTTAACTCTTAACCTGTCAAACAACATCTATAACACATCAACATTTTTTTTTTGTGTTTAAAAAAATCACCGCCATGCTGTTTAACCAGAAAAATGATGCTCTGCTTAATTTTAGCATTTGTTCATTCATTGTTACGTCCCTTGCGGAACTGTCTCTCTAACAGCTCTCCTGTAGGCCTCTGGTTGTGAGCAAGATGGCCTGCTGTTGTGCATCCATTTGTAGCAGTTTAAAATTATAAACTTCTGACTGCAGAACAGAACCATGTGACTGTTACTTTTTTATTTGTTTTTTTTTTAAAGTCACTTAAACGGTATATGGTAGGTTGAAGATTTATTTCTGTCGACTATAAGTAAAGATTGTCCCTTCTGTGCTCTATGTTTAAGTTTCATTCCACAGTTTACGACAGTGACCAGTGTTTTTGCATGTAAACTATACGTTTCAAAGAATGAAAAGTGCAAACAATATCTTAAGAGATGGCCTGAAGAGCTCTGTGCAATACAGATCTGTACAGTATAGAACAGAATCATTATAAGTATGGAAGCCATCATGTACGAATGAGTATGAAATATGTCTATACATATACTGCATGTCAGTTTATAATTAATTTCTGATTTAATGAGTAGCTGCTGTTGAGAAATGAAAATAAAAATTATTTTAGGAGCCATGATAAAATGATGTGGTGCTGTAGTGGATGAGAAAACTCTAAAGAGGACGTTGTTAAGAGAGGCCAGTTCAGCGGACACAACATCTCTTGGTGAGGTTGAAAAGCTCACCAAAAAAATAGGAAAACTTGGCGAGCTACCATGCGAGTGCTGTGCGTTGTTTAACAGCACGGGAAGGATGTAAGATGTAGTGGTTAATGAACTCACCTGCCGACCTGAGGATCCCTGGTTTGAATTTGCTCTGGGGCAGAATTTTTTCAGACTAACTGGCATTAAGGTCAACCCAGCCTCCAACAAAAACAAAACCAAAAAAAAATGGTTACCTGGGGTTTTTCTAGGAAAAAAAAAAGCAGCAAGGGCAAGTCCCTTACCTCTGACGCTGGAGTGATCTTTAAAAATATAAAGTGCTAATACTTTGCATCCCTACAGCATGCAAATGTCAGAGGATACAGACTAAAGATTGGATAAAACGATGTGGAAAGTGAATGGAAACAATATATGAGGCACTTGATCAATTTTTTTTTCAAATATCTCCATCCATCCTTCCATGTTTTTGGTTGTTAACTGACAAAGTGATTACCATCTAGCCTGTCTTTCGATATTTTGTAAAATACCAATAAAGTATCCTCACCTTTTGTTTCATGTTGTGCAAGCAACCTTTCATGATGCCCTAGCTGCGTTCATGTCACAATAAAGCTTGCCTAAAAGTTGATGTTTCTGTAATACTAATATTTATATGATGGGGTTGTCGGTCCCTATGGATGCCCCTCGGCTTACAGGACTTTCTTCTGAATACAATGATGTAGTGGACATTACCCATAGTCAGCGTGTGACCGGCTGCATCAGCAGGCGTACACTTTAGTAGGTGTTGGAATGGAAGGCGGAGCACATACGGGAATCCCCAGAGTGCAGGGATGCCATCTCTGATTAAAATTGGAGGATCTTAATACTCTGTTCTTTTTATCTTTTTCTCTGAGCAGCCTGGCAAGGAAGGACACCTTTTGTAGTTGCGTTAGAACTAGCACAGCTTTCAATACCTTTCGGCCCTACCACGACATGTTGGAGACACATATTGTTTTCCTTCATGACGCTGAAATTGTGTGCACAGTATTTCTCATCTTTACCATGACAGGCAGCCTGACATTCTTACGTTTTAGCAACATGTCGTGCTGTCTGACTGAACAGAAACAAAGCAGTGTCTACCCGCATACCGGCCTCTGTGACCTACAGTTTAAACTGCGCGTATATACGACACATTCATTCATTTGTATGTCCCTTGCGGAACTTTGCCTCCCTAACAGCACTCCTGTACGCCTGTCGGTTGTGAGCAAGATGGCCTGCTGCTGATGCATACATTTGCAGATCATCAACGATGTCTTGCAGCCATCTTCACCTTGGTCTTCCTCTTTTTCCCATTATGTACCTTTCTAAGACAGTTTTCTCTAGATTAACATGATGTGTGTCCAAAATATTTAAGTTTTCTCAGTTTCTCTTTACTATCCAGCCTTCGTCAATATTAATTAAACTCTTGTAGTATAGATATATTTGTTCTTTGCTGTGTCCATGGTATCTGAAGAACTCTTCTGTAGCATTTACATTCAAAGGCATTTATGTGTTTCTCAGCTGTTTTGTTAAGTGTCCAGGTCTCACAGGCATTTAAACAATGTATTATCTTTCTCTTTCCTCATCACATCACACTTCGAGATTTCACATAAATGGCAATTGATGAGGCCTCATAAAACATTTCACTGACATCATTTTATTATGTCAAACATGATCGAGACGTATAATTGACAACTTCACTTGGAATAGTATGCAAGATTATATACATTTCGTTATATTCTTCTTTGAAGCACATAATCTCAAAGTCTCACAATATCATACTTCTTACTATATAACAAAAACTCGGTGCTCGAAGTTTCAATGTAATAATTACTACACAATCTCTTAATACACTGGTTCTGTCTAACGCTACTTCTCTATCTTTTATGTTCTACTAGACTACTTGTTTAGGACCTTTTGGTCCTCCTCTATCAGAATCTCTCTCTACCTCCCTCAATCTGCCTCCTCCTCTATCAGAACCTCATCTCTCTGAATCCTCCTCCTCTCCTCTCTTCCTTTCTGAATCCTCCTCCCTTCATTATATTCGTAAGTTCTGACCACGCCAAAACCGGTCGCAACTAGCGTCTTCGCTTTAGTCGCTTTCTTCTCCGTCGTCTAATTGTTACCTCCCATTAACAAGTCCACCATCTCTTTCATGTTACCTGCTTCGGGACCTAGTCCGTTCTCTGTTCAGTCTTTGACCTACTGGTCAATTGTTCCCCCTGGGCTACTGCATGTGCGCGCGAAGTCGCACCTCTAGAACTGGACCACTCTCACGATCTATCAGATCTAACTATATACCTGATCATTTCACTAATAATAATAACAATAATAATAATAATAATAACAATAATAACTATAATCATTACTTACAAGGCTATGCTACAGCATATGTTGCGATGGGAAAGATGCATGCCCTTAAAAATCTTATTTTTGTGGTTCTGTCTGTTCCTCTCCACAGATTCTTTAGTTGTTTTACTTTCTGAAGAGCGATAGATGTCCTCCTTTAATTTCCCTCATTGTATCTCCATTATTAGTTAGCAGTGATCCAAGATATTCAAGACTCTCCACCTCTTCCAGTTTTTCCTCACTGATACATATATACGGCACAATGAGAATTATCTCAGCCGTCCCGCTAGCTAATTAACCAGTAGGGGCATGAGTCCAGTAATATAGAGAATATTGGTTCGAATCCCGCTGTTGGCGAATGTTTTTTTTTTTATCTTTTAAATGTATACTTTAGATTATGGCACTATTTACTTGTCTTTTTATTTAGAAAACTTTATCTTTTTTTTTAAAACTAGCAGTTGCGCATGTCCTCTGACCTTTTGTCCCGGACGGAGTAAACGTCTCACCCCGGATTCTGTTAGGACCCTGCACCCACTGTCCGTCCTGGCTCGACTCTGGGTCAGGAATTAGGGGAAAGTGTTAAAGAATTTCCCTTGAAATACGTTCCCCACAAATCCAATGTTAGTGGCATGGGGTCAAGGGCCTCGGGACATGCGCAGTTTCAATGTAGGTCACATAGGGTGTGCACTGGCAGTGTTGGAAAAAAAAGTAACTATAATAATATCATCAGAGCTATATGTGACAGTTGAACCTAGAACATATTACTCATTATATGCATATGTCAACTATGAGCTACGGAAATCCCAATGCCGTTTTTTTTACGTAAATTCTGCACCTTTAGTTATTATTATCCTGTTTGCCAAATTATATGTAGTTTGCGATCACTGAGTGATGGTTTTTATTGATAATAGTTTGCTTGTTCATAGACTGAACATTGTGCACTGGGTGGTTTTTTTTTTTTTTTTGCTAGGCACTGGAAGAGTTAATTATTGCTGTTGTGTCTAGTGTTAGATCTCAACTTGTCAGCTTATAAAGCTGTTCTAAATACACTACAAGCACAAAATGGAAGATCTAAAAAGAAAAAAAAAACAGAAAAAGTGGGACAATTTGAATGAAAATAGTGGTCTCCAGTTAAACAGGAACTTGCAAAGGTGAAAGCCATAACACCATTTATATAAGTTTCACTGACAGAAGAGTTCTACATCAACCTGGCTGATACCTCTTTGGAAAGGTTCTAAAACAAGATGAAATATATATATATATATATATATGATAACATAAGATATGAAGAGAAAAATAAAAAATGATATCTTACTTGATGCTACATATGTCCTGGTGCTCGCTGAGATCATACAGCTTGTCGTAGATACCATCATGGCAGTCTTTCCCAACAAGTCCATTATGATGCATGTAGATTTCATTTTCTGCAGAAGAGCACATAATTGTAGAGTTAGACTTTGAGAAAATTGTAATCAAGGCACTTTTAGACATCAGAGAAAGCAAAACAAATGGCAAGAGAATTACCTGGGACTTGAACCCCGTACTCTGGTAGGGCGAGCGACAGACTAGGTAAGGTAACAGGAATTATGACCACTCTCACTCGCTTGCCTTGGAGGTTGTTTAGCTGGAAGATAAAGAGTTACAAAATGCATGAGGTCCTTCAGTTATTTATTTTATGTTGGGCAAGTTCTCGTTCAAGCAGCAGAATAAAAGAAAACAAGTATTCTCTTTCTCTCTTAACTGCTTCCGAGTGTACGGCAAGTTAACTAGGGATCAGACCCTGACTGACCCCAATCCAGCAACGTATTCCCGTTCCCTAGGCTCAAATAAATGCCAATGCATTTTCACGGGATTTAATTTGCCGTGCAAACAATATCGAGGTTATGTCCCTTTAGTAAATATAGTTTAATGTGTGTTTTTTTTAACTCACGTTTTCTACCTGTATTCCCTGCTTTCAACAGCTCTTCTTCTTCTTCTTCTTTAAAGGAGCTTCCTGAATCATTGGGGCTCAATGCTGCAGGAAAGACACGTCTCCATTCTTCTTTGTTTTGTACTTTTTTTTTTCGCAGCTGTCCATTCCAAGAGCGTGTACATTTTCTTCTGTTGTCTCGGCATCTTTGTCTAGGTCCAACTCTTGGTCTGTCCCCTTTCATCACTTCTGTACTGGCCATCATTGTTTGTCTATTCTCCTGCATTCTCTCTAAATGCCCGAGACGCCACAATATATTGTTGTGAACGGAAAAGTTAAACAATGTGTAGATTTCTTTGTTACCTCTTATCTTCCATTGTTGTGTTATAGAGTCTCTTGCAGGTCCATAAATTCTTCTCAGGACTTTGTTCTCAAATGTTTGTATTTGATTTTTAATCTTTCTCAGCTGCACTCTATGTCGTTTACTGTTTATAGCTATCTGATTTCAACGCTATCCTGTATGTTTCACAACCCTACTCAGGTTTACCTGAAGGATCAGAATGCTAGTTTCTTCAAAACCTACTAGCATGGACCTTCCCAGCTTGGCTGAACCTGCCAGGAATAAAACTACCACTGGTATAGCTCTGGGAGTGGTCAGGGTAAGAAATTCCCAGCTTGGCTGAACCTACCAGAAGTAAAACTACCACTGGTATAGCTCTGGGGGTGGTCGGGATACGCAAGCTGCCACGCCCCGACAAGGCACCAGCATCATGTGGCAGTACACAGAAGTTTACCTTTTCTTCTTCTTCTTCTTCTTCGTTCACTTCTACCACCAAAAACCGCACTGTGAACCTACTGAATTCACACATGTGGTTTTCATTGCACCAGTTTGGTCTAGGGTTGGACTTTCTCACCGGAAGACCTCGACGTGTTTGGAATATCAGTGCATCCCCGCTGGGTGAGAGGCGTTAGTCCACCCAGGACAGAGTTGGACTTTCTCACCGGAAAACCTCGACGTGTTATGAGATACCCGTGTATCACCGCCGGGTGAGAGGTGGTTGCCCATCCAGTCCAGGGTTGGACTTTCTCACCGGAAAACCTCAGCGTGATTAGGATACGCAGACATCCCCGCCGGGTGAGAGGTGGTTGCCTATCTAGACTTCCCTGGTCCAGTGTCTCCGACTTCAGCATTTTGCGGTCGTGGCCGCTACCCTTCCTAGTTGTGACCAGGATGGAGCTTTTGTCCAGGAGGACGAATCCTCGCCACTAGTGACTTCTACCCCTGGGTTGAGCCGGTTTAGGCATTTCCCAGTATGGGCATGTTTGGGACGGGACCGACCTCTAGGGCAGAGGTACTGTGACATTCATAGCCTTCAAGATTCACCCCTGGTATGAGCCGGTTTAGGCAAAATTCACCAGTATGGGTGTTTATCAGGCGTTACCGACCTCTAGAGCGGAGGTGGCATGACATGTCTAGCCATCGAGTTCCACCCCTGGTGTGTGCCGGTTTAGGCATATTTCACCAGTGTAGGTGTATTTCGGACGTAGGCGGCCTCTAGAGCAGAGGTGCCGTGGTATAGCTCTCGTAGCGATACTACTGGACATACCAGGTTAAACTTCACTTTCCACCACCTTTTCCCATCGGCGCCGCACAGCAACCTTTATTTCCGCATTTACTTCCTTAACCGGGAGGAGCTTCACTCCACGCGCGGCATTTGAAAAGTCAAGCCAGCAGTGACTTAACCTCTGGGACAAACCGGTTCATGCATTTCACACGATATGACTGCACTCAGGACTTGGCCGACCTCCAGACCAGAGGTGCCGTGATTTGACTGTTTGCTTCGCTTTATTCTTTCAACCACCTTTTCCGCAGTGATGCTGCGCGGCAACCTCATTTGCAAATTTCTTCATTGGCCGGGAAGAGCACCGCTCCACGCACGGCAGCTGAAGATCTCGCCAACAGCGGACTTTCGTTCTTGATTAATGAAAACATTCTTGACAAATGCTTTCGCAGTAGCTCGTCTTGCGGCGATCCAAGAATTTCACCTCTAACGCCGCAATACGAATGCCCCCGTTTGTCCCTGTTAATCATTACCTCCAGTTCCGAAAACCAACAAAATAGAACCGAGGTCCTATTCCATTATTCCATGCACCATTATTCAGGCAGCTGGGGCCTGCTTTGAACACTCTAATTTTTTCAAAGTAAACGCGCCGGCCACCCGGGACGCTCAGCGAAGAGCACCCGCGGGAGAGAGCCGGCAGACGGTAGGGCAGGAGACAACGGGCAGTGAACCGGCGCGAGCCGGACCGCCCGCCTGCGCCTGAGATCCAACTACGAGCTTTTTAACTGCAACAACTTTAATATACGCTATTGGAGCTGGAATTACCGCGGCTGCTGGCACCAGACTTGCCCTCCAATAGATCCTCGTTAAAGGGTTTAAAGTGTACTCATTCCAATTACGGGGCCTCGAAAGAGTCCCGTATTGTTATTTTTCGTCACTACCTCCCCGTGCCGGGAGTGGGTAAGTTGCGCGCCTGCTGCCTTCCTTGGATGTGGTAGCCGTTTCTCATGCTCCCTCTCCGGAATCGAACCCTGATTCCCCGTTACCCGTTACAAACATGGTAGGCATGTCACGTACCATCGACATTTGATAGGGCAGACATTTGAAAGATGCGTCGCCGGCACAGAAGGCCATGCGATCAGCACAAAGTTATCCAGAGTCACCAGTTGGGACGCCGCGCCCCGCGAAGGGCAACGACGATTGGTTTTGAACTAATAAAAGCGCTCTTTCCACGAGGGTCGGAGCTTGGTAAGCATGTATTAGCTCTAGAATTGCCACAGTTATCCAAGTAGGATCGTGTCATCTAAGGAACCTCGACTGATTTAATGAGCCATTCGCGGTTTCACCGTGAGACAGTGTGAACTTAGACATGCATGGCTTAATCTTTGAGACAAGCATATGACTACTGGCAGGATCAACCAGATAGCTTTCTTCACCGAACCTTTGTCGGATATCTGCCGACAGACCGACGCGGGGCAAGGGAGACAGCGCTCTGCTCAGAGCGGATCCCTTTCGACCCCGGCGGCGTTTCATTTCCTTTAACCGGCGGGGGCGGCTCTCTCTGCTCTAACGAGCGGAAAAGAAAGCCTGGCCACCCACAAACAACACACGTTACATACTGCAGACCCGATACTCTTTGCGAGAGATGGGCCAATTTCGAGACCATCGGTCGACAAAACCGTACTACATCGTTATCACGAACCTGGCTGGCTAGCCGTTTACATGCTTCGCTCGACGGACAAACCACTTGCTTCTGCATCGAAACACCTTAACTCTCGCCGTCCGGGAAGGGAGCGAAAGCCTGTCTCCCCACGCACGGAACTCGAGAGCGCTTTTTCGCCAAAAGAACGGTCGGCCCGCGCAACAGCAACCGCCCGCGCTGTGCAGGTCGGCGCAGCTCTGCGCGGCTGACTTTACCTTTTCTAAATGTTTTCCTCTCTTTCAAAAGCTCATTCTAGCTAAATCTGGAAACTACATATTGGCTGTATAGATAAAGTTCAGCGTTTTCTCCAAATTCCTGGGCCAACTCTTCCGTCTCTAAACTAAGCAACCCAGCCCTGGTTTGATCAAATCTTACGGTTTCATACAAGTTTAACCTAAACCATTTTTTGGCTCTAACACGTGCACAGAAGCACTAGGCTCTCATGGTGAAAGATCTGGGGTTCAAATCCGGCTAGAGGCGCTCCAGTCACACAGCTGTAGAAATGGGTACCTCACTTCATCTGGAGCTGTGGAAGGAAAGACTGTCAGGAGTGCTGGACACTAACATCATATCTCCACGTGCCTGTGGGGCATGACAGGGTTACCTTTATCTTACATACACGGACAGTCAAAGTTAGTCACTGAAACAGCTCCACATACATTGTGAAACGAAAACTGAGAACAGATTCTTTGACAGAGTAAAAAAGGGAGACCAGTAAGTCTGTTTCATGATGATGATGATGATGATGATGATGACGATGATGATGATGATGATGATGATGATGATGATGATGATGATGATGATGATGCCAAACCTGCAAAACCATAAACTTTTCTCCTTGATATTTTTTACCAGGTCTCTTCTCCTTGGAGTAACGAAAGTTCTGGAAATTGATGCTCTCCGTGATCGTGATAGATGGCTTAGATGAGCCCTCGAGCACTGTGCAATAACAGAATAGATCAGATTAGAATGAACACTTCACTCTAAAGTGATAGTTCTTAACCTGGAGGTCCACAGGTGGGTTTGTGGGGTGTCTGTGAACCGGGACAACGGACTAACTACATTTTTTAAAAAAACATCTTAGCATCATCCGGGTTTTATTTATTTATTATTGATAAAGGGTCTACAAAACAGTGAAAGAGAAAAACCTTTATCTTTATTATCATAGATATAGTGTTAGTGCCTACTGAGACACCTACAGATATAATTTGCGTCCAAGATAAACAAATAAAGGAAATGGGAACATGTGATTATACATTTTAAAAAATAGTTTATTCTTCATTAAAAAAAAAACAAGTTGACTACCATCTGTGTGTTTATTCTTACTCATTTCAGGAAGATACTTCTGTTCTGTTATCACTGAATGATGATGCTCCTGTTGCGTTATCACTGAATGATGATGCTCTTGTTGTGTTATCATTGAAGGAGGATACGTCTGTTGTGTTATCATTGGAGGATGATACGCCTGTTGTATTGATATTGAAGGATGATATCCCTGTTGTGTTATCATTGAATTGTGATACTCCTGTTGTGTTATCATTGAAAGTTGATGCTCCTGTTTTATCTTTGGTTCTCGTGAAATTTTTTTCTTTTCATTTGGTTATACTGAAAACCTGGATGAAAAGAGTATAAGTGTCAGGAGACATTTTCATGAAACTGAGTGGAAAATGTTATCTCTTTTTTTTACATTATATGTGAGAGAGAGAGAGAGAGAGAGAGAGAACTAGAGAGAAATCAAGAGAAAGAGAGAAAACAAAACGAGAAAGCGAGGAAAGGAGAGAGAAAAGAGAGAGAGAGAAAGCAAGAGAGACACTGTGAGATAAAGAGTGATATCCAGGCTGAAAGCTAGAGAAAAAGAATGAGAGACAGAGTGAGAGACCAAGCGAGAGATTACAGCAGAGAACAGGACATTGGGCGGGGGGGGGGGGAGGGGAGAAAGATAGCATGAAAAGGAAATATCTAAAGTATGTGTAATTCAACAATAAAATCACTCTGGATATGAAATAACTCACTCCAGATATGACACAACTCACCCTTGTTATGAAACAACTCACCTTGGGTATGACACAATTCACTCTAGATATGACACAACTCACTTCAGATATGACACAACTCAATCTAGATATGACACAACTCACTCTAGATATGACACAACTCACTCTAGATATGACACAACTCACTCTAGATATGACACAACTCACTCTAGATATGACGCAACTCACTCTAGATATGAAACAACTCAATCCAGATATGAAACAACTCACTCTAGATATGGCACAACTCACTCTAGACTCCAGATATGACACAACTCACCCTAGATATGACACAACTCACCCTGGATATGACACAACTCACTCCAGATATGAAACAACTCACTCTAGATGTGAAGCAACTCACTCCAGATATGACACAACTCACTCCAGATATGATACAACTCATTCTAGATATGAAACAACTACTCTAGATATGACACAACTCACTCCAGATATGAAACAACTCACTCTAGATATGACACAACTCACTCCAGATATGAAACAACTCACTCCAGATATGAAGCAACTCACTCTAGATATGAAACAACTCACTCCAGATATGAATTAACTCACTCCAGATATAAAACAACTCACTCCAGATATGAAACAACTCACTCCAGATATGAAACAACTCACTCCAGATATGACACAACTCACTCCAGATATGAAACAACTCACTCCAGATATGAAACAACTCACTCCAGATATGAAACAACTCACTCCAAATATGAAGCAACTCACTCCAGATATGACACAACTCACTCCAGACATGACACAACTCACTCCAGATATGACACACCTCACTCCAGATATGAGACAACTCACTCTAGATGTGAAGCAACTCACTCCAGATATGAAACAGCTCACTTCAGATATGACAACTCACTCTATATGTGAAGCAACTCACTCTAGATATGAAACAACTCACTCCAGATATGAAGTAACTCACTCTAGATATAAAACAACTCACTCCAGATATGAAACAACTCACTCCAGATATGACACAACTCACTCCAGATATGAAACAACTCACTCCAGATATGAAGCAACTCACTCCAAATATGAAGCAACTCACTCCAGATATGACACAACTCACTCCAGATATGACACAACTCACTCCAGATATGATACAACTCATTCTAGATATGAAACAACTACTCTAGATATGACACAACTCACTCCAGATATGACACAACTCACTCTAGATATGACACAACTCACTCCAGATATGAAACAACTCACTCCAGATATGAAACAACTCACTCCAGATATGAAATAACTCACTCCAGATATGAAATAACTCACTCCAGATATGAAATAACTCACTCCAGATATGAAATAACTCGCTCCAGATATAAAACAACTCATTCCAGATATGACACAACTCACCCTGGTTATGGTACAACTCACCCTGCCTGGATATGACACAACTCACCCTGGTTATGGCACAACTCACCCTGCCTGGATATGACACAACTCACCCTGGTTATGGCACAACTCACACTGGATATGACACAACTCACCCTGGATATGAAACACCGCACCCTGGATATGACACAACTCACCCGGGATATGATACAACTCACCCTGGATATGATACACCTCACCCTGGATATGATACAACTCACCCTGCCTGGATATGACACAATTCACCCTGCCTAGATATGACACAACTCACTCTGGATATGACACAACTCACTCTGGATATGACACAACTCATCCTGCCTGGATATGAAACAACTCACCCTGCCTGGATATGGCACAACTCACCCTTGATATGACACAACTCACTCTGGATATGACACAATTCACCCTGGATATGAAACAACTCACCCTGCCTGGATATGACACAACTTACCCTGGATATGACACAATTCACCCTGCCTAGATATGACACAACTCACTCTGGATATGACACAACTCACTCTGGATATGACACAACTCATCCTGCCTGGATATGAAACAACTCACCCTGCCTGGATATGGCACAACTCACCCTTGATATGACACAACTCACTCTGGATATGACACAATTCACCCTGGATATGAAACAACTCACCCTGCCTGGATACGACACAACTTACCCTGGATATGACACAACTCACCCTGCCTGGATATGACACAACTCACCCTGGATATGAAACAACTCATCTTGGATATGAAACAACTCAGCCTGGATATGACACAACTCACTTTGGATATGACACAACTCACCCTGGATATGACACAACTCACCCAGGATATGAAACAACTCACCCTGGATATAACACAACTCACCCGGATATGACAGAACTCACCCTGGATATGAAACAACTCACCCTGGATATGAAACAACCCACCCTGGATATGAAACAACTCACGTAAAATCCACAAACATTCTGACCTAACCCTCGTCATCAAATACATCAATCATAACATTTCAACTCCTGGTCGAAGTGAAACCAGGAAGTGAAACTGGTAAACTGTGCTGTCATGACCTTACATGGAAGAGACTGCTGAAAGAAACCCCTTGAATGGTTTTATTCTTTTTCTTTGTTTAATTTTTTTAACATGAAGTTATCACTGAGATTATAAACGTAACTAAGCTTTTGAGCCTTTTTAAATGTGAAAAAGAACGAGGGGACTTTATTTTCAAAAAATGAAGAATTCGGCTTAATAGAACAGGCTTCTATTAATTTATTTACTTTTCATTTACTTGTATATAGTTACAACAGTTATGTGTTTATATACGTATTCAGTAACAGTAGCTGTTTATTTACTTGTTCATTTACCTGATCATATTCATATTCGAATTACGTTATTTCCACTTTACGATGTGCTCATCAGCATAAATTCATCACACGCCTAGAAATATCTGTATTCCAGATAACACAGGCTTGCCACATGTATCTTCGTTTGACTTTTTACGAACCTACATACCCAATATGGGTGTCTATGATCCTAAGTTACTACAGCGGAATAAATGGGGTGTGAGAAGATGGGACCTCGCCAAACAAGAATGTCTCTAGACATAGGAATTAGTCGGAGACGAAGGCGGTAAGAAGCGATACGAACATTCAAATAGTTCCTTCTGCTCTCTGAAGGGGTTAAAGCAGGTTAATCCTGCTCTGTGAAAGGGTTAAAGCAGGCTAAGGCAACATTTTATAGATTTTATAGCAGTAGTTCCGAACCCCAGGTGCCAGCCCAGGTTAAGGTCGCGGATGGTCCAAAATAAGATGTCGGATGGTCTGAAGTAAGGTCGTCGATGGTCTAAAGTAAGGTGACCCAGGGTCTGAAGTAAGGTCGTCGATGGTCTAAAGTAAGGTGACCCAGGGTCTGAAGTAAGGTCGTCGATGGTCTAAAGTAAGGTGACCCAGGGTCTGAAGTAAGGTCGTCGATGGTCTAAAGTAAGGTGACCCAGGGTCTGAAGTAAGGTCGCCGATGGTCTAAAGTAAGGTGACCCAGGGTCTGAAGTAAGGTCGTCGATGGTCTAAAGTAAGGTGACCCAGGGTCTGAAGTAAGGTCGTCGATGGTCTAAAGTAAGGTGACCCAGGGTCTGAAGTAAGGTCGTCGATGGTCTAAAGTAAGGTGACCCAGGGTCTGAAGTAAGGTCGTCGATGGTCTAAAGTAAGGTGACCCAGGGTCTGAAGTAAGGTCGCCGATGGTCTAAAGTAAGGTGACCCAGGGTCTGAAGTAAGGTCGTCGATGGTCTAAAGTAAGGTGACCCAGGGTCTGAAGTAAGGTCGTCGATGGTCTAAAGTAAGGTGACCCAGGGTCTGAAGTAAGGTCGTCGATGGTCTAAAGTAAGGTGACCCAGGGTATGATGGAAGGTCGTTGATGATCTTATGTAAGGATACGGAGGGTCTTAAATAGGGTCGCGAGAAAATATTATAGCAAAAAAATATAGTTTTTTTTTAGTGAAATCCTCCTACATTGCGTTTTCAAACAGAAATATTAAAAATATAAATGCAACACAATCACTATAATTTGGCTCCTTTTAGAAAGATTTTATTCTGAATGTTTTGAGTGTTTCACAAAACCTCACGAAAACGTTGGACTGCACATAATTTTCCTGGTTAGTGGTATGTCTTCACGTCTTGCTGAAGGCATTAAAATAGAAAAAGTTATTTTTTTTTTAATTTTCAATTTTCATGTGTTGCTGATTAGGTCCAAGAGATGGTTTAGAGTCAAGCTCTTTAGAGGTTGAGAAACGCTGCAATATGGCCCTCGTTTAAAGCCAGAGATGTGCCTAAATTGAAATGATGTTATTTATATATATCGGCACACAAAAATTGACCAGTAACATACTTGTAATGGCATTACATTTAAGTTGATAGATTCAAGTACTTAGGAATGATTATAACAACTTATGGGAAATGTCACAATAAAATAAAAGGAAGATGTGCCCAGGCCAAGTCAACATTCCAGAAAATGAGACACATCTTGTGTAACAGATCCATATCAATGGAAACAAGATTTCAAGTACTTAAATGTTACATCGAGCCAATTCTGTTTTATGGGTGTGAAGCATTGACTATGAATAAAAGAATACGGCGAGAAATGGAGGCCATGGAGATGTGATTTATAAAAAAAGATGTTAAATGTACCACGGACAACTAAGAAAACCAATGAAGAAGTCTTAAGAGATGCTGGAGTTAAAAGGCGAATTATAGCAAAGATCAGAGGCAGACAAGAGAGATTTATAGGACATTTCCTGAGAAGAGGAAAACTGGAACACACTGTGACAACTGGAAAATTTGAGGGAAGAAGAGACAGAGAGAAAAGTTAATGAACGACAGTGTGGCTAGGAAGAAAGTCACCGTCGGATCTCATAATCAACTCAACAGACAGGAAATTATGGAGAGAAATGATCGCCTATGCCACGCGGCATGGCACTTGATTGATTGATTACATTTAAAATTGTGGAAACAAACATGTAGATATAATAAAAGAAAGTTTAACAAAATTACTAGTATACAATTTGAACTTACAACCATCAATTGCATAATCAAACTGTGTTCTCTGCGTTCTTATTCCTTCTAATGGCACAGAACCATAAACAGCAGCTATGAATTAACAATATGAAGAGCAGGGCCTTTATCTAAGCAAAGCAGCTCTCCCAGAATGCTGCCGAATTACATCTTGTTTTATTAAGCCCATGATAAAAACATCCCCACCCCCGTGGTCTTCACAGTTTAGTCATATAATTACTGATTCGGGTTTTCCCATTTCTCGAAAATAACCTATGGGAATTTCCCCACCATACACAATCACTGTGGAACAACCGTGTTTGAAAATATAACGCACACAATGTATTTCCCCCTCCGTGTAATTGTTTTTCCCTCTCGTTCATCAACAGCTTTCCATCAACAAAGTATAATAATAATTTAGAACCCGCCATCTATAAAGGTTTTTTCCCTGACCTTTTTATATATTGTACAGTCAATCATTTCCATGGCCCTTGCAGAACTTTGCCTCCATAACAGCTCTCCTGTAGGCATCTCGATTGTAAGCAAGGTGGCCTGCTGCTGATGCATCCATTTGCAGATCATCAACGATGTCTTTGCAACCATCTTCGCCTTGGTCTTCCTCTCTTTCTTTTTCCCATTGTGTACCCTTCCAAGATGGTCTTCTCTAGATTATCATCGTATGTTGCGATGGGAAAGGTCCATGCCCTTAAAAATATTATTTTTGCAGTTGTGTCTGTTCCTCTCCACAGATTCTTTAGTTGTATTACTTTCTGGAGAGCGATAGATGTTCTCTTTTTAATTTCCCTCATTTTATCTCCATTATTAGTTAGTAGTGATCCAAGATATTCAAAACTCTCCACTTCTTCCAATTTTCCTCATTGATACATATTTCAGGTGCCTTATTTGTTTTGTCAGTTGTCATCAATTTAGTTTTATTCGCATTAAGACAGAGGTTTTGCTTTTCACTATTCTTACAAACTGACGTAATTAGTTTTTCCACTCCTTTTTGTGTTGTGGACAGTAATACTGTGTCATCAGCATATCTAATCTCTGGTATTTCATAACCTCCAATTGTTATGGCATCGTAATATTCTTTGTCTACATCTTCTCTAACATTCCTCATTGTATTTTCAGTATACAAGTTAAATAAGTAGGGTGACAATATGCACCCCTGACGGACCCCTTGTTTTATGTCAAACCAAGTTGTTGTTTCACCATTTATTCTTACTGCTGCCTGTTGGTCTAGATACAGCAGTGATATTATTTTCCATATGTTGGAAATCCCATTTTTTTTCATTTTTCCCAAAGTTTATGGTTTTGTACACACTCAAATGCCTTTGAATAATATATATATATATATATATATATATATATATATATATATAAACGAACGTGTGTGTGTATGTATGTATACATTTATGTTTCAACATCACGCTGGAACGCCTGGAGCAATTTCAACCAACCTTGGTACACAAATGACTTACAATCCGGAAAGAAATCCTGTTTGGGTAAGACATCCCTAGGATGTGACTCCTAGGGGTCAGGAACAAATGTAAAAATAATCGAAAATGACAACTATTAGTGTTTAACCATAGTTTTCGGGGTCGTTGAGATGAATAGTGGCACTCGCAAGTTCAGCCTCCATCGGGGGGGGGGGGGGGGGGGTTAGAAGTGGTGAAAAATAAAATGTCCAAACTGACCGAGATTAGTGTCGAATCCATAGTGTTCTGGGTTGCGAAGCTGATTGATGACAGTCCTGATGACAATTAAGTCCACGTTTAGTCGAATAGAACAAACAGAACTCTGTAGGACCATCTAGACGCTGTATAATCTTCTAGAAGGTTGTGGAAATGAATTGAACATTGTAGAACCTTCTAGAAGATTGTGGAACTGAATAGACCTCTGTAGAACGTTCTAGAAGGTTGCGGAAATAAATACAACTTTGTAGAACTGTCTATAGAAGGTTGTGGAAATGAAAAGAACTTTGTTGATTGGAATAAATAAATACCCGGACAACGTCGGGTAATCAGCTAGTTAAAGATAAATATAGATTTACATTAAATTCTCTGCATTTCTCTATTATTAATCTTATATTGAATATATAATCTCTTCTTCCTCTTCCTTGTCTAAAACCAGCTTGGATCATACAGATTTCTCCTTCTGTTTTCTTACGAAGTCTACCCATCATGATTTTTAACAGAATTTTACTATCATGACTAATCAGGGCAACAGTTCTGTAGTTGGTGCATAATTTCATGTTACCCTTTTTTGGCAGTGATATGAACACAGTTCTTTTCCATTCTTTTGGGCAAATACCTGAATGCCATATCTTTTTACATAGTGAATGATAGATTATTGCACACTCCTTTCCTCCTGCTTTAATAAATTCAGCTGTTATCTCATCACATCCTGGTGATTTACCATTTTTCGGGTTCTTTGTTGCCCATAAAACTTCTATTGTCGGTTCGGGTTCTTTCTCCTCCAATAATAATTCACACTGTTGATTTCTACCTTCATAATCAGTTGTATCATACATTCCTCTGCAATATTCCTTCCATCTTTCTAGAATTTCAGTTGTCTCTGTCAAGGTTTTCCCCCATCTGGTTACAAATTACATTTAGCTTAGGTGTGACATTTCTCGTCAGTGTCTTCATTTCTTTAAACATTTCACTATCTCTTCCACACTTCTGGTGTCCTGTATACTGTACAACGTTTTTTTTTCTTTTAGATAAGACCAAAAAAAGGAATTTTCTCGTTTTTATCAAAAGTTTCAATTTCCACAGCATAAACTGTAAAACAAAACCATGCGTTTTAAAATGATATTTTTAAAGGTCAGACAGGTAGCATTACCTGGGTCGAATGATGACGGTAACGCACTAATATTTACATTGTACTTTTTAAATATTCATTTTTATTTATTTACCGTTAATGCTTCTATTTTTTCCCTTCATCATCATCATCATCATAATTATTATTATTAGTATAGCAATACTACTAGTCACGCACTTAGAATGGACGAAAAACGACTTCCACACTAAGCATTTACATGCTTATCGGGGGGGTAAAAAAAAAAGAGGGAAGACCCAAAGACACACTAAGAAGAGTTATCACCAAGGAGTGTTCAACAATGCTCATCAGAAATACCGAAAATATAAAGCAAGTAGCAAAGAATCGCCAGACATGGAGCTCCTTGTCCTCCGCTCTATGCGCCGCCTTTGGCCCAAGAGGATCAACTAACTAACTAACTAACTACCTAACTAACTAACTAGTAGTAGTCGGAGGATGAGGAGGATGAGGAGGAGTATATCATCATTATCATCTCCTCGTCATCATTTTTCATCCTCATCATGCTGCTCCTCATCTTCCTCTCCATTCTCATAATTCTCTTCCTCATTTTCTTCACCTTCATCATTCTTCGCCTCTTGTTATAAAATCATCACTATTCTTCTCCCTTCCTTTTTACTCTACATACTTTTGTCTTGGAATTAGAGTCCAAGATATCTTCCAACACAGGATACACGTAATGTGGAATTAGAATAGGTGTACAGAATATTGTAGTGGAATTAAAATCAATGTACAGAATATTGTCGTGGAGTTAGAATCACTGTACAGAATACTGTCGTGGATCTAGATAATAAAATACACCACATAAAACAAAATCAAGAACCTGCTACCTGTAATATGTAGCTTCTTGAGAACCACTGGAAGTCACAATGACCACCAGAAAGTCTGAGAACCACGGTTATTTTTCTAAACATCCCGCCTTGTTTAAGTCTTTCATTCCTCACAGTAGCATGCACATTTATCATCATCATCATCATCATCATGTTTCATCTCAGAAGCTAACGTCTTCTACAGCGGAAACTACTGTTTCTGTTGTTTTCCAACAAATTGCTCTTCACGTCTCTGGGTTTTTCAGAAAATGTAAGCGCTGTAGTTGTTGTCTTAGCCTTGTGTGCTGCTGTTATCAAGGGTCCCCTGTCTGTTGTTACACTTATGTAAATATTCCCCCGCCCACGATGGCTGATGTTACAGAACATGGGAGTGTCCAATATCACACCAAAACTAGTTAACCCTTAGAGCGGATGAACTATGATGTCACCAAATTAACTCTTTCAATCCTGGCTTCGTAGATTACAAGTAAAACAGCGGTGATTCTTGGCAGCATGAGGTGGACTGCGGGCGGTACTTGATTAATACACTGAAGACGCCTCGGATCGAAAGGTCGAGGAGGTCGCGGCAGGATCGTTACTAAATGAAGGAGAAACGGTTTTACATTTTAAGTTGTAACCCGTTTCAGACTTGACAGAATGATTAGCGCAGCAAACTGGGGAGCTGGCCTGGCTAGGTATCTGTCCGTTATACTAGAGAACTAGGATCGATTATCTGTCATTTTGTTCAACTATACATCTCTTTCGTCTGTGTGGTACATTCGCATTTGTTCGAGGCTCTACCACCCACCGTTTTATTTTCACACGTTTATGTGCATAACTCTCAGTAATTTATCTGTTATTTAAGCTATTGGTTACAAATTAATATACAGCGACAGAATGGCACGCAGACTCCTCTCATATTATGCCTTTTATCTCTCAACTTTCGCACCGGTGCAGACATTTCATAACTTTGTACCATTTTATTATGCATGTAACAAGCGCCAATAAACTTTCAAAAAACGAAACATTTGCGTTTAACTATTGCCTACACATGCTCAATTACAACTCTTTCGTGTTCATCTTCTGTCCACGCGAACACATCTGTAATCCTTAAACTTTTCATCTTTTGTCCACACGAACATAGCCATAAATCTTATACTTTTCATCTTTTGTCCACACGAACATAGCCATAAATCTTATACTTTTCATCTTTTGTCCACACGAACATAGCCATAAATCTTATACTTTTCATCTTCTGTCCACGCGAACACATCTGTAATCCTTAAACTTTTCATCTTTTGTCCACACGAACATAGCCATAAATCTTATACTTTTCATCTTTTGTCCACACGAACATAGCCATAAATCTTATACTTTTCATCTTTTGTCCACACGAACATAGCCATAAATCTTATACTTTTCATCTTCTGTCCACGCGAACACATCTGTAATCCTTAAACTTTTCATCTTTTGTCCACACGAACATAGCCATAAATCTTATACTTTTCATCTTTTGTCCACACGAACATAGCCATAAATCTTATACTTTTCATCTTTTGTCCACACGAACATAGCCATAAATCTTATACTTTTCATCTTCTGTCCACGCGAACACATCTGTAATCCTTAAACTTTTCATCTTTTGTCCACACGAACATAGCCATAAATCTTATACTTTTCATCTTTTGTCCACACTTAACACAACCATAACCATTATACTTTTCATCTTTTCTCCACACTTAACACAACCATAACCATTATACTTTTCATCTTTTCTCCACACTTAATACAACCATAATCATTATACTTTTCATCTTTTCTCCACACTTAATACAACCATAATCATTATACTTTTCATCTTTTCTCCACACTTAATACAACCATGATCATTATACTTTTCATCTTTTCTCCACACTTAATACAACCATAATCATTATACTTTTCATCTTTTCTCCACACTTAATACAACCATAATCATTATACTTTTCATCTTTTGTCCACACATAACACACCCATAACTCTTATACTTTTCATCTTTTCTCCACACTTAATACAACCATAATCATTATACGTTTCATCTTTTCTCCACACTTAATACAACCATAATCATTATACTTTTCATCTTTTCTCCACACATAACACACCCATAACTCTCATACTTTTCATCTTTTGTCCACACATAACACACCCATAACTCTTATACTTTTCATCTTTTCTCCACACTAACACACCCATAACTCTCATACTTTTCATCTTTTGTCCACACGAACACAGCCATAACTTTCATACTTTTCATCTTTTGTCCACACGAACACAGCCATAACTTTCATACTTTTCATCTTTTGTCCACATACGCTGAACGAGGTAAATTCAACCATATACACACAACAGATTTGTTTTATGCTACCACATAATCACTCATCATCATGTGCCGTCTAGCTTGGTTATGCTGCAACGATCCCTCAGCTGGTTCTGTCCCTTGTCGTCACAGCGCACACTGTCAAGCTGAATCCAGTCTACCTTTTCATGCTGTTCAATTTTCCCTATCACTGTCACCAACTTGCTCTTTTACCTGGAATCTTTTCATCGATTATGATTTTCTTTACTCTATTATATCTCTAGATACAATGGAAAAGTTTATAGCAGTGTGGTCCTTATGTGGCTTCTTTTTTTTCATGATTTCCCTTTGCAGTTTACTTTATGTTTTCTTTTTACTTAATCATTCTTCTGATCCGCGTTTAACCCTTTTTTCTCCTGAATATTTTCCATCCCGTGCTTAAATAAATCGTGATGAGAAATTCTGGTAGACAGTAATTAGCAGAAAGTTACTCGCACTCTATAATTTAACAGCATAGAATGGGTTAGAAATATGTTATGTTTCATTTTGCTTAGACTGTCTAACCTATTGCACTGAACATTGATTAGCACTAAGTGCGCAAGATCTACACAAAAACTCTCGGTGTTGTTTAGGACTGAAAGAGTTAATGTGTATGGTTCTAGATTGCAGAGGAGCGTGGAGGATACATAACGTTCTATGACATTCGGTATGCGATTGCTGCACTATGTGTTTTGAAATAATAACTTTTCCCCCTCTACTGAAAGTTCGCACGCACGCACACACGCGCACGCACACACACACACACACTAATCTAACAATCTACATTAATCTAACAATCTACATTAATCTAACAATCTACATTGCACTAGTAGTGTTGTTCAGCCAGGCCGTATGGCGTAAACGACTACTTCACGCTCCTGCACAGAAGGATAAGGAAGAAATTTAAACAGGAAAATCCAGACATGGCCTCTTTTAAGAATTTTCCGCACTCAGGAAGTCACGGGGGTGAATCAGGCGTTTAGCTCTGTTTTTATGATAAACACGGGCTTCTAGATGTTTAGATATCTTGTCTTACTTAAGATCTTTAGAAAGCGAAAAAGAAACGAGCCCTTATGTCCTAAATATAACTTTTACTTGTGCAGTGCTGTGTCTGGTTATGCTGGCCTGCAACTGTGTAACAGTAAACAATACTTCCAGTCTCTTTTCCGGGCCATATGAAAGAAAAATTGAACCGGTACACTGATCAGGGGCCACCAAGTTTTTTCCCTTTATAAAAATGACCCTGGAAGGCTTTGGGGGCGAGGGAGGGGGGAGGTGCGTTGTAGGGAATGAATATAGAATTGGGTGGGGGAGGAGGAGGAAAAAGGTGCTTCGTGACTGAAAACAAATAGGGGAGGGAGCAGAAATGAAAAGGATTGAGGAGAGGGTGCTATAGAAAGTGAATGGAGGGGGGGGGGGGGTCTACAGTCTTACGAAATTTCTCTCAGGAGCCCCGTCGCTGTCAGACCTATTCCAATGACTGAATGAGGGTTACTCGTGATGAACGTCAACCTATTCCAATGACTGAATGAGGGTTACTCGCGATGGACGTCAACCTATTCCAATGACTGAATGAGGGTTACTCGCGATGGATGTCAACCTATTCCAGTGACTGAATGAGGGTTACTCGCGGTGAACGTCAACCTATTCCAGTGACTGAATGAGGGTTACTCGCGATGGATGTCAACCTATTCCAGTGACTGAATGAGGGTTACTCGCGATGGACGTCAACCTATTCCAGTGACTGAATGAGGGTTACTCGCGATGAACGTCAACCTATTCCAATGACTGAATGAGGGTTACTCGCGATGAACGTCAACCTATTCCAGTGACTGAATGAGGGTTGCCGGCGATGGACGTCAACCTAGCATATCCCAGGGGCCACTGAGGATGGCTGCGGCACCTGTTCGGAGGTGGTAACTGGAACCGGGGGGGGGGGGAAAGATGGGATATAGGCATGTCCTGACCGCAATGAAGCCATTTTCTGAACAATGAAAGTCAAACCCCACCCCATCCGACCCACCCCGATCCCCTCCGCAGACTTGTAGGTGGCTCAGAAAGAGTTAGTGATTGGGGTTGTGAGCCCTAGAAGAAGAATCTCTAGGGATTCCTTGATAGTATTTACAGTAGTGATAAGGCCATTTAACCCAGTGGTTCCCAACCGTTTCTCGGA
Organism: Achatina immaculata; assembly: GCA_009760885.1. Taxonomy (NCBI): domain Eukaryota; kingdom Metazoa; phylum Mollusca; class Gastropoda; order Stylommatophora; family Achatinidae; genus Lissachatina; species Lissachatina immaculata. The sequence goes on along the minus strand of CM019696.1, from coordinate 25,687,251 downwards.
CCACATTACCGACTGCATTATAAGCTGCGGACCACCATATAAGTAGCGGACCACCATTATAAGTTAAGGACTACCATTATAAGCTGCGGGCCATCATTATAATTAGCGGACATCCATTATAAGTTGCGGACCACCATTATAAGCTGCGGACCGGCATTATAAGTAGCGGACCACCATTATAAGTAGCGGACCACCATTATAACCTGCGGACCACCATTATAAGTAGCGGACCACCATTATAAGTTACGGACTACCATTACATGTGTTATATCATGGACCATGATCCCTTAAATGATTTTATTCAAGAGATGACACTCAACACCCGTTCAATGAAGCAGCCAAGGACCACTTGATAAATACTCCCAGGATCACATGTTTGGAATCACAGCTTTAGCCCACGTAACTTCTGTGATCCTCTGCCAACTCTTCTAGTTTTTCGAAAGCATGGAGTCTGTCCTTCTGAAGCTGATTGGAAGAGCCGAGAGAGGTAAAGTACAACATGGTCAAGACCATTGTTCCTTCTAAGCTTCGCGCCTGCGCACAAACAAAAATCATACCGCGCACATTTTTTGGAGCCGCGCAAAAAGAAAACTGAAACTGCTACTTTTATTTTCCAACTTCCAGATGTTACTCCGTGCTATAATTGCGACCAAGAAAAATACAGTGATGGTGCATGTTTTTCCTTTATTGTTTCTTTCTTGTTGAGAAATAACTTTCGGGTCGGATGTTTCAACTGGTCTTTTATCGCGCAGGTTTAGGTAGTACTGTAGCAGAATCACTGAATAAGTAAACAAAAAAATCATCATTGCAGTTAACTAAATACTGGTAACTGAAAAGTACAGCAGGTCCATCCTGTTATTAAATGTACAGGCCTTTACAGTGTGTGTATGTATAAATATATATGTATTTGTACATTACTATGTACATTTGCACATACAATATTTCTTTGCACATGAGCTGAACATTTTGCACACAGACCGCAAACCCTTAGAGGGAACATTGGTCAAGACAGCTTTTTTCCACACCAATTTCCAAGTCAACAAAAATATGAATACAAGTTACATCTGCTTCATTCAAAACTGTATTATAAAATGAAAACGTCATTGTCATTATTATTATTATTATCATCATTATTATTATTATCATTATTATTATTATTATGTGATATAATGTACGTGAATTATACGTTGACTGGGCCAAAGATAGTGTCCGTTTTGGCAATTAGCGACCACCATTTGGCATGCTAGCGTCAGGGTTGGAGAACCACAGCTGACCAAGACCCTGTCCCACCTCTCCGTTTGCACCCCTAGAAGCAGTTTGCCTAACCTAGCAAACAGGGGCATTGATCGCCAGAGTCCCCGTGGCGAATGAGTTTGTTACATTCCCTGCTTCGTTATCTCCACTCAGAGACCTGAAACAAGTAACCGTTATAACCCGCAGAGACCTGAAACAAGTAACCGTTATAACCCGCAGAGACCTGAAACAAGTAGCCGCCATAACCTGCAGAGACCTGAAACAAGTAACCGTTATAACCCGCAGAGACCTGAAACAAGTAGCCGCTATAACCCGCAGAGACCTGAAACAAGTAACCGTTATAACCCGCAGAGACCTGAAACAAGTAACCGTTATAACCCGCAGAGACCTGAAACAAGTAGCCGCTATAACCCGCAGAGACCTGAAACAAGTAACCGTTATAACCCGCAGAGACCTGAAACAAGTAACCGTTATAACCCGCAGAGACCTGAAACAAGTAGCCGCCATAACCTGCAGAGACCTGAAACAAGTAGCCGCTATAACCCGCAGAGACCTGAAACAAGTAGCCGCCATAACCTGCAGAGACCTGAAACAAGTAGCCGCCATAACCTGCAGAGACCTGAAACAAGTAGCTGCCATAACCTGCAGAGACCTGAAACAAGTAGCTGCCATAACCTGCAGAGACCTGAAACAAGTAGCTGCCATAACCTGCAGAGACCTGAAACAAGTAGCTGCCATAACCTGCAGAGACCTGAAACAAGTAGCTGCCATAACCTGCAGAGACCTGAAACAAGTAGCTGCCATAACCTGCAGAGACCTGAAACAAGTAGCTGCCATAACCTGCAGAGACCTGAAACAAGTGGCCACTATAACCCGCAGAGACCTGAAACAAGTAGCTGCCATAACCTGCAGAGACCCGAAACAAGTGGCCACTATAACCCGCAGAGACCTGAAACAAGTAGCCACTATAACCCGCAGAGACCTGAAACAAGTGGCCACTATAACCCGCAGAGACCTGAAACAAGTAGCCACTATAACCCGCAGAGACCTGAAACAAGTGGCCACTATAACCCGCAGAGACCTGAAACAAGTGGCCACTATAACCCGCAGAGACCTGAAACAAGTGGCCACTATAACCTGCAGAGACCTGAAACAAGTAGCCACTATAACCCGCAGAGACCTGAAACAAGTGGCCACTATAACCCGCAGAGACCTGAAACAAGTAGCCACTATAACCCGCAGAGACCTGAAACAAGTAGCCGCCATAACCAGCTTCCAAGTCGACACGATGCTGTGCCTCATCTTCACCGCACTGACTGCAAAAAAAAAAAAAAAACACCAGCTCAAAGTTCCAGAGAGATCGAAGATCAAGAAGAAGTATACAGCTGATATGTAACCCTGGTTTCGTTTGAAATAATGAAATCTACACGCAAGTGTGGTTAAGTATCACAATACTGTCTTATGACGTTGGCACTAAACTAGCCTCAGACAACACAGCAATGAGAATGATATAATATAGGCATGTCCTGACCACAATGAAGCCATTTTCTGAACAAAGAACGTCAAACCCCACCCCATCCGACCCACCCCAATCCCCACCACTGGTTCTTGGAACGAAGAACATCAGTCGGGCAGAGAACATTGTAAACACGCCTATCAATGCATGAAGAGTAGAGAAGTTAATGGAGTGAGAATCAAAGCCACGTATATAGAACTATACACGGCTTTCGTCAAAGGATTAAGAGATAAATAAAATGATGACTTATCCTACATTCAAAAATGCCAAATAAAGTAGCTGCATATGCATCGTTTTGTTCCGTAGTTTGGGAGTCTGAAATTTTAAACCACAGGGGAAGTTAAGAAGTATTGCACATCTTACCAAAAACAAAAAAAAAATTGTTCGGCATATAAAGGATACCAAGAGTGGGGGAACGGTGAGCTGGAAAGAACACTGAACTTAACAGCTTATTTAAATCACAGAGGATTATAAATGTCTTGAAACTTGACAGAATGCGCTGGCTAGGCCATGTAGCAAGAACGGAAGAGAACAGACAAACGAAAATGATGTATGTACAAAAGCTGAAGGAAACAAGCCCGAAAGGTAGACCAAGACGAGGGAAACAAGCCCGAAAGGTAGATCAAGACGAAGGAAACAAGCCCGAAATGTAGATCATGACGGAGAAGGAGAGAAAATATGGAGAAAGATACACAGGAAACTGGTGTCATTATTGGAGAGAGAAGATTAAGAATAGAGAGGAATCGATGGGGACTTCATCTGCAGTAATAAGACAATGGCTAGGAAAGCTGAAGAAGAGGACGAAGAAGAAGAAGAAGAAAAAGAAGAAGAAGAAGAATGTGGCATCTTCTAGACAAATCAAAGAGCTTGAATTGATTATGGATTATTTTTCTTGGATTTTGATAACGTAGCTAAGGTTTCAATATTATGGGTTAATTTCTTGTAGTGAATCGCCCTCTGAAATTTAAGACGAGCCCTGGTAGAGAATGCACGACAGTCCGTGGGCAAAGGAAGGGAGAATGCAGATATTATCATAAGAATTGCTAACATCAAGGACAAAAAAAGATAAGATTAGTCACTGTTACAGCGGATTGCATGTGTGTGTTATCTTGTTTCGATGTACTTGAACGAGTTGTTTTTTTTTAATTCACAGAGTCATAAACTTATAAGAAATTTACCATTTGTGTATTTTTAAATATTAATGATGGTTTTATACCTTGTCTCCAGTACATGATGTTTGCAAGTCATTGCTTAAACGTTCAGCAAGTCACTCGGGGGAATGTTCGATATAACTTCCATGAATTTCCACGTCAAGAAACGTAACTCTCTGCTGCAGATCATCAGCTTGTCTCCTCCTATGTTTATTCTGAAGAGAGTGAAAAACGTAATGGCCGCCCTATGCTGTTTTTTCATGGTGGCTGAGTCTATGTTTTCCTTGACCTGTCAGCATCACGCCTGACTGCTTTTCCTTGCCCAGATCCAAAAATAGCCATTTCAACAGCCTGGGTGACTGAGAAGTCTCCGCTCGGATTCCAGCAACCAACCTCATCTCTTAGAAACTAGTGCACTAATCTCTTAGTTACCGGTTCACCCAAAGAGATTAGTCTTCTGACCGACTATTCAGCAGATGGAATGAAGTCTTGCATACTGTCGCTGTACATACTTCAATGAATTTGCCAGCTCCCGAGACAATCGCTATCCTTTTCCTTGCCCCATTGACCTTTCAGTTAAATTCTGTTCAATCGAATAATCTGACTCTGGTTTCCTCTCTTCTTTCTCGTGTGTTCACCCTCAAAAGGGCGTTGGTTTCGTTTTGTTACGGTTTAGACTCTGATACCTGCCCCTTTCGGGCACTGCATATCCATGTTCGGTATGGTTTGTTTTTTCAGGGCAGTATCCACCTTCCCATTTCGATCCCTATTTTCTCACTCGGACTTCTGTTTGTTACAAGGGACATCAACTGGAGGTACAATAGGGTCTCAGTCAGTGTTGCTTCACTAACCCTAACCCTAAGACAGCTGTGGGCCCCCTACCCCAGACAGCTATGGGCCCCCTAACCCAGACAGCCAGCTATGGGCCGCTGACCATTCAATCTGAGTAGCACTTGCCACGTCGGATTCCAATTTTGTAGTCTGTTGAAATCAGCTAATCTGGTTTATTGACCACAGAAGCACTGTCCTACTGCCCAATTGCATCTAACGATAAGTGGACAAAAGTTTAACTATCACGATTTTAACTGCTTATTTTGGTTTAAGGCGCAATTATACAGTCCCTGCGACGTGATTTAGATAAGTCTCTTTTCTCTTCACGGGTCTTTCGCGTCCATGGTTTTTTCCCGATAATTTGGGTTTGTTTTGTTTCTCTTTTACCAAGGCTCATAGGGGGGATACAATATTTTTGTTGCCTGTGAAATGAGTTGTCTTGTTTATTGTTGCAACTTTCTCAACCGCCTCTGCTTCCAGTATGTTTCAGTTTTTGTTGCATTGACAAAGGCGTATCGTAAAAGAGATCATTTCTAAAGTGTACACAAAAGCGTATCGGAGATTTCTTAAATGATAAGTTTCAGCTGCGAAGGTAATAAAACAAAGAAGCATTTTATAGATTATGAAAGAGATATTTATAAACCAGTCTAGGAAAGAGTTAACTGACAAGTCAGTGCTGGTGTTCATTGTATATGTCGAAAGTACTCGTGACGAAACAAATACTTTTTTTTTTCAAATGAGAAACAACTGTTTTCAAATGCTAACTACACAACATTTCTAAATCATGAAGGATCAGCTCATTTCAAAATTATATTTCATCATGCAATAAAAAGATGTAGTCAATCACAATTGGTAACTGAAGCTTTTATAAGCAAACTAGGTTCTACATGAGGTCTTCAAGTTGGTAAATGGATATACAAAGGTTAAAAATGCCCATTCCTCAAAACATAAACTTGTAGATGTCACTTCAACGTCTAATCTGGTTGTAGGATGTCACGCCCAAGGGCAATTTTGTGAGTTAACTGGCACGTGCTTATTTCTTTCTCATACTTGTTTCTTTTTCTTACTTATTTCTTTCTCTTACTTCATTTCTTTCTCATACTTATTTCTTTCTCTTACTTCATTTCTTTCTCATACTTATTTCTTTCTCTTACTTCATTTCTTTCTCATACTTATTTCTTTCTCTTACTTCATTTCTTTCTCATACTTATTTCTTTCTCTTACTTCATTTCTTTCTCATACTTATTCTTTCTCTTACTTCATTTCTTTCATACTTATTTCTTTCTCTTACTTCATTTCTTTCTCATACTTATTTCTTCTCTTACTTCATTTCTTTCTCATACTTATTTCTTTCTCTTACTTCATTTCTTTCTCATACTTATTTCTTTCTCTTACTTCATTTCTTTCTCATACTTATTTCTTTCTCTTACTTCATTTCTTTCTCATACTTATTTCTTTCTCTTCATGTCTTCAGACATGATAATGAACACTCCTGGTAACAGAACTGCTAACCCACACGATGATTGTGTTGTTAGATCTTCATCACGCCATCATCTGCCAAGAACTTCAACTCTGATTTTGGATAAATTGAAGTACATTCTGTGTACCTCAATGAGAGAAGAGGGGAGGAAAAAAAAACCCAGATATTCTCACAATAATTGCTCATGTCAAGGGAAGAACAACTTATTTATGTATATCACACGGGAAAAACGCACACACACACACAAATACACACACACTTGGGTGGGTACTTTTGTGTACCATCACAAGCAACTGCCATAACTGTCAGGTTTCTTTAAAAATCTGGAATAAAGTTACAGAGATATCAAATATATCGGTAATGATATATCTTAATCTTAAGAGGAGTTATCACTGCCGTCCCATATCTGTTCCGTTTTTTTGGGCATTTTGTGCCCGTATTTCTTATAAAGAAAAAGAAAAAAGTGTCTATTTTTTCATCAGTTTTCGTGTTTTTCTCTGTTGTATTGTTTTTGTACTTGACCCTTGAAAAAGGGCGTTTGCTGAAATATTGGATTGTTGCATGTTCTTCATTTATGCGTGTTCATCTAACTTTCTGCCATTCTTGTTTCTGCCCACTTTCCTCACTCTTTCTATCTTTTTTTGTAAAACTGAACCATACACTTCTGTCTACCTTTGTTACATATCTGTTCCACGGACCGATCTTGTAACCAGTGCACGGTGCACCGGCTGTCCCTCCCTGTCACGTGCTGGCTATGGGTTCCTCGCTTTCATCAGCGGGGGGGGGGCCTTATCATTACTTCCCCTTGATTCACCCCCTCCCATTCCTTCATTCGGTGGATGTAGGGGGGCATTCTCCCAGTCAACTCTTCGCTCCTGCACAACCTGTCCACAGCAGCCTTCGAGACATCCCGACATTAGATCCAGCACACCTTGCGCGGGGACCCTTCTAGCAGGCGGTCGACCGGCTCGTTACTGCGCACCGGGGACCTTTCCACCAGCCGGTCGACGGGCTCGTTACCGCGCATGTGCAGTAAACAGATAACAAAAAAAAAAAGACCTAAGTCATGAACGGAATCCTTTCTGATGGCAAAAGGAAGCAGCTGTTTGTGCAATAAATCTTTATGAATGGATATTTGGACGAAGTTTGTGGCGTTGCGCAGACAATACACAGAAGAAATGCAACATCAAAAGCAGTCAGTGAACTACTAATATCTACAGATTTTTTTACATGCTCCGGTGTCATTATGTAAAAAGAGTTCGACCAGTGAAACTCTAAAGAGGACATTGTTGAGAGGGGCCGGTTTAGTAGGAATAACATCCCTTGATGAAGTTGAAAAACTTGCCGAAAATAGGAAATCATTTTAAACTACCATGCGAACCCTATGTGACGTTTAGCGGCACGGGAAGGACGTAAGATGTAAGTGTCATTATCTAGTACAATCTACAACTATTTTTTTTTTGTTGGTATCTTGTGTCACACAGTACGACTAAAGTCCACGTGGCAATAAAAATGAACACTCCTGATTTGTGCGGCTAAACCTGGGAATGACAATACAGCGGTTGTTTCCCCTGGCCTGCCGTAGACTTACGGTTTTCCGAAACAGATTTAAGAGAACCACTCCCAGCAAAGCAAAAGAATCTGACTCATTTGAAAACTAAAGTGTGAAAACGAAGAGGGAATTCGGGGGATGCACATCTTGACTGGATGCCCATGTGGCACAAGAAATGGAAGATAAACGAACTGACTGGAAATACAAAGGATTACGCAGAACAGGGAAAACATGGCTGCTGACGTATACCCGCAGGGAACAATGATGAATGAATGAGGGTCGTTGGCAGTTGCAGAAAGTGTACAGAAAAGTGCCCAGCCAAGTGTGTTTGATAGATACAAGTGACTGTTAAATAAGAAATGATTAAGGATAGTACTATACGGAGGAAGTTGTGTGCCGGGACTTGGGGTCGTATTAGCAAAAGTTTTGGAACTTGAAGAAGGGAGGGATGATGAAAGCTCTGGAAGACCAGACACTGCTGTTGGCAGCATTAACCAACCTTTTGGTATAATAGTTTTGAAGATAATTGGCAAAATGATGTTAGATAGTTTCAAAATAAAAGCAAAAAATTTGTCTGACACCTACCAGTTTGATACGCGATAAGGGAGAGAATCAATAATATACCGTAAGAAGGGAACTAATCAATGAAATTTCGAGTGAATATTTATTTATTATTATTGTTGTTATTGTTGTTGTTTTTAACACTACTATTACTACTACTACTACTACTACTACTACTAACAGTCCCTGAGTAACACAGTAGTAAGCGCACTCGTTTCTCACGCGGAGGTCGGTGGTAAAGTACGGCCAAAGTCGTCCCAGCGTCCCAGCTGCAGAAATGTGTACCTACTTAGACTTGGAGAAGTGCACGAGAGATAACATACAGTCTATTGTTCAACATAACACCGACCACACAAGGAGTCGCCCGCAGATCCAACTGACTTATCAGATGTAGACTATGTAGAACAAACACGCAAGAAACAGACGAACACATCTTCTTTGAGTGCAAAACTGTTTCTTCAGCTTTAAAACTGTTGACTCAAGAAATAGCAACAAGAGCAACAGAGAAAGTAGACATGTATAGAGCAATCATGTTGAACACCATCCCTCGAACAGAAACAGACAGTCATACACAGTCTATCATCCTCCTTGCAGAGTTTAGATATCTTGTCTGGTCATGCAGGAATAAGGCCATGTTTGAAAACAGATTTTTTACAAAAGAAATTTTTCTGTCCATCTTCCCAAAAAAAACTGATACGGATTTCAATTAGTTGTTAGTTTTTGATGTTTTAGTTTTAGTTTTTGATGCAGGAAACTGTCACGTACAAATTTTTTGAAAAAAAAAGGGTGGTTTATCATGATTTTTCACCAACACTTCCATCATGGCATTGTAAATCTCATCGCAGATCACATTCATCTTAATAACACTTTATTTATCCATAGGAAACTGACGGCCCAGATTTATCATAACATTACCGCACAATGGAAACAAAACTATGGCATGACACGCGTCTCTACGCCACGTGTCTCCTTTGTGCCCATCCTCGGGCTAATCCAAATCCTGTCGAGACTGTTCAAACTCGCCCTATGTTTTTTCTTTCCTTGTCTAAACAAGATGGGGAAACACCTGGCCTGTATCTGTTGTCCCCTAAAACTTTCTTTATGTACCTTCCTTCCCCTTAATCTCCCATCAGACGCCGCCGGCCTCTGAAAGAAGTGACGATGGTCGCCTGGCGTTGAGTCCAGAATATCAGCTCAAACTTTGAACAATTATTTGGAATATTGATGTCATTTGTTTTTTTCCCTTTGACAAGGACATGAAATTTATGTAACCCCCCCCCCCCCAATTGTAGGCAAATGTCAAACCCAGATGTACCTATCATACTCCACACTATCATCTCATGTTTTGTTAAAGCCCACCATTTCATTATTTCACTTCCCGGGCAATCATCCTCAGCTCACGTCATTTTCACATGATTTGTAACTGTGACCTTGAATACAGATAAATTTAATTAAAAAAAAAAAGTAGGGAAAGTAAAGGTACCTAACTTGACTTGGAGGTGGAGAAAGTAAAGGTAACTAACTTGACTTGGAGGTGGGGAAAGTAAAGGTAACTAACTTGACTTGGAGGTGGGGAAAGTAAAAGTACCTAACTTGACTTGGAGGTGGAGAAAGTAAAGGTACCTAACTTGACTTGGAGGTGGAGAAAGTAAAGGTACCTAACTTGACTTGGAGGTGGAGAAAGTAAAGGTACCTAACTTGACTTGGAGGTGGAGAAATTAAAGGTACCTAACTTGACTTGGAGGTGGAGAAATTAAAGGTACCTAACTTGACTTGGAGGTGGAGAAATTAAAGGTACCTAACTTGACTTGGAGGTGGAGAAATTAAAGGTACCTAACTTGACTTGGAGGTGGGGAAAGTAAAGGTAACTAACTTGACTTGGAGGTGGAGAAAGTAAAGGTACCTAACTTGACTTGGAGGTGGAGAAATTAAAGGTACCTAACTTGACTTGGAGGTGGAGAAAGTAAAGGTACCTAACTTGACTTGGAGGTGGGGAAAGTAAAGACGATCAGGGATGATAATAACTACATGACTCTATTCGTCCCGATTTGTCACGGAACATATGGGGACTAACATTATATCCCCTAACTGTCTGTGTGCAGGCGCTAGAAAATGGGAGAGGGGGGAGTCGGAAGGGAGGAGGGTTCAGAGTGTGCAGTGCTCCAGAACCTGGAAGGCTCCCTCTTGTTTAACAGAGGGCCCGCAGTGTTCGAAGAAAATGAGTAAATCAGTATGCAGGGAGGAGGGGTGGGTGTCCATGACGCCTTGTTGTCCTACTCTAAAGTCCCAAGATGAGAGGGGTGGGTGTCCATGACGCCTTGTTGTCCTACTCTAAAGTCCCAAGATGAGAGGGGTGGGTGTCCATGACGCCTTGTTGTCCTACTCTAAAGTCCCAAGATGAGAGGGATGGGTGTCCATGACGCCTTGTTGTCCTACTCTAAAGTCCCAAGATGAGAGGGATGGGTGTCCATGACGCCTTGTTGTCCTACTCTAAAGTCCCAAGATGAGACAGACACTCTGATCACACAAGACACTGATGACAGGTCTCAAGTCTTGGGCGACGGGCAACAGTCTCCTGTAAGAAGAACCCCAGGCTCTGACGAGGCCACGACGGAAGAAGACTTAGTTGAACAGATACATCGTCGTCGAGTTCATAACAAAACCAGTTTAATGATGGAACATGATGATGATGAAATCCCGTGAAGAAGGATGAAGCACCAACTCGTACATATAAAACTGTTGGTGAAAGTACATAGAGCACAGATAAAACTGGGAAATTTAACAATATCCAGGGGGTTCCACCTTAACACAAAGAAGTCGTTCAAGTCACATTAGACTTCTGCTTGTGAATATTCACATCATAACTGGAACGAAAACAGGACCCCTCCCTCACAACGTTAGACACAGATTCTCTATAATCCCTCACAGACGAAAAGATTACCCAAACAAAGTTTCCACACAATTCTCATAAAACACTCACAGCACGTGAAATTTTTTTGTAGGTCAAGCTCTGCATTGATAACCCATGGGAGATCACCCCACAAATTTTAACTATTACTAAAAGGACCAAGGGATTTAACTTTGACTTCTTCTTCTTCTTCTTCTTCGTTTGCTTCTATCATCAAGACCGCCCCGTGATCCTACTGAATTTAGTCCTGTGGTCCTCGATAGGTCCCGTGGTCCTCCTGTGGTTCCCGAAAGGACCACATGAGATCCCCGAGAGTACTACAAGAGATTCAGAGTATCGCAGGGCTTGATCCTGTATTCTCGGTGGGATTCAGTAGCGGGATTGCGTGACACCGTGGTTTTCGTTGCACCAGTTTAATCTGGGGTTGGAATTTCTCACCGGAAAACCTCGGTGTGTTTTTGAATATCAGTATATCCCCGCTGAGTGAGAGGTGGTTGCCCATCCAGGCTAGAGTTGGACTTTCTCACATGAAAACCTCGACGTGTTTTGGGATACACGTATATCCCCGCCGGGTGAGAGGTAGTTGCCTGTCTAGAATGCCCTGGTCCAATGTCTCTCTGATTTCATTTTGTGATCGTGGCCGCTACCCTTCCTAGTTGTGACTAGGACGGAGCTTTTGTCCATGAGGACGAATCCTCGCCACTAGTGAGTTTCACCCCTGGGTTTAGCCGGTTTAGGCGTATTATCCAAGTATGGGCGTGTTTATGACGTGACCGACCTCTAGAGCGGAGGTACCGTGACATGCGAAGCCATCAAGTTTCACCCCTGGCTTAAGCTGGTTTAGCATATTTCACCAGTTTGGGTGTATATAGGACGTGGTCGGCCTCTAGAGCAGAGGTGCCGTGGTATGAGTAGTTCTCCGCGAGACTACTGTACATACCGAGTAAGCTTCACTTTATCCTTTCCATCATCTTTTCACATCGGCGCCGCACGGCAACCCTAATTTCTTTTTCGCATCTTCTTCATTGGCCAGAAGGAGTTTCACTCCACGCGCGGCATCCGAAGAATCTCACCAGCAGTGTCTTAATCCCTGGGTTAAACCGGTTCAGGCAATTCGCCTGGTATGAGTGCACATAAGACGTGGCCGGCCTGCAAAGCAGAGGTGCCGTGATTTGAGCAGTCCTGACCTAGAGACTACTGATTACTTCACTTAATCCTTTCTTTTACCTTTTCCACAGTGGCGCCGCGTGGCAACACCATTCTCACCTTTCTTCACTGGCCGGAAGGAGCCCCACTCCACGCACGGCAGATGAAGAATCTCGCCAGCAGAGGTAAATGAGCTACCAAACATGACTCATTTACCTGAAGTGTCTGGTTTTCATGCGCCAGATATTCGCTTTCACCCCTTCTCCTGTCAGTTTGAACAGTTCTGCGACGAGAAGGCCAGGAGCTGGACTTGACTGTCAGAGGCTATTTGAGACGCACGCCTTGGAGACATTTCATTGGAGTGGAGAGCGTATACCCCACCCCATCTCCGTCTGTAATAGTCCGTATAACCTAACTTTAACTAATAATGTAGGTTGAAAACTCCTCTTTGAGGTCATCATTACATGACATTGCATGATAGGGCTAATGATCTTCCTACTACTGCCTTACTACTGAGTGCCATATTTTGTTACATCTAGCAAGACGAAGAAAAGATTTAAGGTTAAACTGCTTTATCTGTCAGAAACATAAAATGTCAGTTACAGTGTGCTCACTGGTTTTCCAGTGTCTGACTTCAAGATACTTTGACACCGTTTACCTAGAGCAGTCGCCATGGGATGTGTACAGTCTGGGTCTTTCATGGTTTTTTTTACAGACAGGAAGGAAAAATATGGCCGTTACAGTGATTCGAATAGGATTTTTCGGAATGAGAAACCTTTGCATAGAACAAGCTGAGGTCATCTGAGCCATAACGCCATGTTGTTTACTATATGATACCCTTTGTCTTCCTCTCTTTACTTCATTTCTCACCCAAGCGCCTGCTTCCACTTTGTGCTTACCTACATTCATCTGGGTGCATTTTATGCCCGTTTTCTTACACAGAGTAGACCCAAAAAAGCTAAATGTTTAATTTTTCATATATATATATATTTTTTTTTGGGGGGGAGGGTCTTTTTAACTGCGGTGTCGTTTTTATATATAATTCTTGAAAAAAGCTTTTCCCGAAATACTGAACTGGTTTATGTTCTTCATTTATACGTGATCATCTTACTTTCTGTCATTCTTGCTTCTACCTACTTTCCTCATTCTTTCTATCCTTTTGTAAAACTGAACCATACACCTTCATTACCCTACCTTCATTACTAGGAATAGTTGTGCCGCAGTCATCATTTCTCTTATCTTTGTACAGATCGAACGGCCACGCCCCTCACTGAAATATCTACAGTGTGCTATCAACGTCCTTTAGGTACATCTGCACCAAGCACCTTCAGTTACTTCTAATATTAAAATCAAGAAAGATGGTCACAAAATCACAAAGGCGAATAACAAAATCCGGAAATCAATGGTGAAATGAAGAATTTAAAGCATTACACAGAAACACTATACAGCAATAAAATCTCTCTCTCTCTCTCTCTCTCTCTCTCTCTCTCTTTCTCTTTGAACCTTTAGTTTCCCAAGGCGTATAAGGCTTCAGCAAGGGTTTCCCATAAACACCTGTCCTTCGCCTTTGTTTTCTCTCTCTTGCCCAGGTGATCCTTCTATTACACAGCATCCTCTCTGTTGTTCTTCTCTATGTCTCCTTTGGTCTGCTTTTACTCCTGTTCTCCTGGCAAATCCATCTCAGTGCTGTTTTTGGCAGTGAGCCGCCAGTCATCCGGAGCACATGTCCATCACCAGCATCTTTCCTCTATAATCGTAGTCAATGGCTTCATCTGCATTTCTGCCAACAAGGTGTTATTTCTTATTTCTTATGGCATTTGCCCAAAATATTCGCCTAATCCTGCATAAACATTTACTCTGGAACTAACAAATGCACATCACACTGAGTGAACAAACACACCTTAGAGAGAAATAACAACCGTTGTATAACAATAAACAGTGCAAATATCTCGAGACTTTACTGGAGAAACTTTCCAAAGTGAAAAAGAAAAAAAAAATGACCATGCAGTATTAAATATACAGGGTGTTCCAAAAAGTTCTTTTATACTTTCCAGAGGAAAGACAGATGCACCAGAGGATAGTGTATGAAGATAGATACATCAAAGGATAATGTAGAAAGACATATACATCAGAGGAGAGTGTAGAAAGACATATACATCAGAGGAGATTGTAGGAAGACAGATACAGCTACATAAAGAAACTGAGAGTTATTTTGTGGAGAAATTCTCAGAGTTTTTGATATAAGGGGACTCAGTGTGAGCGCTCCCCCACCCCCCCCCCCCCACCAAATCCCCCAGTGTCACAACGCACGTCTGTGCGTCCACCCAGGTTTTATGTAGCATATCTGGAGTAACAGACGTAATGACGTCTGTGATTCGCTGCTTCAAAGTGTTCGGATCCTGTGAAAACGTGGACATGCGAACATTGACTTTAACGTCTACCAGAATGGGGAAAAAAGTCACACTCAGTGGCATCTGGAAAGTATAAAAGAACTTTTGGAACAACCTGTGCTACAATATAAGGGTGAAAATTTTCTGTTTGAAGGAAGTGAACATTCGCAGATAAGCATGGAAGTCTGTGAGACAGTGCTACTCTCTAAGTCCGTGAGACAGTGTTACTCTCTAAGTCTGTGAGACAATGTTACTCTCTAATTCTGTGAGACAATATTGCTTTCTGAGTATGTGAGGCAATGTTGCTTTCTCTAAGTCTGTGAGACAGTGCTACTCTCTAAGTCCGTGAGACAGTGTTACTCTCTAAGTCTGTGAGACAATATTGCTTTCTATGTATGTGAGGCAATGTTGCTCTCTCTAGGTCTGTGAGACAATATTGCTTTCTAAATATGTGAGGCAATGTTGCTTTCTCTAAGTCTGTGAGACAATGTTGCTCTCTCTAAATCTGTGAGACAATGTTGCTCTCTAAGTCTGTGAGATAATGTTGCTCTCTCTAAATCTGTGAGACAATGTTGCTCTCTAAGTATGTAAGACAATGTTGCTCTCTTGAAATCTGTGAGACAATGTTGGTCTCTCTAAGTCTGTAAGACAATGTTGCTCTCTATATCTGTAAGACAATGTTGCTCTCTCTAAATCTGTGAGACAACGTTGCTCTCTCTAAATCTGTGAGACAGTGTTGCTCTCTCTAAGTCTGTGAGACAATGTTGCTCTTTCTAAGTCTGTGAGACAATGTTGCTCTCTCTAAGTCAAGAAACAGCACGTTCTGTCGGCGACTTATGTTCTTTGGAGGAAAACTAAAAAAATTTATCTGGTTAAAAAAAAATCTTTTTCTTTTGAAATTCCTTCATTATTTCAGAAGGTTCTGTAGGTTCCAGTCTACTTCTTGCATAAACTGGATCATTCTTATTTATCCCGTTTGGATGTACAAAGCATTTTCATATCTCATCACTGGTTTCAAATCTGGTACCAGATAGGTACAGCTTGCTCCTTTTGTCCAGTTCTTTTGCCTGTTCTTCTGTCAGCCAGTTCTTCCAGTCGCCCACGTCGCCTGCCAAGTATGGAGGAAATTATTGTTACAGCAAAGAAAAACAGAATCAACAAAAATGTGGATTGGAAACGAAGTTGGCAAAGATTTTAAAAACAAATGGCGAGGACGAACATCTTTAAATCTGTCAGGACTTTCATGACGACAAGGATGATACACATTTTAAAAAAGAAAAAGATTATTTCCCTCCTTATTTTTCATCATCATCATCATCATCATCATCATCATCATCATGTGCCTTCTCCAGAACGAAGTTTGGCGATAATGAATCTCCAGTTCCCTAGCTCCCTCGCCTTGATGGTGCTCTCAGCCAGGCTGTCCCCTGCCCATTCTTGTATATTATCTTCCCAACTACTTCTCTGCCTTTCTCTTACTCTTTTTCCTTCCATCTTTCCTTCTAGTATGCCTTCAGTATATTACTATTTCTTTTGATATGACCAAAGTATGTTATTTCCTTCACCCTTATCATTTTGAGAAGTTTGCATTGCATTTGGAGCTGTTCCAAAACTTGTGCTTTTGCTCTTTTCATTCTCCATGTTATACGAATATCATCCAAATCATCATCGTTATCAATGTTAACAAGTTCTTTTTTCCATTTCTTCATCTCTATTCCTCTTTCCCCAGCAAGCACTGACTGCGTAATGTCTTGCCTTGTCTTGTCTTCTACCTCCTTGGCACAGCACGCTGGTGTTCTTCGCAGTCGATGCCGTGAGGATGTGAAGTCACAGCATCGTGTCTGGTCGAGTGCCAGTTATGGCTGTGTTTTTAGTTCTTTAGTGGAGTTAAGGCAGGGGACATGCAATACTTCTTTAACTGACTTCACTACTATGGAGACTATGGCAACCATTAATTGTCTAGGATAGGCCAGTTACTAGGTGTAGCAACGGAGAGGTGGGATAGGGTCATGGTCAGCTATGTTCGCCAGCCATAACTCTAGCATGTAAGCTATGTTCACCAGCCATAACTCTAGCATGTCAGTTATGTTCGCCAGCCATAACTCTAGCATGTCAGTTATGTTCGCCAGCCATAACTCTAGCATGTCAGTTATGTTCGCCAGCCATAACTCTAGCATGTCAGCTAAGGGTAATTGATTACTGGTTCTGCTGTTCTGGCTGTGTAAATCCCACTGTCTGTAGCATCTAGTTCTGGGAGCCTCATAATTTTCTCACTGACCTGGTGGGCCCTGGGCAGTTTCTTATCCTCAAGCCCCTGACAGTCTCTACTTTTTTACAGCACATGTGTGGGATTTTGTAAGTTCCTAAGTAAACACATCCTAGTGTGCTAGAAGCTTTCATATTACAAAATGATGATAATGAAAATGACGAAAACAAAGAAATGAATTAAGAATGAAATATAAAATCGAGAACAGCTGATGGTGACAGATCATCACACAGAGTCGTCAGACAACTTCGTGACCTCATCTTGTCACGTAATTATGATAAACTTATCTAGAAGATAATGACATTTTTGTTTAAAGTACCAAAACTGAAATAACATGTAACAGAGTAATTTGTATGAACATAATCTTTTACATTACCAGCCAACCTCCTCCTCCTCCTCCTCCTCCTTCTTCTTCTTCTTCTTCTTCTTCTTCTTCTTCTCCCTGGAACTGTGAGCTGGTATTCTTATCAGCCGAAGATGTGGATGTTGAGGCACAGCATCGTGTCAGCTTGGTAGCTGGTTATGTCGGTATTTTTTTCAGTCGCCGAATGGAATTAAAAGGCAGTGGGTGTGCAATACTTCTTTAGCAGACTCCACCACCACAGGGACTACGGCTACCACTGACCTGTTAGCCAGGCTAGGCCAGCTAGTGGTGCTACCAACGAAGAGATGGGACAGGGTCTTGGTCGACTATGATTGGCCAATCCCTGACGCTAGCATATCAGTCGTATGTCGATGACTGCCAAATCGGACAGCATCGTCCCTTTTTTTCTAGCATAGAAATCAATGCGCTTATAACACTACGTCAGATCTCATCGTAGACTCTAAGAAGTTCCCATAACAATGGATAATAAATGGCCTTTAAATGGCCTAGATGAAAGGAGAAAGCTTCAACTTTCTAGCATTAGATTTAACTTTTTCATTCCAGAACAACACTGGCAGGGTTGGCAGATCTTGCATGCCTATGCGAATCAATTGCTAAGAGCGATATTTAGGCAAGGTCTAAATAAAATTAAAAGTGGCACACTTCTAACCCAGTCCATATTTTTAAATTAGACAGTAACTTTCAGTTTATTTCTACCAAAATTTCTCAACAATATATATATTTCTGCCAGAGCATGGACACTAATTCAGGAACGTAAGAGTTCAGATAACCGCATTTATTCGAGAATATTACGCTGTGACAAATCTACGACGTTCGTAACTTGTTCGTCTACAGTCATTCTCTTTATTTCTCGTTTCATAATTACTACCTGTGACTTGAGAAGGACTTATCATGTTATATTACACTCGGACTCGTCTGTTTTATCTCCTAGACTCACACGAAAAGACCAAGTAACATAAAAACTTCGGTCTGTTATAAGCTTGTGTCAAGAAACCTCACAAAAATGAATGTCACGATGAAAGTCAATTCTAAAATACTCCAGAAAATACACATCATGGATGTTCAGTTCTCATACAGAAAAAGGCAGTCAGGAGGCGTATGTTTCAGTTTTACAAAAAAATCGAATAGAAAGAAGTTTAAGTGAGAAAGAACGGTATAAGAGGCAATGAGATGAGCATGTAGAAAAGTAAAACAAACACTAACAAACCAATATTTCGGCGATATGCCTTTATCAAGGAAGACGGGAGAAAACGAAATAACAAAATAAACCAAAAACAATACTTAGTTTTAGTAGAGGCTAGAAAGAATATTTCTAGGACGTCAAGAAGCTAGATAAAAACCTTGGTTAGGACGTGAAGATGCTAGATAAAATCTTGGTTAGGACGTGAAGATGCTAGATAAAATCTTGGTTAGGACGTGAAGATGCTAGATAAAATCTTGGTTAGGCCGTCAAGCAAAACCGCGTGGCTCGATGCACGAGAGAAAACAAGAAGAACAAGAACAAGAACTATACTGTATATAGCTACAACAACAATAAAAACAAGAATAAGGAAATAGACCAAGATGAACACTAAACAGAACAAAAACAACAAGAGCACGAATAAGAAAAAAAGAACAAGAATAAAAACAAAAATGGCATATACAAGAAGAACAAGAAAAACAAGCAATTCAAAGAACAACAATTAAAAAATACGAAGAAGAAAAAGAACAAGAAGAGCACTAAAAAGGACAAGAGCAAGAAGGAGAACAAGAATAAGGAGAAAAAAACAAGAGAAATATAAAAACAACAATACAAAGAAGAAAAGCGAGGATAATAATAGAATAAAACAAGAACAAGAGGAAAAAGAAGAACAAAAACAAGAAAATTAATGGAAAGATAAAAAGACCAATGAAAAAATTAGAAGAAGATTACAAAAAAAACCAAAAAAAACAAGAAGAACAAGGACAAGGACAAGAGAAATGAGAAGACACAGAATAAGAACAAGAGCAAAGAGCAAGAAAATGAAGAATATGGACATGAATAGCAAGAATAAAAAGACAAATAACAAGAACACAAATATAAGAAGATTAATTTTTTTTTAAAAGAACAGTAATAAGAAGAACGAGAACAAGAAAAGTGAGACAAAAGAAGAAAAAGATGATCAAGGAACAGAAGAACATGTAAAAAACACGAATATGTGCAAATGAGAAAAAGAAGAAAAAATACAAGAAGAATACAAAGAACAGGATTAAAGAGAAAAAAATGAGAAGAATAAGACGAACAAAACAGGATAGAATAAGCATGCATAATGAGAACATACATAAGAAGAACGAGAGGAATAAAAACAAGAACGAGAATGAGAAAACCAAGAATAAGAGCATCAAGAAGAAAACGAACAAGACCAAGAATAACAAGAGCACGAATAACAAGAATAACAAAAGCAAGAACAATAAGAGCAAGAATTTAAAAAAACAGCAGGAAAATGAATGAGAAAAGGAACAAGAATAATCAGAACAAGAATGAGAACAAATGCAGGACGAACGGGAAGGACAAAAATAGAAAAACAAAAACAAGAACAAGAACAGGTAAAAGAATAAGAGGAAGGAGAACAAGATTTTTAAAAGCATGAGAAAAATAAGAAGAACACAAAACAAAACAGAAGGAAAAAATAAGAAGAATAAGAGCAAGAAAAACAAGGCAAAAAAAAAGAATAAGAAAAAGAAAAACAAGGCAAGCAATAAGAAGAATCAGAGCAAGAAAAAGGAGGGGGGAAAATAAAAAGAATAAGAACTAGGAAAACATGTGGGTGGGGGGGAGGAGTAAAAATAACAAGAGCAGGAAAAACAAGGGAAAAAAAAGAAAAATAATAACAAGAAAATTGAGAGGAAAATAAGAATAATAATAACAAGAAAACAAGGGGAATAATAAGAAATACAATGGAAAAATAAAAAGAAGATCATGAAAAGTAAGAAGAGCAAAAGCAAGAAAAACAAGGGAAAAATAAGGAGAATAATAACAAGAGAAACAAGGGAGAAAAATAAGAATAAGAACAAGAAAAACGAGGAAAAAATAAGAAGAACAAGAAAAACAAGGGAAAAATAAGAATAGTATTAACAAGAGAAACAAGGGAAAAAATAAAAAGAATAAGAACAAGAAAAACAAGGGAAAAATAAGAACAAGAAAAATAGGGGGAAAATAAGAAGAATAAGAACAAGAACAACAAGGTAAAAATAAAAAGAAGTAGAGCAACAAAAACGACAGAAAAAAAATAAAAACAATACGAAAAAAAGAAAAACAAGGTGAAAAATAAGAATAAAAACACGAAAAACAAGGGGAAAAATTAGAAAAACAAAGACTGCTGCTGGCGAGATTCTTCAGCTGCCGTGCGTGGAGCGGTGCTCCTCCCGGCCAATGAAGAAAGGTGCAAATGGGGTTTCCGCGCGGCACCACTGCGGAAAAGGTGGTAGAAAGGATAAAGCGAAGCAAACAGTCAAATCATGGCACCTCTGGTCTGGAGGTCGGCCACGTCCTGAGTGTACTCATATCGGGTGAAATGCATGAACCGGCTTATCCCAGAGGTTAAGACACTGCTGGCGAGACTCTTCGAATGCCGCACGTGGATGGAGTGAAGCTCCTCCAGTTCAAGGAAGAAAATGCGGAAAAGAAATAAAGGTTGCTGTGCGGTGCCGATGGGAAATGTGGTGGAAAGGATAAAGTGAAGTTTAATCGGTATGTCCAGTAGTATCGCTACGAGAGCTACACATACCACGGCGCCTCTGCTCTAGAGGCCGGCCACGTCCAAAATACACCTACACTGGTGAAGTATGCCTAAACCGGCACACACCAGGGGTGGAACTTCAAGGCTAGACATGTCATGCCACCTCCGCTCTAGAGGTCGGTCACGCCTGATATACACCCATACTGGTGAATTATGCCTAAACCGGCTCACACCAGGGGTGAAACTTGAAGGCTATGCATGTCACAGTACCTCTGCTCTAGAGGTCGGTCACGTCCCAAACACGCCCATACTGGGATATTATGCCTAAACCGGCTCAACCCAGGGGTGGAAGTCACTAGTGGCGAGGATTCGTCCTCCTGGACAAAAGATCCATCCTGGTCACAATTAGGAAGGGTAGCGGCTACGACCGCAAAATGCTGAAGTCGGAGACACTGGACCAGGGCAGTCTAGATAGGCAACCACCTCTCACCCAGCGGGGATGTTTGCGTATCCTAATCACGCTGAGGTCTTCCGGTGAGAAAGTCCAACACTGGACTGGTTGGGCAACCACCTCTCACCTGACGGCGATACACGGGTATCTCAAAACACATCGAGGTTTTCCGGTGAGAAGGTCCAACTCTGGTCTGGGTGGGCTACCACCTCTCACCCAGTGGGGATGCACTGATATCCTAAACACGTCGAGGTCTTCAGGTGAGAAAGTCCAACTCTAGACTAAACTGGTGCAACGAAAACCATGTTGTCACGCAATCCGCTTCAGAGACCCACCAAGAATACAGGCTAAAGCCCTGCGATACTCTGAACCTCTTGTGGTCCTCTCGGGGATCTCGTGTTGTCCTCGAAGGAGACCACAGGACCTAACGAGGACCACAGGCGTAAATTCAGTAGGATCACAGTGCGATCTTGGTGGTAGAAGCGAACGAAGAAGAAGAAGAAAAACAAAGGAAAAATAAAAAGAAGATGAGCATGGAAAACAAGGGACAAAAATAAAAACAAGAAAAACAAGAAAAATAAAAAGAATAAGAACAAGAAACACCATCGGAAATAAAAAGAAGAATAAGAACAAGAAAAAAAAAGTTAAATAAGAAGAACAATAACAAGAAAAACCAGGGGAAATAAGAAGAATAAGAACAAGAAAACAAATGGAAAATAAGAAGAATAAGAACAAGAAAAATAAGGGTAAAAATAAGTTAAACAGGACCAAGAAAAACAAGAGAAAAAATGAACAGAATAAGAGCAAGAAAAACGCAAGAAAAATAAAAAGAATAAGAACAAGAAAAACCAGGCAAAAAATAAAAAGGAATAACAAGAAAAATGGCTGAAAATAACGATAAGGAAAACATGGGGTAAAATAAGAAGAATAAGAACAAGAAGAACAATGGCAAAAATAGGATGAACAAGAGCAAGAAAAACAAGGGAAAAATAAGAACAAGAGCAAGAAAAACAAGGGAAAAAAATAAGAACAAGAGCAAGAAAAAACAAGGGAAAAATAATAAGAAGAAGAGCAAGAAAAACAATGGAAAAATAAGAAGAACAAGAGCAAGAAAATCAAGGGGAAAAAATAAGAAAGACAACAGCAAGAAAAACAGGGGGAAAATAAGAAGAACAAGAGCAAGAAAACCAAGGGAAGAATAAGAAGAACAAGAGCAAGAGAAACAAGAGAAATATAAGAAGAACAAGAGCAAGAAAACAATGGAAAAGTAAGAAGAACAAGAGCAAGAAAAACAATGGAAAAATAAGAAGAACAAGAGAATGAAAAACAAGGGAAAAAGGACAAGATCAAGAAAAAAGCAAGAGCAGGAAGAAAAGAAAACTGGGGAAAAAAAACCAAGAAAATTAAAAAGAACAAAAATATGATAAAAAGAATAAAGATTAGAAGAATGTGAAGAACAAAACAAGAAGAACAAGAAAAAGAACATGAATAAAAAAAAAAGATGAACAAAAAGAAGAAGAAGAAGAGAAAAGCACAAATAAGAAAATAAGAAGAACAAGAACAAAAAAACAGGGAAAAGAACAAAAATTTAAAAAGTAGAATAAGAACAGGAACAAAAATAGGAAGAACAAAAAGATGATGATGATGATGATGATGATGATGATGATGCAGAATGCACCTTTTCTCATAAGTCCCTCCGTGATTTCTCCTTTGAACCTGTTCCTCATGGAGCCGAACTCTGCCGCCTTAGCGATCTGGGCCACCTGCTCCTCAGTCAGCGTGACGTTGAGGAAGTTGGCAATAGTTCTGACCGTCTTGGCAATGTTCTGAAACAGCAATGATTCCTCTTTACCTTTCTTCTGTGGTAGGGAAATACATTCATGTTATGAATGGGTGGAAACTAGTTAGAAGCAATTTGCCATAAATGAACGGATGAAAACTAGTTAGAAACTAGTTAGAAACAATTTGCCATAAATGAATGGATGAAAACTAATTAGAAACTACTTAGAAGCAATTTGGCATAAATGAATGGATGGAAGCTAGAAGAAAATTGCCATGAGCCAAGTATTTTGCCATATGCGAAAGAATCGAATTTATAAGTAATTATCATTATACAGGCGAGTGGAAATTAAAAGAAATTTGCCATGTATGGAATCTGCGTTAATAGGAATGTGCCATATACCAAGGAGTCTGAGTTTATGAAGAGTTTGGGAGTTAGAATTAAAGACTTAACATTTGGAGTACCGGTTCCAAAGGTCCGCTGATAACTAGCCCCACTTTGAAAATAAAAAAAAACAGAATGAGTACTCGACAAGCTGTAGTTAAATGAATGTGAGCACTTTGGTCACGCAGGGAAGAACTTACCTTTTTGCTTTCCTCGTACTTCACCACAAGAATGGGATGCTCGGGATTTTCATTGATGGCCTTCTCCCACGAGACGTAGTAGTCGAAGTAGCTCCCATTATCCACTGAGCTCAGTTAGAGGAAGTTGGAAGAAACGTATGAGAACATGGTCATCTGACAAATATTTAATTAGACATGTGCTTTTCTTAAACTTGATGTGTGGTGTTAGTATCGTCATTGGTGGTGCTATTAAAATGAAAATCGGACTTAGAAGATCGTGGCTGGTTACGCGTTGAAATAAAAGATAAGTTCTCATATAAATATCACGAAAAGGTTTCTTAGTTTTGCAGATAACTTGAAACTTCACGGAAACGCAAAAAAAAAACCAAACTTTTCCTTCGCAGTTCCATGAAATTTTGTCATATGATTTTTACCTGTATATGATATGATCTGAGCAAAAGTGTCGACTCTGAAGATGTCATCATCATCGTCATCATCATCATCATCAAGTGCCGTGCCGACTGGCGTTGGCTATTATGCTTCTCCAGAGTACACGATCCTTCATGCAGGCCATCAGCTCAGTTGGTGATCTCATCTCACACCATCCCGTCAGACTGTCCAGTATCATTTCTCTTGGTCTTCCTCTTGATCTTCTTCCTTCTATTTTTCCTGTTGTTATAATATTTTCAATGCCCCCTCTTCTTATTGCATGTCCTATGAAAGTACATTGTCTCTCTCTTATCTTTCTGACAAGGTTTTTTGTCTCTCCAGCTCTTCTCATACATTCTTCATTAGTTATTTTTGCTGTCCAGGGGAATCGCAACATTCTTCTAATAAACCACATTTCTGCTGCTTCCAATCATTTTTGTGCAGACCTGCCTATTGTCCATGATTCACTTCCATATAACAAAATAGGTTCAATATAGCATTTTAGGACTCGTTTTCTAACATTCATTGATAAGGATGTGTTGGTTAATATGTTTCTCATTCTCTGAAATGCAGTCTTTGCTTGGCCTATTCTGTTTCTAATTTCTGTTCTGTATTTCCTATCTGAAGTTATTAATGCTCCAAGGTATTTGAATTTCTGCACCTGCTTTAGAATAGTTCCGTTCAATTTTATACTGCATGTTGGTGGATTCTGTTTCTTAGATATAACCATAGTCTCCGTCTTTTTGATGTTCAAAGTAAGACCTTTCTGTTCACTTTCTTTGGCGACTTTATCCAAGAGATTTTGCAGGTCTTGTTGGTTCTCAGCTATCAGTACTGTGTCGTCAGCATACCGAAGGTTGTTAATATTGTATCCTCCAATTTTTATGCCTGGTTCTGTTATGATCGTTCTTAGAATATTCTCGCTATACAGAGAAAAAAGGTCTGGAGATAGTACACATCCTTGTCGCACCCCTTGTTTTATACGTTGATATTTTCCAGTTCTATTTTCAACTCGAATTGCTGCTTTTTACTGCCAGTATAGATGTTTTACAATCCTCAGGTTTTTGCCGTCTGTATTGATGCATTCAAGCATTTTATTAATTTCATTATGTTTCACCTTGTCGAATGCCTTGGTGTAATCAATGAAGCATAAGTAGAGATCTTTCTGTACTTCAGAGGATGTGCCGTAAGAAAAATTTTACACGTGGTTATAGTCTGTATACGTACCAGTAAACACTGTGTTTTTAGTTATTCTCCGTTATTTTTTTACAAGTTACTGCGTGTAAAGCAGTACTTTAACAGAGTACTGGTCTACAAAGAGGAAAAAAGCATACTGTTTGGCAGAATATTGATCTACATACCTTTTTGAAAAAATACTAGTCTACGAATACAAAACGAACATACTATTTGACAGAATACCATTGTAGCAGAAAACTGATCTAAAGGTAAACAAAATACAGAATTTTGGCAGAATAGAGGTCTAAAATTGGACAGGGCATGCTTCGTAAGTAGGCAGAATACTGGTCCACAGGTAGACAAAACATACCAGATAAGCAGATAACTGGTCTACAGGTAGACAAAACATACCAGATAAGCAGATAACTGGTCTACAGGTAGACAAAACATACCAGATAAGCAAATAACTGGTCTACAGGTAGACAAAACATACCAGATAAGCAGATAACTGGTCTACAGGTAGACAAAACATACCAGATAAACAAATAACTGGTCTACAGGTAGACAAAACATACCAGATAAGCAGATAACCAGTCCACAGGCAAATAAAACGGACTATTTTTATACAGAGGTACGGCAGTGGTGCAGTCATTAGTACACTCGCCTGCCCATCAGAAAGTCCTTGGTTAGATTTCGCACTCGGCCAGAATTTTGTTGGGACAGACTGACACCGGGGTTAACCCAGCCTCAGAGAAAAAGTGGGTATCTGGGGTGTCCCTAGAAAAACAAAGGCAGAGAGGACAGGCACTGGTATCGCTACCTCAAATACTGTAGTGGCCTAGAAATCTGAAGGCACTAACACCTCACATCCAAATGGCATGCAAATTCTACGGGACATATATATAATACTGATCTACAGTTGGACGAAATATACCAAAATGAACAGAATACAGACATACAGATACATGAAACATACCAAAATGAACAGAATACAGACATACAGATACACGAAACATACCAAAAATGAACAGAATACAGACATACAGATACACGAAACATACCAAAAATGAACAGAATACAGACATACAGATACACGAAACATACCAAAATGAACAGAATACAGACATACAGATACACGAAACATACCAAAAATGAACAGAATACAGACATACAGATACACGAAACATACCAAAAATGAACAGAATACAGACATACAGATACACGAAACATACCAAAAATGAACAGAATACAGACATACAGATACACGAAACATACCAAAAATGAACAGAATACAGACATACAGATACACGAAACATACCAAAATGAACAGAATACTGATCTACAAACGGGCTCAAACCCTGCTAGAATTAGAACAGTTGTGCTTACCTTTTCCATCTTTGAAAAGTTCAAACCAGTCGTTGAATTCACCGTCATAGTTGTAGATCTCCTTAAGGTTGATGTGATGGTTGTACAGGGAGACGGCCGTGTCCTTGGCGTTTCTCACTGTCAGAACGAGCTTCGTTTTCATCTGCCTGGCCTGGAACGAGTTGTTTTTTTTTTCCCTATTAGCATATAAATTCCGTTTTAAAATACGCTCCTTCCTGTACGGTTATTAATACATCATTTTTGACTCCTCTTCTTCTTCTTCTTCTGATGATGATGATGATGATTATTATTGATGATGATGATGATGATGATGACTTTGGAGAATACAGGTCTGCCGATATCGCTTATCAGCTGATCTGGACTGGTATAGGTACTGGTCATGTGAGACTTACATTGGAGCAATCATTTTTTTAAACAATGTTCTAGTATTAAAACACGTATAGAACAATGTTCTAGTATTAAATCACGTATAGAACAATGAATGAACGGGACTGAATCAATGTATGAGGAGTATGAAACTTTTAGAAGTAGGTTTCAAAAACTGTTTTTAAAAATTGAAGATTTTTTTAATGAAACGAAATATCACCAAAAGCGCTATATTTGCAACTTAGCCAGGATTTTTTTGCAATATCAAATTGAAGCATGTTGCGTTTTACTATTGCAATTTGCGAAATAATTTACGGCAACCCATCTACCTGATCTGCAAGCCAATCATATTCAACGTGTGTGTTGAGAATTCTGGGTGACGGAATAGCGTCATAGATTTCTGGAGCTGCCATTTCAAGCATTGCCAGGAGTTTCAGGCGTTTGGAATATTCTGCTTTGCCTTTAACGACCATTGAGAGTATCTCGTACATCCAATGACAACCTGGCAAAATAAACATAAACATGGAGAAAAGCTGTAACGGTGTTTCCGGACAATCTTATATTCAAGAACGGGTCTCAGGGGTAGCGCAGATGATAGGAAACTGTCTGATCGTTTATAGTTTATGGTTTGGGTCATCATTATCGTACTCCAGACATGTCCACAGGTGCTCAGATCCCCCCCCCCCAACCGCCAATATATCCATCAACCTCCCGCGGGTTATTGTGCCCGTCCTGTAGTGGTTGACAAGACCCTTCGCGAGTCCAGTTTGCCTCTCGTTCCTGCCCGTGCCGGTCTGTATTCCCAGCTCTCTTGGTCCATGCAGCGATGTGGATTTGCTGCTCTCTCAGTCCTCAACTCTGCCTATCTCTCTGTGCGCGTTAACAATGTCAGCTGGGTCCGGTAGTTGTCCATCTGTGATGATGTCAGAGCAGGACAGTCTGTCAGCTTCTCCTGTCCCTAGACACCTGCGTGCCAGTGTCTTGCTGTGACAAGGTTGAATGTTTGATACCAGCTGATACGCTCATATAAGGGAAGCTACATCTGATATCACATAATGTCTCTTTGCAGGCCGAGGAGCACCAGACGAAAATGTGTACACGGTTGTGCGACTAAAAGATAAATGTATGATCACGTGAACAGAAGTCTCATGTGTTTGAAATAAAACTGCAGTTTCAAAAAAAAAAAGATGTAGGACATATTTCTTCTTTTCCTCCTTCTTCTTCCTCTTCTTTTTCGTCGTCGTCATCGTCATCGTTCGCTCAGACATCGACGCCAACATCTCTCACAAAAGCGGCAGTTCGTCTCGGATTTTCGGCACCGCCGTGAAGCTTGTCCTGTAACGATATGGAGGTCTGGCCAGGGTCTTTGTCCGAGTGGGCCATATAGCAGCCGCTTCTGAAGGATGTGCTGTGCTGTCCATGCCTCTCTTCTGCAGACACACAGATCTGTTGTGCCCATTTTCAGCTTCTGGTGTCTCATCTTGCAGTAATCCTGTTCTCAGGCCACCTGGTCTTGTCTTGATAGCTTTCTTAGTACTAATCCTCTGTTTTGCTTTTCTTATATTTCTTACATTTTGGGTGTTGCTTGTAGTTTCTCTTCGTTTCTGCGTATGTTGAGCTTCTGTCAGTCTGTTGCGTTCTTCCTTCCTCTTTTTTTTTCTAGTCTGTAGCTTGCTTCTTCGTATTTTCTGGATGTTATCCACAGAACATATTGTTATACCCTCAAACAAATAAATATTTCATCGAACGTAAACTACGAACTTTGTATCCGCTAGTTTTCCGATTAAATTAGGTAAAACGTTCCCGTGTAGCACCACTGAGGAGTACAAAACGGGCATAGTTTATTGTTCACTTTTCCTTCACTTATTGACACCCTAGTGTGTGATGTAATCAGTAGTCAGCATCACGTCTAGCCATCATTCATTTCCTACCTCCGGGGGCCAGGTGTCCATTTTCACGGCTAAGTCAAACAAACCTTCACTATGAAGCAGGAGGGTCAATAACCTTATTTGTAGCGCAGGCTAAAAGAGCTCGGAGCCTGGTGCAGTTATATTTCCTCTTGTAAGCTTATTACGTATTTAACAAAGCTTGAGCGTGCAGATTTAAAGGTATCTTTGTATTGAAACGTAATTATTTTCACGTATCCACTGAATTCAAATATAGAAAGCACCATCACTTGACAGTTTAACGTAACCACTGAATTCAAGTTCGGAAATGCAGTAGCACTTATCAATTTTAATGTTGGCACTGAATTCAAGTGTAGAAGGGAGCAGCACTTACTAATTTTAACGTAGCCTCTGAATTCAAGTCCAGAAAAGCAGGTAGGACTTACCAGTTTTAACGTAGCCACAAATGATGATGTCATCGGGTCTTATCTTGGCCCTTTTAACGTTGCGCACGTGCTCCTCTCCCCACGGAGTAAACAGTTTGCCGTCCAAGTAGGTCAGATTTATGCTCCGTCCGGCTCTATCTTTCACCCCAGCATTGTCTTTCCATCCCTCTTTTCGTTTAGCCAGTTTCTGGCGAGAAATGAATGAGTTAATATTTTTAAACTACGTATTAAACAAAAAAGGACTGAAAACAGAGCGACTGAATATGAGGCTGAGTATGTGAGGCTGTCGATAAAGCCTAAAGAAAACTCATTACTCTTTATAGATCTATATTTAATGTGATCTGAACTGGACACAAGCTATCAAGTGGAACACAACAGGCCGAAGAAAAAGGGGCAGACCGCGTGAAACTCTGAAGAGGGCATTATTAAGAGAGGCCAAGTTAACAGGCATAAAATCCTTTGATGAGGTTGAAAGACTCGCCGAAGACAGGAAAAATTGGCGAACTACTTTACGAGCCCTATTTGACGTTTAACGGCACGCGAAGGATATAAGAAGAAGAAGAAGAACTGGACACGCAAAATAAGTATTTAATTTGACCGTTGTGTTTACTTTGAATCATTTAAACGGATCTGTACAAGAATTACATAATAATTTTTGGAGATTAAACTTTCAAACTGCTGCTTCTTCTTATTATCTGAGGAGCTGCTGAATTCGGCAGCTTTCTGAGCCATTGAGGCTCGTTGCTGCAGACAAGACATGTCTCCTTTCCTCTCTGTTCTTGATCTTTTCCCATTATGTACCCTTCCAAGACTCAGTCATTTGCATGTCCCTTGCGGAACTTTGACTCCCTAACAGTTCTCCTTTAGGTCTCTCGGTTGTAAGCAAGATCCCCTGCTGCCGATTCCATTTGCAGATCATCAACGATGTCTGGTAGCCATCTTAGCCTTGGTCTTCCTCTCTTTCTGTTTCCCATTATGTACCCTTCCAAGACGGTCTTCTCTAGATTATCATGACGTTTAATATGTCAAAATATTTAAGTTTTCTTTGTTTAATACTCTTTACTAGCCATCTTTCTTCAATATTAAGTTCTTGTAGTACAGATATATTTGTTATTTTTTATGTCCATGATATCTGAAGAATTCTTCTGTACCGTTTACATTCAAAGGCATTTATGTGTTTCTCTTCTGTTTTGTTAAGTGTCCAGGTCTCACAGGTATATAATATGCAATATACAAAATGTTAATCAGGTATGACTTGTGGTGAATGGCATGTACAAGAGTATGTTTTTTTTTTCCTTATATAGAACGAAAAATTGAAGATATTGAAGAAGGGTGGCTAGTAAAGAAGATTAAGCAAAGAAAGCTTAAATATTTTGGACACATTAAACGTCATGATTTTATAGAAGACCGTATTTGAAGGGTACATAATGGGAAAAAGAAAGAAAGGAAGACAAAGGCGAAGATGGCTGCAAGACATCGTTGATAATCTGCACATGGATGCATCAGCAGCAGGGCATCTTGCTTACAACCGAGAGGCCTACAGGAGAGCTGTTAGGGAGGCCAAGTTCCGCAAGGGACATGCAAATAACTGACTGACTGAGCACTAAGAATGACTTTATACCCGACTTGTCTTGCACAAAAAAACAAAAGTATGAAGCTAAGACCTAGAGTACCGTGAGAAGTGTCTAGGATGGATTGTTCAGTCACTATCTCTGACGGAACCCCTGCAGATTCGTCGTGGAACCCTAAAGTGAAAACCCCTGTTGTAGATGGCGTCTCGACCTCCGGTGGATTTTTCTCCGAAAGAAGATTGTAACTTCTTCGTTTCTTGGGATGTCTAGTTTCCGTCGGCGGTCTTTGTATTTCAGCTGTTGTTTTATTTATGTTTCTTCAATTTTAGCCTTCAGTCCAATCTTTGTTTCTTCGAAAGCTGAAGTTCAGTTTATCCCTTGCATTCTACCTTCCTCTATAGCCTGTCTGTGGCTTTTCATTTCTCGGAATGTTACCTTGTAATAACGTCCATTTGTCTCTTTTCACAGTTAATGTCGCTTACCCTAATACATCCTCAAATACATTCTTGAAAATCCCTAGGTTTCTTTTTCTTTTTTCTTTTTTGTTTCCCTAGTTATAACTAATGCTCTTTTCAATACTTCTCCCTAAATCACTAGGATGGTCCTTTCTGCTTCGTTGTAATTTACCACAGTTGGACCAGCCTCCAATTGTCACTGATGAAGATTTAAGAACAGAGAACTTAGACTTACAGAGATAGGTCCGAGCTGTTCCACATTCGACATCTTCAAATTTATTACTATATCCTTCCTTTAATGCTCGAACTTCCTCCGTTAATGCTCCAACGTCCTTCCTTTCCTGCTGCCAGAAACTGAGTGGCGTAACTACAGAGTCAGGGTATTTTAATTCTTTCCCAGGGGTTGTAGATTACGTTAACATGCACAGGTAAAGTACGATGTGCCCTGCTTAATGTCAAATGACATTTTACACCAAGATTAGTCTAGAACAGCGGTTCTCAGACCTTTTAGCTGCACGGCCCATATTTAAAAGTCGAACATTTTTGCTGGGCACTGATAAAGTGCTTTATATTTGCACGGTATAAATCTAATTTTATAAAGTATTATAGAATATTTTCTCTACATGTTTAACTGCATATTCATTGCTACACAAAAGCTCTTTTCAATTACCTTAAAGATGGCACTGTTTCCGGTTGGATAGCATGTCTATTCTGGCTGGAATTTGTGACAAACACACTCGAAGATCATCATCCACATTCATTCTTGAACGATATTTGGTTTTCATGACAGTCAGTGCCGAAAATGAAACTTCGCATAAATAAGTTGCTGACAAATGTAAAAGAACTTTCATCGCCAGGGTTGAAAAAGACGGATATTCCAACGAAACAGTGCAGCAAAAGGAGGAGATATTAACAGCGGGATCGTTAAATTGATTTGTATTGTGCGATCGTTACTTCTTCTTGTGCACGACCAGTTAATTCATAGAATGCACACTGAAAAGGATTACAAATTAAATCATACGCTTTAATGTCTTCAGGCGAGATGTATTTATCAAAATATTCAGCAACAGATGTCAGATGCCCTTTTATTACACCAGTGAATCCTTCCAGAATCTCGCCATTAACTTCATTGCTCTCTATAAATTCACAGAACAAGTGAAACAGGTCTTGTGATTTGTTGTCGAGCAGCGTGCACCAAAGTCGTAGTTTATTCTTAAAGGCTGCAACTTTGTCGTATGTCTTGAGTATACTGGCATCTTTATCCTGCAGTATGTTCAAACTGTTCAAAAGGCTAAAAATGTCAGCAAGGTATGCCAGCATGGCAAGCTACTCAATACCAGCGACCTTACCTGCCAGGTCGAGATTGTGTTCTGTCAAAAACTGCAACAATTCTAAACGAAGCTCAAACACCCTTGCAAGAACTTTTCCTCTGGACAGCCAAAGCATAGCAGAATGCAATATTAGATGCTTGTGTTCTGCATCTGACTCAATACAAGTCTTAAAGCAGCAAAAAACAATGAGAGAAAAAAGTAGATACATGAAAAATTATTCCGCATTTTTCACGCAAGGCATAAGGGCAGATTGCACGAATGCAAGCCACATAATTGTAAGTCTCTTTATTAGTATGCTTGTAGTGCGGTTATTGTAGAAAGGCGTCTTTCGTTGGCTTGAGAGCCGCTATTCGGTCTTGGTTCTGTGTATAATTCGTATTAGATTAACCAGGGGATTCCAGTTACCCACGTAGTGATCATGGAGTATTTTCGAATAGCCTATTTTTACTGTTTAAACTTCAAAACTTTAGATGCTAAAAGGATCGATTTGTGAAACGTAAGCCTTCGACTTCGCGCAAACAAATTGATAGTAATGGAGCGAAAGTCACTATGATCGTTAACGTTGATACTTGTAAGAAAACAAAATACGCTGGAAGATCTGATGTGGAGTATATTAAGTACGGTTTCGTTTCATAACAAATGACCAAAATCTGCCACAGTGTGTTATCTGTTTGCAAATCCTCTCTAATGAGGCAATGGAGCAGACAAAACTGCGTCGTCATCTAACTACAAGACATCCAGATCTACAGAATAAAACCAAATAATTTTTCGAACGTAAAGCCGAGGAATATAGTAAACAGAAGGCAGTGTTAAAAATAAGAGCCACTATCAACGAAAAAGCTCTTAAAGCATCGTACATGATTGCCCAGAGAATCGCAATATCAAAGAAATGGCACACGATTGGAGAAGATCTTATCATGCCAGCCGCTTTTGAGATTTGTGTCTATTGTTCGGCTCAGAATACGCTACAAAACTGAAAAGCAATCCCGTCTCGAACGATACTGTCCTCAGAAGAATATCTGAAATGTCCGAGGACATTGTCGTGCAGCTAACTGAACGATTACAATTTACTA
The DNA here is from genome assembly GCA_009760885.1 of Achatina immaculata. Taxonomy (NCBI): domain Eukaryota; kingdom Metazoa; phylum Mollusca; class Gastropoda; order Stylommatophora; family Achatinidae; genus Lissachatina; species Lissachatina immaculata. The sequence goes on along the minus strand of CM019696.1, from coordinate 25,653,200 downwards.
AGTTTGCTATTCAGTTAGATGAGTCATTTGACGTCGCCGGCGAGTCACAGCTGCTTGTTTATGTTCGCTATTGTTGGCAAAATAGTATGCAAGAAGAATTTCTTTTTTGCAAGTCACTGCCAGCGAGAACGTCGGCCGATGAAATATTTCCTGTTTTAAAGGATTTGTTTTACAACTTTTGGACTGCAGTGGACGAATTGCTTCGGTGTTTGCACTGACTGTGCTGCCACAATGACTGGCCACAACAGTGGTGTTGTAACTCGCATAAAGCAAGTGTCACCCAAGATTGTAGGCACCCATTGCATGATCCATCGTGAGGCACTCGATTCAAAGAAGTTGAATGAAACTCTGGGACCTGTACTCGAAAACTGTTCGGATTCTAAACTTTATAAAAACTAGAACAGTGAACAGTCGATTATTTGCTTAACTTTGTATTGAGTCAGATGCAGAACACAAGCATCTAATATTGCATTCTGCTATGCTTTGTCTGTTCAGAGGAAAAGTTCTTGCAAGGGTGTTTGAGCTTCGCTTAGAATTGTTGCAGTTTTTGACAGAATACAATCTCGACCTGGCAGGTAAGGTCGCTGATATTGAGTGGCTTGCCATGCTGGCATACCTTGCTGACATTTTTAGCCTTTTGAACAGTTTGAACATATCATTGCAGGGTAAAGATGACAGTATACTCAAAACATACGACAAAGTTGCAGCCTTCAAGAATAAACTACGACTTTGGCGCACGCTGCTCGACAACAAATCACAAGACCTGCTTCACTTGTTCTGTGAATTTATAGAGAGCAATGAAGTTAATGACGAGATTCTGGAAGAATTCACTGGTGTAATAAAAGAGCTTTTGTGTAGCAATGAATATGCAGTTAAACATGTAGAGAAAATATTCTATAATACTTTATAAAATTAGATTTATACCGTGCAAATATAAAGCACTTTATAAGTGCCCAGCAAAAATGTTTGACTTTTAAATATGGGCCGTGCAGCTAAAAGGTCTGAGAACCGCTGGTCTACACCATCCTTTCTCCAATAGCCGCACTACGGATATACTAATAACGTGATTCTGCGGTGTGCATCCGTGCAGTCTGCATTGTGTGAAAAATGCGGAATAGTTGTTTTTTTATTGTATCTACTTCTCTCTCCTCTCTCTCCAGAACGTACACTACAGAAAGACGTGATACAGCTGGATGTCCACAAACAACACCCACGTCCAACAAAAAAACCCCATAAAGCCAGCTCTACTCCGAGCACTAAAACCAAAGGGACCTCCATATCTACACCACCTGTTCCACAGCAAACTACCGACTATGACACACTGTTTCCACCCCTACCCTCACGTCAGCCTCAGACGGTCAGACGAGCTGATACGAGCGTCAACAACGTCAGGGTTCTTCCTCCGTCGCACAGCTCATTGGAAGAGCTCAACACACAAGCACGTTCCATGCAACATCCTCAAAGAAATCTGGAGCTGCAGTATTTGCTGCAATTCAGCCCTGCAGCATTGAGTCATGCCTATATGTTATCTCTGCATAATTCACATGGCATGGTACCTTACAGACACCACATGCCTTAAACTGATGGCAGTATCATCGTAATCCATCACAAACTGTAACCTTCAACCCGCAATGTCGAAAAAGAATTGTTCAGCAAGACATAGTGACTGATATTTTCATTCTTACATTTATTTAGAATTTTTACATTTTATTATTGCATTTTATTTCTTGCCCCTTCTTTTGTATCTATTTTTCTAATTCTTGTCAACTTTCTATAGGTCGTTGCAGTTTGTGAGTTGTATCTGTGTGTGTGTGTGTGAGAACTATATACTTAATTACTTAACTTGTTAGTGAATTCACATATTTCAGCATTTAATTATTCAGTAGTTAGACGCGTCTCTCTTTCAGCTTCCAATTATTTCAGCTAGTGAGTTGTGTACCAGTTGAAAGTTTAATATACAGAGTGTGTCTCTGTGTAGTATTTACAAGTTTATTTACCTCAGTATTAAGTATCATAATAGGAATTATTTTCAAACCAGTAACAGGAGACAGGAAAATAAAATGACCCCACCTACCGAAAAATGGTTACATAAGGAAGGACTTCGATTAGGCCATCTGAATGTATATCACCTATTAGGTAAAATTCCTGAAGTAACACACATATTACATCAAAATTTCCACATTTTTGGCTTCTCTGAAAGCCGTTTAAATAGGAACATAACCGATGAAGATATTAGAATTAACGGTTTTAACCTGATCCGGCGTGACCCAACCAGGAAACTAGAAACGGGTCTAGTAATGTATGTCTCCACATCTATCCAGTTTAGTCGTAGAGAAGACCTCGAATCATCAGAGGTAGAGTGTATTTGGGTGGAAGTTAAAATGCCAAACCAGAGTCCATTAATTATTGGACTTTTGTACCGTAATCCAAATGCATCATCTCTGTGGTACGATCACTTCACGACTATGATGGATGAGGTTTCAACCTTTAGGTTCAAAGATATTATCATTCTTGGAGACTTCAACATAGATCTAACACAATCACATCTAACTTGGAGCAATATTATATTATCCTATAATCTTTGCCAAATTGTCACCAAACCTACCAGAGTAACAGAAGTATCATCCACATTATTAGATCATATATATGTAGCCCAACCAGAAAACATCATTGAATGTAACATCCCTCATACTTCGTTAAGCGATCATTACCCAGTCTGCTGTACGTGGACAAGAAAGGGGTATAAACTTCCTAAACACAATCACATCAGTATGAAATTTAGGAGCTTCAGAAAATTTAACCTAGAATTATTCCTTAATGATTTGCAAGAATCTTCACTTACACACGTGTACCAACTAACTGACCCTGATGAGGCAATAGAATATTGGCTAAAGATCTTCAGAGATATATTAGACAAACATGTTCCCATGAAAGAGATGAGAGTAAAACACCAGACGAAGTCACCTTGGATAACACCTGAAATACTACAATTCATGAGAGAACGTGATCGGGCGCACAAAATCAAGGACTTTATGACCTACCGCTCACTCAGAAACAAAGTTCAATACTTAATAAGACAAGAGAAAAAAAATTACTTCAGGAATCTAATACAGAATAAATCAGATAGTAAATCAATTTGGAAAGCCATAAATACCCTATCAAATAAAAGAAAAGAATTTGATTCTCACGCCATCAATCGTACATACACTAGCGCACATATCAGTACACATTTCAGAGAAGAAATCAACTTTCTTAAATCATCAGTATCAGCTCCTGTATGCGACTTACATGAACTACAAACATTCCTGGACAGCAGATGTACTGATTTTAAACAGTTACACATTCCATTCTTAACAGTCAGTGAAGTTCACAGTTATCTCTTAACCTTAAAAAACAACAATACAACTGGGCTTGATGATATTAGTAATAAGATCTTACGTTATGCTGCACCTGTCATTTCACATACACTAACATATATTTACAACCAGTGCATTGCAAAATGTTATTTTCCTGAGGCTTTTAAAACTGCTAAGGTGTATCCTCGCTTTAAATCTGGCTCATCTAACAATCTTACCAACTATAGACCAATATCCATATTATCGTCATTATCAAAACCACTCGAAAAACACATACACAAAATAACTCTACGACACATGCAAGAGAACAATTTACTCATAGACAGTCAGTCAGGCTTTAGACCCAATCATTCCTGCCACACAGCTCTTACCAAAATGACAGAAAACTGGTTAGTAAACATAAATGACGACAGACTATGTGGTGCCATTTTTGTCGACTTTAAAAAGGCATTTGATATGATTGACCACGATATTCTTGTAAGAAAAATAAAGACTTATAGACTGCACCCTGACCTAATAAAATTAATTGCATCGTTTCTGTCAGACAGACAACAGGTAGTATTCTTCAACAATTCTCTATCAAATTCTGCTAAAGTTGACACTGGTGTTCCGCAAGGTTCTATTCTAGGCCCGTTGCTCTTTGCTATCTATATCAATGATCTTCCACTTCATCTTAAACACTCTTCTTGTGACCTTTTTGCCGATGATTGCACAATCTACACCAGTGACTACGATTGTGTTAATCTAGAATCAACTCTTCAGGTCGAGTTATACAGTTTAATTGGATGGAGCAAAAATAATGGCATGATTATAAACACCGATAAAACAAAATCAATGCTCATAACAACAAGACAGAAACTACAAAACGCAACAAAAACAACACTTCGGCTCTGTACAGAAACATCACAGATAGAAAACGTTAGCGAGCACAAAACACTAGGTCTTATTATTGACCAACATCTGACCTGGAACTCTCATGTGCAATGTCTAACAAAACTCATCGCACAAAAATTAGCTAAAATTAAGCACTTCATAGATCAAGACACTAGGAAGACATACTACATAGCTCATATACAAACACATTTAGACTACTGCTCAACAGTTTGGGATGGTTGCTCAGTGTCAAATACAAAAAGGCTTTGCTCTCTCCAAAAGCGAGCAGTAAAGCTTATTAGTGACAAAGATCAAGCACAATCAACTAATCATCACAAACGTATCAAAATACTACCTCTTAAGAACAGGTTCCTCTTCAACAAGGCCAAGTTAGTACATCAAATTCTTTCACGGCATGCCCCGCCTTATCTATGGAACCTGTTTAAATTTAACCCAAAGTGCAGCCAACGCTTGAACAACATATGTCTTCCAAAACCTAGACTTGATCTTTACAAGAAAAGCTTTAGTTATTCTGCTGCTCATCTTTGGAATACCCTCCCATCCTATATAAAAAATATAAATTATACTCCTTCCTACAACTACAAGCTTTCCCGATATCTATTTGATGTCGACTACATGCCTCCATGAATTATAAAACTTAAAAGTTATCTTAAGCTGCTCTTACAGACACCGAATACAATTAATTGTTTTCTGAATAGTCCCGAAAATTTTGTTTAGTAGATAGTCATTTATAATGTATGTAGTTACTTCTGTACTGAGTGAATGTTTAAGAGCGAAACGTAAATGTTATATTTTATTTTATGTCTCTCAGATTCAATGTTGTTATGTTTGTTATATGAACAGCATATTTGTAGAATGTCTGGAATAGAGTGAAAGATGTATGATAAAGGGCAGAATGTCAGACGGGCCTGCGTACCCAATTCTTAACCCTTTTGAAATAAAGATCAATCAATCAATCAATCTCTCTCTCGCTCTCTCTCTCTCTCTCTCTCTCTCTTTTATTTTTGCTTTGAGACTTCAGCGATGCCCTCTTTACTCCCTATCACGGGCCACCTCTGGTCCGCCACCCATGGGTTGAAACCACTGGTCTAGCATTAATGCAGCCACAATTTGTGCGGTTTGTGTCGTGCATGCAGTCCTCAACTCTCTTTAAAAAAGCGTTCCGCAGTAGATGTGTTATTTGGCGCATTATAAAGGTTATATTATGCTATTACTTGAAGAACATTGGCGGCCGTGTTTAAATTATATACGTGCATAAGTAAACATGGCTGACTGTCTTACACGAACCAGCGAACCGAACTGACCAAGAGTCTATCCCACTTCCCTATATTGTCCCCAGTAGTGTTAGCCAAGCTAATGGTAGTGTTGCTCAGAGTGTTCCTGGCTGTAGTGAAGTCTGCTTCTTGGATCCTCTCCAGAACTTGAAACAAGCGACTGTAACCCATTCCCCGTCCGATTCTTTGCATATGATTCAATATCTGTGCAAGAATAAATATTCACAGTTCTGGAATGAAAGATGGAAGTGACTGTTGTTGTTGTTGTTGGTATTGTTGTTGTTTTCTTCTTCTTCTTTTTCTTCTTTTTCATCATCATCTTCTTCTTCTTCTTTCAGTTCCATATTCTCAGCCATCTTTACAGAAGACAGGGCACCCCCAAGAATCCTTTCTCGGATGGAGTTCTTTATTTCGCCGTTTCTTTCTGTGGCCACATCTGAGCTTCAGAATCTGTGTAGAGCGTTGTGATTTTCGCTGAATACGATCTATTTCTAGGTCTCTATTACAGCATAGATCGCGGATCATACAGAAGGATTTTTTTGCTCAGTCATGTAGAGGAAATGTAAGCAAAGATTTTAGAAAGCAGAACAAGGCGATTCACAGAAACTCAACTGAGAGAGAAACACAATTTGGATTCAGGAAAGGAAGAAGTTGCACTGATGTAATAGTTGCGCTCAGACAAGTCCGTAAAAAAAAACCACTGAATGTGACCAAGAACTTAACATCATCTTTGTGGACCAAGAATTAACATCATCTTTGTGGACCAAGAATTAACATCATCTTTGTGGACCAAGAATTAACATCATCTTTGCAGACCAAAAACTTAACATCATCTTTGTGGACCAAGAACTTAACATCATCTTTGTGTACCAAGAATTAAACATCATCTTTGTGGACCAAGAACTTAACATCATTTTTGTGGACCAAGAACTTAACATCATCTTTGTGGACCAAGAACTTAACATCATCTTTGTGTACCAAGAATTAAACATCATCTTTGTTGACCAAGAACTTAACATCATTGTTGTGGACCAAGAACTTAACATCATCTTTGTGGACCAAGAAACAGCTTTTGACAGGGTTGATAGAAACAAGTTGTGGGTACTATTAAAGGAACATGGTGTACCGGGACATCTACTGGAAAACATAATGTCATTATACACAAATAGTCAAAGTACAATAAGGACAACAGCAGACAATAAGTACTGGTTCAATATATCAACGATAGTCATGGAAGGCTGCATAACCAAAGAAGCAAACCCAAATGCACTAGACCTGAATGAACTTTTATTCGCAGACGACCAGTGTGTAGCACACAAGGGCCTGAATTGTTTACAAGATCGCATGAATAATCTCCATCAGAGATGTAAACATTATTATATGAAAATCAACATTGGCAAAACAACCATGAAAGTTATCAGAATGCCAAGCCCATTGAATGTACATACCGAAGTCAGCAAAATACAACAAGTAAAAGAATTCAAGTATCTTGGAAGCATGTTCACAGAAGATGGGAAGCTTGATAAAAGAAGTTGATGCTAGAACACAAAAAGCCAATGATGTTACATACCAGCTATCCCCGCTGTTACATACCCCAACATCCCACTTGAAACTTAGAGAACACTAATTGGCAGCATATTCCTACCAACTCTGTGCTACCGGTGCCAGACATGGGCACTTACTAAGAAACAACCGAAAAAGATAACAACGTGTGAGATGAGATGTCTTAGAAAAGAAAGCAAACGTCACCAGGTTTGACAAGCTAAGAAATGACACCATAAGACAGATGGTAGGAACTACATCATGTCTACGACACAGAGAAGCAAAGAATCAAGTGGTTCCGCCACTTAATGAGAATGGCACACTCACAGCCAGCCACGAGAACCTTCAACCAAAGAACTACAGGACACAGATCAAGAGGAAGACCCAGAAAGAGATGAATAGATGGCATCAGAGAGGCACGAGCTATTTATGGCATGGCCGTCACTGAGGCCACCCATTTGGCCCAAAAACTGCCAACTCCATCTTCCCTCAACACTTCACGGTACAAGAGGAATGATAAAAACAAGAAAGCACAGTATAACAGTGTCAGCAGAAAAAAAAATTACGTACATAAATATAGCCACCTAACCAAAGCACAAATAAAAAAGAAAACTGATTCACATTTATTGAAAAGCTCAAGAAAATACTGCTGGGAAATATCATTAATACTAAACTTCTTAGGAAACTGAATGATATTGTTTTCCACGCCCTGTGGTCCAGATGACGTTCCATACTCATGAAACTGAGTTCAACGTGAAACCTTATTTTTAATTTATCCATTGAAACCTCTGTGTGTAATTTAATCCAGTGCGCCTCGCCGTGCAAGCTTATATTTTCTTTTCTTTTTCAGACGCATCTCTTTTTCCATTTGTATACCTTTGTAAGATGGAGATAGACGATACCAGAAACAGAATTCACTGTTATCGTAAGGCGTAGCTAGCAGTAAACCTTGTTACTGCTTATAGACGCGCTCGTTAACAGTAAACCTTGTTACTGCTTACAGGCGCACTCGCTAACAGCAAACCTTGTTACTTCTTACAGACGCGCTCGCTAACAGCAAACCTTGTTACTGCTTACAGGCGCACTCGCTAACAGTAAACCTTGTTACTTCTTACAGACGCGCTCGCTAACAGCAAACCTTGTTACTTCTTACAGACGCGCTCGCTAACAGTAAACCTTGTTACTTCTTACAGACGTGCTCGCTAACAGTAAACCTTGTTACTTCTTACAGACGCGCTCGCTAACAGCAAACCTTGTTACTTCTTACAGACGCGCTCGCTAACAGTAAACCTTGTTACTTCTTACAGACGTGCTCGCTAACAGTAAACTTTGTTACTTCTTACAGACGCGCTCGCTAACAGCAAAACTTGTTACTTCTTACAGACGCGCTCGCTAACAGCAAAACTTGTTACTGTTTACAGACGTGCAAATCACTTTTACAACGTTCTACAGATCGAAAAAATTTTTGTAACAGAACATGCTATACGAGGTGATATCAGAAAGTTCCTAGACAGAACATGCTACACGAGGTGATATCAGAAAGTTCCTAGACAGAACATGCTACACGAGGTGATATCAGAAAGTTCCTAGACCGGTCCTGAAAGAAAAAAAAAAGGTATAGGCATACTTTATTTAAATTTGTTCGCAATCCTTTTCGAACTAACCGCCTTAGGAATGTACACAGTGATCCCGGTGTCTCTTCCACCACCACGAAAGTATTTTTCATGAAAACCATCCAATACCGCCTGCGATTGGCTTTTCATTTAATCTACGATGCCGCAGTGGCGCCCCTTCAGCTTCAATCCCATTTTGGGAACAAGGGGCAGTCACAAGAGGCTAGGTTAGGCGAGTATGGAGAGTGTGGAACTGCGGCCATTTTGTTTTCTGTCCAAAAAAATTGCGCCGTCTTGAGGGATATGTTAGAGGGCGCATTGTTGTAATGTAGAAGCCAGTTGCTTCACTTCACAGTTAAGATATGTGTTGTTGTTGTTGTTGTTGATGATGATGTTGTTGTTGTTGTTGATGCACATTTTCTCTCAAAAGATTCAAAAATTCGCAGTAAAAATAAGAATTCACGAACTTCTGGGATGAACAAATTCTCGGTCATTGATGTCTTTGATGTCAATGATCATGTTCTGCGCTCCGGACCTGATGCACTCTCTCTGGTCGAGGTGACTGTGGTTTCTTCCATTACAACTGTTGTTTTGTCTCCGAATCGTAGCAGTAAAATCCAAATTTCCATTATGATCCTTGAGATGAGCGTTTAGTCTTCGTGAACGATCTCATGAAACTCAAGGCCCACCTCAGGGTAACGCTGCTTCTGATCAAATGTCACGAGATGGGGGGGGGGGGGGAACAGACTTTAAGATCTGGGGAGGGGGGGAACTTCAAGAGCTTGGGGGGGGAGAGAACGACAAACTTTAAGATCGGGGGGAGGGGGGCATACTTCAAGAGCTGGGGAACAAAATTCAATATCTGCGGGACAAACTCAAGAGCTGAGGGACAAACTTCAAGAGCTGGGGGACAAACTTCAAGATCTGGGGGACAAACTCCAAGATCTGATGGGCAAATTTTAAGATCTAGGGGACAAGCTTCAAGAGTTGATAGACAAACTTCAAGAGCCGGAGGACAAACTTCAAGATCTGGGGGGCAAACTTAAAGATCTAGGGGACAAACTTCAAGAGTTGGGGGGCAAACTTCAAGAGCTGTGGAGACAAACTTCAATATCTAGGGGACAGATTTCAAGAGCTGGGGGGCAAATTTCAAGACCTAGGAGACAAATTTCAAGAGCTGGGGGACAAATTTCAAGATCTAGGAGACAAATTTCAAGAGCTGGGGGACAAATTTCAAGATCTAGGGGACAAACTTCAAGAGCTGGGGGACAAACCTCAAGATCTGGGGGAGGGGAACAAACTTCGCCACAACACGATGTGTGTTCCCTTTTTCCGTGAAGATCTCCTTGCACGCTCTATACCTGATTCCAGCCATGAAAGAGAACTGATAAACTGTTCAACAGCGGTCCTCGTGGATTATTTCATGAGCTTTCCCTCCACATTTTCTGGCCTTCGCTGATAATTGGTCATCTTGATGCTTGTCATCTTGAACAGACACTCGAAGGGGCCTTGAAACGGGCATATCACTGAAAAAATCTGTACTTGACCTGACGAATGTTCGCCAAAAGTCTGAAGAAGCATTTCGAGGATCTGGACAGCAGATTTGTTGAACTTTGGGCAAAATTTGATACATACACGGTGCTGAAATTTTTCAGCTATTGTAGCGATCACAGAGCTCTCCCAAAGCAAGGGGACAACCCTCCCCTCTCCCCCCCCCCCCCAAGACAACACTGAACATATGTGAACAGTGGTACTATTGTCACCCTACTTATTTAACTTGTATACTGAAAATATAATGAGGAATGTTAGAGAAGATGTAGACAAAGAATATTACCATGCCATAACAGTTGGAGGTTATGAAATACCAGAGATTAGATATGCTGATGACACAGTGTTACTGTCCACAACACAAAAAGGAATGGAAAAACTAATTATGTCAGTCCGCAAGAACAGCGAAGAGCAGAACCTCTATCTTAATGCAAAGAAAACTAAATTGATGACAACTGACAAAACAAACAAGGCAACTGAATTATGTATCAATGAGGAAAAACTGGAAGAAGTGGAGAGTTTTGAATATCTTGGATCACTACTAACTAATAATGGATATACAATGAGGGAAATTAAAAGGAGGACATCTATCGCTCTTCAGAAAGTAAAACAAATAAAGAATATGTGGAGAGGAGCAGACAGAACCACAAAAATAAGATTTTTAAGGGCATGCATCTTTCCCATCGCAACATATGCCTGTGAGACCTGGACACTTAACAAAACAGCTGAGAAACACATAAATGCCTTTGAATGTAAATGCTACAGAAGAGTTCTCCAAATATCGTGGACACAAAAAAGAACAAATATATCTATACTACAAGAGCTTAATATTGAAGAAGGCTGGCTAGTAAAGAGGATTAAAGAGAGAAAACTGAAATATTTTGGACACATTAAACGTCATGATAATTTAGAGAAGACCGTATTGGAAGGATACATAATGGGAAAAAGAAAAAGAGGAAGGCCAAGACGAAGATGGCTGCAAGACATCGTTGACGATCTGGAAATGGATGCAACAGCAGCAGGCCATCTTGCTCACAACCGAGAGGCCTACAGGAGTGCTGTTTGGGAGGCAAAGTTTCGCAAGGGACATGCAAATGAATGAATGAATGAATGGTACACCAAACGGCTGACTAACTCATCATTTATGAGGGTACTGACTTTTAGCTTCCCCGGTTTATTCGTCCAAAAGTACACTCGCAGCAAATACACTCCGGGAACTTCTTAACCTCGCGTGTTATTACCATCAGTATTACGCCCCTTGATTTCATGCTTGATGACGTTGCTTTAGATGCCAGAGCAAATACCAACGCTCTATAAAAATGACCCACAATTCAGCCTGGAACTACTGTGACATTTCCAAATACAAAGTTCAGAAACGTCAAACATTTGCGTGACATTGACCCAGTTTGTGTTCAGTAGCGTACACGGGACACACAAAAAGAGGGTTCTGAAGCTCGCTATATCCCCTCACCCCCCCTCCCTTTCTCCCTTTTTCCAGATTATCAAAATCATTATCATCGCCAGTTTTGTTAGGTACCAGTTCTAAACATGTAAGTATCTTAGTTTTGCTTTATGTTTGAATAGTTAAGAGCAAAACAAGCGAAAGAAAACTTCTAATCTAATGATTCTTTTTTTCCCATATGTTGTTCTGAAGTCTAGTTAGTTACCCCTGTTATTCTGAATTTCCATGACCCCAAGTAGGATCTAACATCCCCTGTTAAAAGATCCCGGATTTAGAATGTAAGAGTAAACATTTCTGTAACTCTTCATACACACATTTCTGTAACTCTTCATACACACATTTCTGTAACTCTTCATACACACATTTCTGTAACTCTTCATACACACATTTCTGTAACTCTTCATACACACATTTCTGTAACTCTTCATACACACACTTCTGTAACTCTTCATACACACATTTCTGTAACTCTTCATACACACACTTCTGTAACTCTTCATACACACATTTCTGTAACTCTTCATACACACACTTCTGTAACTCTTCATACACACATTTCTGTAACTCTTCATACACACATTTCTGTAACTCTTCATACACACACTTCTGTAACTCTTCACATATACACACACGCACACCAATATTTACAAACTGCCCAGACAACATACACATGCAAGCAGTCTTCTGGATGTGACTGCTGCTTCAAATGTCGCACAATTAAACGACTCTCCTCCTCCTCCTCTTCTTCTTCTTCAGCTCAGTGCTGGTAAACGTAACAACAGACGCTGATGTTGCCGTGGTTTTCTCATTTCTCAGGACATACACGAGAATACGGGACAATACCTTTTCTGGGTCATCATCATCATCATCATCATCAGGTGCCGTGCCGACTGGCGTTGGCTATTATGCTTCTCCAGAGTACACGATCCTTCATGCAGGCCATCAGTTCAGTTGGTGATCTCCTCTCACACCATCCCGTCAGACTGTCCAGTATCATTTCTCTTGGTCTTCCTCTTGATTTTCTTCCTTCTATTTTTCCTGTTGTTATAATATTTTCAATGCCCCCTCTTCTCATTGCATGTCCTATGAAAGTATATTTTCCGGGTGGGGCACGACAAATCAGCGTAGACAAAATAATGGACAACAAAATAGCTTAACGACACAACAGCGCAGACAAAATAATGCACGAGAAAACGACGTCACGACAAAACAGCGACAAACCAGCTGAAAACTTTCTGCGACTGTATTAAATATAACGTAAATGCACGCTGGTATTACAGAGCATTTACCACGCACCAACAATTCAATGGAGGTGCGGCATCCAACTTTACAGTGAAAAGTTGATTGCTAGCATCGCTCATTTCTTCGCCTTACTCATTATTTTCGGAATGACCCAGTACATCACGAAATCCTTCTTAACCGCATTCGCGTCGATTATGGTGGAAAAGAAGCAAGGGAAGTCCGGGTATATTTGACTCAACAGACGCCTTGAAGAACTGAAAGATATGAAAGCACACCATTTGTTGAATCGTTATGTGCTAATCTCTCGCCATCTAGAGATATAACTATGCTATGTAACTCCGTGTGAATGTGAAATGTATATTTCTGTTTAACTGTGACTTTCCCCAAGAAAATTAAACTATTTTCACTCCTGTTCGTGGGTGTCTGAGTGGCGAAGTGGTTAGTGCACTGGTCTCTCATGGCGAAGATCGGGGGTTCGAATCCGGCCGGCGACACCCCAGTCACCCAGCTGTAGAAATGGGTATCCGATTTCTTCTGGAGTTGGGGAAGGAAAAGGCTGCCAGGCGTGATACTGACCATATCACCCTCTAGTGTGCTGACAGGTCAAGGAAAATATGGACACTAACAGCATATCCCTATGTGCCTCTAAGGCATGACAGGGTTACCTTTACTTTTACTTACTCCTATTCGTCTCAGAACCAATTTATGGTGCACTGTTGGTAGTATCTTATGTTGCTTTCAACAATGTGTCCTGCCTTGTTTTGTCGACACGTTGTTTTATCGTGTGCTGTTTTGTCGATACCCTGTTTTATCGAAGTCTATTTCGTCTTGTTTTTTTTGTTTGTTTGTTTGTCGTGAGCTGTTTTGTTACAGTGCAACTTTTTCGGCTGACAGTAGTGGGTGCATTTCCTGTGTTCCGGCGCAGTTTGTTGCTAAAGAGCACTTCAGGAAAGTGTGTTACGGTTTTAGGTGGCCATGTTATCTTGTCTGAACGTATATCTCTACATGAACGTATATCTCTACATGAAAGTACATCTCCACATGAACGTATATCTCTACATGAAAGTACATCTCCACATGAACGTATATCTCTACATGAAAGTACATCTCCACACGAACGTGTATCTCTACATGAACGTATATCTCTACATGAACGTATATCTCTACATGAACGTATATCTCTACACGAACGTTTATCTCTACACGAACGTACATCTCTACACATCCCTCCTGCCGGCCCACAAACCTGCAAGAACAAAATAGATTAGTCGTAAGAGGTGAGTACCGATTCGGTGGACAGATTTTTGTGCTGGCGTCTAAAGATGGGCAGCAACTATCCACATCATCATCATCATCATCACCATCATTGCCTTTCACTCCCTTGAGAACACAGGCCACAGATAAAGGCTCTCCAGTCACCCCTGTTCTTGGAATTATTCTCTGCTCCCTTCCATGTGCATCCTTTGCCTCTGAGCACTGTCATAATTTCTCTTCTCCAAGTAAGTCTAGGTCTTCCTCGTTTTCTATTTCCGTGAGGATTCCATGTCAGTGCCTGTCTTGCTATGCTGGTGTCGGATTTTCTCAGAGTGTGGCCAATCCACCTCCATTTCCAAGACATTATTTGTAGGTTCATGGGTTCTTGTCCTGCCCTTTCCCAGACCTCTTCGTTCCTGATCTTGTCATGCCATTAATGTTTAAAATCCTCCTCAAGCAGTAGTTCATGAATATTTGTATCCTCTGTTTATTGTCTTGGTCATAATCCATGTCTCCAAACCATATAGCAAGACGGTCTTTACGTTTGTATTGAAGAACCTAAGTTTAGTTCTTGTTCTGATGTTCTTAGATGACCATATTTTATCATGTGCTCTGTTATCAGAGACCCTTCCTTTTCCAAGACAAAGTTTCTGTGTTTTCCTCTCCATGTTTCTGTAATACTCCAGTTTTTTGGGGGGTTTTTTTCCAGAGATCAGGTCGTCGGCCTATCCCTCAACCTCCTTAGCGCCTCTTACGGCACACGTGGACGGTGGCAGTGGTCCTATTCTTTTCTCTCAAGATCTGGGCCCCGGTAACCACATGGTCGAAGCCACACCGGGCAGGCAGTTAATTCTTCAAGATGACTAAAATACTTTTTAAAAGCCAGACCATAGACAAACTAAAGCACCCTTTCTATTTTTTTCCCTCTCATTTCAAAGAGAGTTCGATATCGAGAGAGATATCAAGCGGCTGGACTATTTGGGATCTCGTAACCGTAATGATAAGTTCAAGGATGGCTCTGCCCCACACAGCAACACGTGTATTTTCACAGGGCGGCAAACTTTCTGTGTATGTGGGGGGACGGGACAGTCAAAATGCGAAAAGTGAGATGAATTCATATTCACTTTTAATGTTTAAAGAAAGAAACTTTATAAAAATATTAAAATTTAAAAAAAAAAATTTTTATCTGTTACTAGCTGAGTCCCCGGCGATGTCCGGGCATTTATTTATCCCAATCACGAAAGTTCTATTCATTTCCACAACCTTCCAGAAGGTTCTACAGAGTCTAGACTATTCTACAGAGTTCTGTTCGACTAAACATTGGCTTAATTGTCATCAGGACTGTCACCAATCAGCTTAGCGACCCCGAACACTCGGGATTCGACACTAATCTCTGTCAATTTTGACACTTTATTTCACACCCCCAGGCCCTCTATGCTGATGGGGGCTGACCTTGGACTTAAACAGCCTCGGGAATGTCACTATTCATCTCAGCGACCCAAAAACTATGGATTCGACACTAATATCTGTCGTTTTCGATGCTTGGTACATGTCACCCCCATCCCGCCCCTACAGCTAGCCCCCCATGTGGTTGGTAGCTGATCAACCTGTATGGGCGCTCTCTGTTATGAATTAAACACTCTGACCATTTTCTAAATGGACGCTGAGGTGAACAACGGTAAGATGTCTTTCGTGAATCAGAAACCTGCTCCGTGTATCATGTTTCTCGTTATCAATGCCAAAGTTTCGCCATCTTAGCAGATATAACGTCATCGATTTGTGTGGGCTGACCTTTAACAGTCACGACCGACAATCCAAAGCAGGCATAAATATAACGTTGTTCAGTGGGGTATGTTTCTGTCGGTCGGTTGCGATCCCACACCCACCACCCAGGCCCTCCTGGGGTCCTATGGTTGATGTAATCCCCGCCATACCTTCTCCAGATCATATGTGTAGCAAGTTTGGATTAAATTGCTCCAGGCGTTCCAGCGTGATGCTAGAACATGTGTACACACGCATGTTCATTTATATCTGAACCATAAGTGCCCAGGGCACATGGGGCTTCCGCAAGGCTTTTCCACAAATGCTTGTCCTTTGTCTTTTTTTCTGCTCTTGCCCAGGTGAGCCCTCTATTGCTCAACATCCTTTCTGTTGTTCTTCTCCAAGTATCTTTTGGTCTACCCTTACTTCTGTTCCCCTGTGGTGTCCATCTTAGTGCTTTTTTTGGTAGTGAGTTGTCAGTCATTCGGAGCACATGTCCCAACCATCGCCAGCGTCTTTCCTCAATAATTGCTGTCAGTGACTTCATTTGCATTTCTGCCAACAAGATGTTATTTCTTATGGTGTTTGGTCAAAATATTTTCTAATTCTTCGTAAACATTTAGTCTGGAAAGAATTCAAATTGTTTTCTATGGTTTTCGTGATTTTCCAGCATTCACTTCCATAGACTAGTTCATTCATTCATTCCTTTGCATGTCCCTTGCGGAACTTTGCCTCCCAAACAGCACTCCTGTAGGCCTCTCGGTTGTGAGCAAGATGGCCTGCTGCTGCTGCATCCATTTCCAGATCATCAACGATGTCTTGCAGCCATCTTCGTATCGGTCGTCCTCTTTTTCTTTTTCCCATTATATATCCTTCCAATACGGTCTTCTCTAAATTATCATGACGTTTAATGTGGCCAAAATATTTAAGTTTTCTCTCTTTAATCCTCTTTACTAGCCAGCCTTCTTCAATATTAAGCTCTTGTAGTATAGATATATTTGTTCTTTTTTGTGTCCAAGATATTTGGAGAACTCTTCTATAGCATTTACATTCAAAGGCATTTATGTGCTTCTCAGCTGTTTTGTTAAGTGTCCAGGTCTCACAGGCATATGTTGCGATGGGAAAGATGCATGCCCTTAAAAATCTTATTTTTGTGGTTCTGTCTGCTCCTCTCCACAGATTCTTTATTTGTTTTACTTTCTGAAGAGCAAGAGATGTCCTCCTTTTAATTTCCCTCATTGTATCTCCATTATTAGTTAGTAGTGATCCAAGATATTCAAAACTCTCCACTTCTTCCACACATAAAATAAACTACTATACACAGGAAAACACACACAAAATAAACTACTATATACAAGAAAACACACACAAAATAAACTACTATATACAAGATAACACACACACAAAATAAACTACTATATACAGGGAAAAAACACACAAAATAAAAAAAAAAACTATATACAGGAAAAAACACACAGAATAAACTAAGCTATACGGGAAAAAACATACAAAATAAAAAAAAAACTATATACAGGAAAAAACACACAAACTACTATTTACAGAAAAAAAAACACAAAATAAACTACTATATACGAGAAAAAACACAAAATTAAAAAACAACTATATACAAGAAAAAACACACAAACTACTATATACAGAAGAAAAAACACAAAATAAACTACTATATACGGAAAAAAACACAAAATAAAAAAAACTATATACAGGAAAAAACACACAAACTACTATATACAGAAAAAACACAAATTAAACTACTATATACGGGAAAAACACACGAACTACTGTATACAGGGGGAAAAAATCATAGAAATCAAAAAAGAAGAAAAGAAAAGAACCACAACTCCTTCCCCCTCAAAAAGAAATTAAAAAATCATAAAACTTTAACACTTTCACTCCTGAATTTATCTCCATGCTCTGCCAGAATACTCGTAAATTCTTGATGATAAATTCTGCCAGAATACTCGTAAATTCTTGATGATAAATTTTGGAAGAAAGAAACTGAAAAGCAGTTTCTCTATATTTTTTTAAATGTAGTGAGTTGGAAAAGCTCTGCTTTAAATTTTATTTAGACTTTGCCTAAGTATCGCTCTGAGCATTGATTCACATGGGTTTCGCGACACAGAGATATGTTGGCTACCACACGGGACCTCTCAAACGTTTGAAGGTTTAGAACATTGTGTTGGAATATAAGAGTTAATTAAGTAGTGATGGTTGTGGTGGGGGCTGTAATGTATGTTTTGCCCAATCTCAGGGTTATGACACTCTTCCCCTCTCTACTCCTCTCTCCAATTGGTCAATGAGGCGATGGCCGTATAGGTACTCCCACTTCAAGTTGACACAGTCAAATTTTCTATCATCCGGATTTGGTAACTCTTGGTTGGCTCTATTTCACAACCCGCGGTGGTTGAAAACCACCTGCATTTCTGTGTCCACAATATTTCTTTGTGTTGTGTTAATGTTAACTTACTAGATTGTTTCCCACACTGTCCAAGTGTTGGTGATTGTATTTGCTGATAAGACCTGCCTGGCAGACATCAAAACAAGCCCCGCATGTAATCAGTGCGACACCTAAAGCGCATATGATAGAGTACCGTTGCTGTCTTTTCTTATCGCATTTGATGCTCATCATTATCTCGCTCATTTTCTTTTTTTTCAGGGTTAAATCTCCTTATATTAAAAAGAGCTGCATATTCTGGACAAATAAGAGTGTAGAAGTGACTGTGTTTGAAGCATTTGTATTAATTGTTCACATCTGTGTACCTGCACGTCTTATTAATTAAAATCTAGAACAAAATTATTGCACCACCAAGAGAAAACCTAACTTGGACCAAACATTTTTGTACCCGAAGCCACAGACCTTCTAAACCTTCAAACGTTAGAGAGGTCTTGTCGTCTGTGTGGTAGCCAACATGTCTCCGTGTCGTGAGCTACTGAACCAGATATTTCCACACATAGATCATGAAATTTCAGATTATGTTAACAGTGAGTAACTCTTCATATGTTATTTTCAGTGGTTTATGAGAGTAATTTATGTTCAAATCGAAGAAACTTGAGCGTGTTTTTGGTGTAAGCTTAAAATAGAGTTGCATAGTGTGTGTTCATAAAAGTCGAATCTAGAGTCACAAAATATGGAACATTTCTGTAACAATCAGAAACAGTTTTAAGTCTCCTATCGGACATAACAAAACTAAAACAACAAGTGATAATGCGATAATTAAAACTGCTTATGGCTGGAAAGACAAACAGGGCGGGGAAGACAGAAATAACCTGGATGTCATGACTGCATGGTTTGGCAGGAAAACAGCAATAGAATTTGATTAGAGACACACAAGATTGAGCGAGATGGAGATAGATCACAGTCTACGCCTATTGACACGGCAGTATCTGATCTATAGCTGATCTGAATGATATCACATACTGATTTAGCTAATGTAATCATTTTGTACATCATGGCAGTTGTAAATTTATGAAGAATAATTTGCAGTCATAAATAATTTTTGTTTGTAAATATGAAATAGAATTGCATTGTTTGAAGTGATGGATAAATGAAAGAGAACATTTAATTTACATCAAACTCATCATCTTAATAATAATAATAACATAGAGAATAACAAGTGGCATACATACTCATGCTATAAATGTATGTGTTCTAAAAATCCGTGCTTTGTTATCGGATAGAGGAAAACACACTGATCATTAGACTAAGGTTTAGCATGTTCATCTGCTTTAGTGAAAGCAGCCCTATCATGCTATAAAGATGTCTAGGGAACATGTTTTAGCAACCATATTTTTCTTGACCTGTCAGCAGTCCAGTGTGCCCCACACAGCAGGTGAATATTTTATGTTTTGGGGGATATGGGGGAGTGGAGCAGGGGATACACATGAGGGGAAGTAGAGAACAAATCCAAGAACAAGGATGACTGGAGAAACTTTATCCATGGCCTACACTTTCCCATGGGAGTGACGGGCAATGATGATGGTGACATTTTCTCTCAGAGCTACACCTTCTCAAAAGTTCTCAGTAAACATTGTGTATGGTTACAGCTTTCAGCTTGTGTAATTAATACATTCCACAACCCTTTATGTTGTATATTTATGTATTTATGAATGTTAGATATATGCAGACAACATCTTTTATGTTAGTGTTCACATTTGATACCACAAACCAAGCTCATGTATGACTGAGGATAAACTTCACCTACAGTGATATTTGTGTATCACTCTTGATTTCACTTAAAATTTAGTTGAACATGTTTGTGTATCACTGTTGATTTCACTTAAAATTTAGTTGAACATGTTTGTGCACTTTTTCGTTCCTTCCCTGGCATGTTTACTGTCAACCATGGTGCAGAATATGAAAGATCAATCAAGTGCCGTGCCGCCTGGCGTAAGCGATTTCTCTCCACAGTTCCCTGTCTTTAGACTTGATTATGAGATCCACCAGTGACTTTCTTCCTAGCCACACTGACAGCCCATTCATTAACTTCTCTTTCTGTCTTCCTCTGTCTCTTCTTCCCTCAATTTTTCCAGTTGCCACAATGTGTTCCAGTTTTAACTCTTCTCAGAAAATATCCTACAAATCTCGCTTGTCTGGCTCTGATTTTTGCTGTAAAGTATGTGTAAAAACAACCCCCCCCCCCCCAAAAAAAAAAAAAACCCCACTTTACTATATCATAGATATAATGTACAAGTACCAGAAACAAGAAAACTAGGAAGAGGCAGAGCATTTTGCCTTTTTTAACATTCACTGTTTTATGCATATTTTGAATGTTTTGTGCAGACACTTTATGTATGTTGGAGATTTCTTACTTAGGTCAAGATTTGTGTAAGTTGAGAGCTGTTTTTACTGGGTTTTGTTTTTTTTTAGTTCAATTAATAAAAAGTAAAATAAATATATAAAAGTCATGGCACAGCGACACACTGAGAATTGTTGGCTCAGATATTTTCCTTGACCTGTCGACATGCTAGAGTGTAAATGTAGTTAGTTTATTCAATGTATGTCTGAGAAGATTACATTAGCTTGTGTGTTATTTTGGTTTTTTGTTGTTTCTTTTTTTTTTTTTTTAACTTTCGTAAAATAGGTATGCTTGAGGATGGAGGGGATGACTTCGAAACTTCAGATGATTTATTCGATGCTATTGGAGTGATGTTACAGCAGGCAGATGAGACAAAGTCGGAAGATGATATCAAAGATATATGTGACCGCCTTTATTCACTGTTGCATAGGTTTGTTCATGCTGCCTTCTTGACTGAAGATAAAAATAAATACTCAGGAGAGATTTGCTTATGGGTTACATATTTTAATTGACCTGCGTTGGTTGGATTTGAGTGATGTCCTTTGTTTCTCTTCACATGCAGTGTAATCAGGTGTCCTTCACCTGCACTGCAGTCGGGTGCCTCTCACCTGCCATACAATCAGGTGTTCCTACCCTGCAATGCAAATCAAGTGTGACTCACATGCAGTGCAATCAGGCATGACTTGCCTGCAGTGAGATGAGGCATGACTTGCCTGCAGTGAGGTCAGGCATACTTACCTACAGTGCAGTCATGTGTCCTTTGCCTAAGGGAAGATGTTCTCTTTCAAGATCTTAGTGTGTCCTCCCCCCCCCCCCCCAGCACTAGTGTCCTAGGAGTGCTGTGGTGGTGTAGCGGTTTGCACACTTGCAGATGGTCACTGCTTCAATTTTTCCCTCAGCTAAATTTTTTCGGACTCACTGGCATGAGGGCCAACCCAGCCACAAAAAATGGGTACCTGGGGTTTCCCTAGGAAAACAAAAGCAAGGACATGGGCTAGCATCCCTATCTCAGATGCTGTAGTGGCTTAGAAATGTGAAGGCACTAACACTACATACCCCTACAGCATGAAAATCCAACAGGACATAAGGAGATAGTGTCTTAGATGCCATTATCTACAGCTGGGCAGTCAGGGCGGCATCTAGTCACACACCCACAGCTTTCCTTGTCAGAGGACAAATCATCACCAGTTAACCTACTTAGTCCCCACTCAGAAATGGTTGTCTTGGGTACTTGTTGGTACTTCATCTAAGATAAGTTGACTTGTGTAACATTTTCGTTATATAAACATGTCCTTTCTCTTTATGTATGTTTCTTTTATGTTCTTCACTGTTAACTAATTAATTTTTAAAAATGTGAAAACCAAAATGTTGGAATATTGTTTTATGTTTTGTGACTTAATTCATCCACTCTTTATTCTTTGCCAAGTCTCGTGACCTGATTCAAGCACTCTTTATTCTTTGTCAAGTCTTATAACTCGATTCATTCACTCTTTATTAAGTCTTATGACTTGATTCATTCACCCTTCACTTTTTTGTCAAAGATAAGTTGGTTCTTGCAGTATTTTCATCTTTGTTGCTAGTAACACTTTCTTTTGCCTACGTGCTCTGGGTGGGACTTTCAGTATCTCTCTTTCATGGGAAAGTCTGTAGATAATCTTGCATTTTGACAAATATCCACTGTGAGTCTAGGATAGGGTCTTGGCCATCTCTTGTTTGCCGTCCTTGATCCGATAACCATAACATCACTCCAGCACAGGCATCCAGTATTTTTGTTACTTGGGTTTTTTGTTTCTTGGTTTTTAATTACCTAGTTTTGTTTCTTGTTTTTTTGTTACCTGGTTTTGTTTCTTGGTTTTTAATTACCTGGTTTTGTTTCTTGGTTTTTAATTACCTGGTTTTGCTCCTTTTTTTTTTTTTGTTACCAAGTTAAATTTTGTCTTATCGTTTATGCTCATCAAATATTTGTGCACTGCTTCAGCACCACAGATGAATCAGGGGTGACAGTGAACGGTTTTAACAAGACACTTGATGCCCCTGTTCAGATGTCCGAGCTGCCAGACGTATCTGGTAACAGTACAGACCACAGTATATGGCTCGTCAAGAAGGATAGTGCATCTGTGAGTTATCATGTATCTCATTTTTTTTTTTTAACTTCTCTTGTGTTTTGGAAAAGAAACTCTGGACAGAGATCGAGAAGAGATTAGCTGAGAGTGACCTGATCTTGTAGCACAAGCATTTAATCAAATGAGGAATGAGCCATCGTCATCATCATCTTGTGCACGAAGTTTCTTGTTCTGCCTTCTTTTCTGTCCATGAAATAAACCCATATTTCCAGGCCTTCAGTTTTCTTTCTGTGTTTCCGTGCAGGGTAGGGGTGTGGAGTATAGACAGCAGTTAACAACTTTCAGCTACAGCAGGTGCCATTATTTTTTTGTAACAAACTGTCTACTCAGCAGTCTCCACCACCACGAAGAATGCATCGGCCAGTTCCTCAAACTTGGACTGATATCAGAACAGCCTCTTTATTGGAAGCACTGCTTTGAGGTAGAATAGGATCTTGACTAACTGTAGTTCCATGACCGTGTTGTCCTCACATCATCTTTCTCAAACAAAATTATCTTTGCTTCCAGTTAAGTATTGGATCATACATGACTACATCAGTTGAGTTACGTGTATGACTTTGGGAATATAAATGTATGTTTTTGTGTTCCAGCTTGTTGACCAGAAGAAGCTTGAGAAAGCCCACCAGAAGATTCAGAAAAAACAGGACAAACGAGAACAGACAGTTATCAAGAAAGTGGACAGGTTACCAAATCTCAGAAACCTTTTTTTTTTTTTTTCGTTCTTTTTAAATTTTTTAGTAATTTTTTTTGCCCGGTAATTTTTAAGAATTTTCTCACAAGGTATTAAGATTTGAAAAGATGTAAGATACAAAAGAGAATAAGAGTTTTTTTTTTCACTGCCAGTAAAATGTATTCTGTGAGAGTGCATGTTATTGGCATAATTTGTAACTGTGTTCTTATATACCAGATTGCCACTCATAAGCATATTCTGTTGTTTTCTAGTGTTCCAGAAATGGCCAGTGCAAGTCAACAAATTAACAAGAGGGATGCAAAACTGGATGCTTCAGGGACTAATAAGTCATATGACATAAAACTGGAGAATATAGATGTCTCATATGGTGATAAGTGAGTTTTAAATTTACTTTCTGGTTCAGTGTTTTTTTCTTTCTGTTTTCAGTTTGTAAAATGGAATGACCATATACCACTCCATGTCTCGGTGAATTCAGGACCCCCTTTTCTGAGTTTGCCATCAAAAGGGTGTTGTTTGTGTTGTGTCACTGTTTGCAGCTAGGCTAATTTGGGGAGAAAAGAATAGGACAGCTGCTACCTTCCAGCATGTCGTAAGGGGTGACTAAGAAGTTTGGAGCAGTGATGGCACTAGGATTTTTCGAAACTGGTACAACTGTACTTGCCTTTGCATGAAGAACTTTCCAAAATATTGGTTTTGTCAACACAGCATTCGGTACTTTATACTTTTTTAAACACACTTTACAAACATCAAAGGGGATTAAATGTTCACGTGAAATTTTTCTTACCTTTTTTTTTTTTTTTTTTGCCTTGAGTTTTGCTGTTTACAAACTGCTCACATGCAGAACCCAAGTCCAAACTGGCTGATTCTCCTCGCAACAAACTGAGCCTTACAAGTCTGCTGGCTAGATTATCTTGCAACAGATTTTGCTGGTTGCATTTTACTAGGTTTTTTTATAATATAAACCAATTATGGTAACCAGTGACCTCCAAAAGTTTCATTTTTTTCTCTGTTTTTTTTTTTTTTATCAGTAATTTACCAGTAATTGGTGGTTAATGCGATCACTTGTTTTAGGGGATAGGCCAACGACCTGCTCAGTCGGAAAAATCATAGCATTACAGAAACATGGAGAAGAAAACCAGAAAACTTTGTCTTGGAAAAGAAAGGTTCTCTGTGAAAATAACATGCTCAGATACAAGGAATACGCTTGGAAGAAAACAGAGAACAAATCCAAGAACAGGGAGGACTGGAGAAACTTTATATTTGTGGCCTATACTCCCAAGGGAGTGAAGAGCAATGATGATATGATATCTCCATCTTTCAGCCCTCCATATCCATCTTCCATTTGATGTATTTTTTTTAAATGACTAGATTTGCTTTCTCATTTTGAACCTTATTCACCTGGCCAGACTGTTGTCTGTAATCAGGGGACACCACTTGGAGGTAGACTAAGGTCTTGTTCAGTGATGGTTCTCATGCTGATGTAAGCATTCAGTTGTAGGTTGCTGACAACTGTCTCATTTAGCTAGCCCTGTGTCTTTGTCACCAAAAACTGATACAAGAAATATTGCAGGGCTGTATATTTTTGTTAAAGAGAGAAAACTTAAATATTTTGGACACATTAAATGTCATGATAATCTAGAGAAGACCGTCTTGGAAGGGTACATAATGGGAAAAAGAAAGAGAGGAAGACCAAGGCGAAGATGGCTGCAAGACATCGTTGATGATCTGCAAATGGTTGCATCAGCAGCAGGGCATCTTGCTTACAACTGAGAGGCCTACAGGAGTGCTGTTTGGGAGGCAAAAGTTCCGCAAGGGACATGCAAAAGATTGAATGAATATTTTTGTTCTAGCTCAAGCACCAATTAACATCATGGTATACTATCACAAACACTTCAGCAAAGAGCCAGTATGCTTCTTGTAGTTCTGACCCTCGAAACATTACCACAGTACCCGTTTCTTTACCTGTATAGTTTTTAAAAATCTTTTTTTTTTTTTTTAACAACTTTGATTTTAAAAATACTCACGTTTTAATTTCCTAACCATTTTGTTCTGCAGAGTACTTCTGACAGGAGCTGATCTGTTTTTGGTCTATGGCCGCCGTTATGGTTTCACCGGCAGAAATGGGCTTGGTAAAACTACGTTGCTGAAAATGTTGTCCAGGTATGGATAATTTTGCACACATTTTTAATATGTTTGGGAGGTGCAGTACAGTCAAAGCAGTAAATCGCATATATCAAGATACTGTAGGTCTAGTACATTCAAAGCAGTAAGCAAGCTGTATTGAGATACACTAGGTCAGAGCAATAAGCAACATGCATAAAATACACTAGATCATTTTGTCAAGTCTCATGACTCTTTGCACATTCATTGACTTTTATTCTCTGTCAAGTTTCATGACCTGGGTCATCTGGTCTAATTTCTTTGTCAAGTCTCATGACTTGATTCATCCAGTCTTTATTTTAGTCAAGTCTCATGACTTGATTCATCCACTCTTTATTCGTAGTCAAGTCTCATGGCTTGATTCATCCACTCTTTATTCGTAGTCAAGTCTCATGGCTTGATTCATCCACTCTTTATTCTTTGTCAAGCCTCATGACTTGATTCATCCACTCTTGCATTGCAGGTAAGCAGCACATATCAAGATACACTAGATCAAAGCAGTAAACAGTCATCATGTATCACTAGCTATGATAACTGAACCAGGTCTCTCGGCACAGCTGATTTGTCTCCCCATATATTACATGTTTTCCATGCAACTTTTATTCCTAGTGGATCCCTCAAGATTCCTTCCCATATAACTGTCCTCCACGTTGAGCAGGAAGTAGCAGGAGATGATACACCTGCTCTCCAGAGTGTTCTAGAGTGTGACGAGAAAAGAGAGGCACTGTTGAAAGAGGAGAGGGAGATAACTGGCAAGCTAAACTCTTCCAGGTGACCTTTTCTAACACCCATCTAAATTTGTGAATGCTTTTTTTAGATAATAATTTGTGTGTGTGTGTTAAATGTTCTCCTATTTGTTTGCTAGTAATTTTATTTTTAAACATGAATATTTCTTTCATGTACGGACATTAAGTATGTATGTGTAATGTAGTGTGCTTAGCCCTGCAGGCAGATATTCATGTTTCATAGCCTGGTGAATCTGAGGACAGCAGAAACAAATTCCCAACTCACAGCCTTTGCATGATAATCTGTACACTACTGACTATACTACATCCCCATATATGAGATCAATTTTTACCTGAATGGCTAATTTTCCTCCCCATAATTCATCAGCAGCTGTGAGTGCTGTCTGCTCATACATGCAGTGGCCTGCAGATAGATTTCCTAAGTCAGATGCCAGTACTCATATTGTCAGTGGAGTACTAAAGAGCCTACTCTGAACATTTGGAGAAGCCATTTCAGTGTAGACCTTGCTAAACTTACACTGGTGTACTTATTAAATCATTGTTAGTATCTGTTCTACATTAAAAAAACCTGTTTCACATTATGAACATTACTAAATTTGTGACTCAGACAGCAGCATCACTACAGGGAATGTGTAAGTGGACTAATTACTGCATATTTTCAGCAATGTGAAAGTTGTTTTTTTTTTTTCTAAACTCATTCCATATTTTCTGTAAGAGGTCATGAACAGTGTAACCACCATAAGATCACATGCTGTTAGTCTTTAGTTTCTTAGCTCTTTCATTCCAAGACGGCACTGGCAGTGAGGGTAGATCTTGCGGGCCTGTGCCAATCAGTTTCTGAAAGCAGTATTTAGGCAGAGACTAAATAAAATGAAAAGTGGCACATTTCTAACCAAAGCCATAGTTTTTAAATTACATAGTTTTTAATTCTTTCCAGTTTCTTTCTACCAAAATTTCTCACCAAAATTTCTCATCAAAATTTCTGGAGATTAACTTAGGAATCAAAGTGTTCAGAAAATTTAAAAAATTGACTAGTAATGCTCACTTTAATGTCTTACCTTGTCCACTATGAACTGAAATGTATTCTCTTGCAAAGCATTTAGAATAATGATCACATGAATCACTGATTTACTTTAATCTAACTGATAGCTGTTTGCTGTCTGGTGTGGCTCGCCTCTGTTCAAGGAAACATTGTGTATTTAAAAGCATAAGCATGTGATCTCACTTTGAGGTCAAGGTCTTTTGACTGTGAACTTGTCTTCTGAATATCATGATGATGCTGATGCAGAGAAATCTTGTCAGATTTGGGGAGGAGTCCAGTGGCTTGCTAGGAAACATGGACTAGACACTGAGCTTCTTGCCAGGCTCCCAGCAACATGGAAGCTGTGTGTGAGCAGTTCCCCAGCTGAACAGGCTAGAAGAACACCACAAAGAAGATCAACTCTGGTTGACTAGTCCAGTTGTTGTCACTCTCGCATAGTCATCTTTGCTGTCTATAGGAGTGATTGACTTGCAGAAAGGACACGCCCACCCATAGGATGTTACCCCCTGGATCCTTGCTTTATCTGCTGATATGCCAAGACTTAATTTTCAGTATAAAGTTCATGATTTTTTAATTTCCTATTTCTTTTGCTGTAGTCCTGGACATGACACTACCCTTACATCACGACTGCAGGCTGTGTACAAGGAGCTGGAAGCCATAGAGTCTGACAAAGCCCCTGCAAAAGCTGCCATGATACTTAGTGGGCTTGGATTCAGCAGTTCGGATCAGCGAAGGCCTACAAAGTAAGTTCCAATCATCATCAATTTCTTCTGGTTTACACAGAAGCATGGCTGTCATGCAGACCAGAGGTTCTCATAATTTTTAAAAAATACTATGGTTTAGAAAAACTTAGGAAATATTGCTGGTTTAAAACACAAGACCTGCTTTATCTGTGGCTCTGGTGCCAGATAAAAACAAAAAAAATCTGCAGATTTCTCCCTAGTCTTTTGAGGCAGGTCAAGCTTCAGGTCCAGTGCCTCTGGCCGTGCTTCCCGAGCTGATAATTGTGAAGAGCAGAATTTAACAGGATGATTAGTTCTTTTAACTTGATGGTTGAGGCCGCCATAGAGGAGTGTTTTATGTGAAAACTGTTGATGGAGAAACTTGCATAGTGATGTTGATCATATCAGTTTCTTAATTTCATGATGTGCATATTTTTTTTTTTTTAATTAATTACCCAGGGAGTTCTCCGGTGGTTGGAGGATGAGGCTTGCTTTGGCCAGAGCATTGTTCACAAAGTGAGTTAATTATGCCTACATCTTCTACGATTTTGGATGAGGGTGTGTGTATGTTTATAAGAGTATTATTTATATAATGGAATGAGTGTGGCTGATTTTTTTTCTTTTTTTTTTCTTTTGTAATATAATTATTAGGAGATGTTTTGCTTCTTTTCACATTTCTGTAGCTATTTTTCTGTAGATCCTATTCTTGCATTTGTTTTCCGCAGAGATAGTTCAGTAAGATTTCCTTTATAGTTATTATTTGTTTGTTTATTATTAATTAATAAATTTCATGAATTACAAGTATAATAAAAATACACTGCATGAAATTGATAAATTATGAGCTTAAGAAACTAAACAAGGCACAATGTAGAATCCTAGATTTAATTAAACCATGTAGGTAACATGTTTTTCGTGTATAAACTAGGAAAAGTGGAACAGCTTTATTACTTAATGACTACAAAGTTGTGACGTTTTGGCATAATGTTTTTCATGTATTCATTTGTTGTGTGTGTGTCCTTTCTAAATTTCTCGGAATGAACTTTTGCCACTTTGAGCTAAAAAAAAATGCGTAGAAACTAATTTTAAGCAAGGCAGCAGTGTGATATTTTGGGTTACATGCTATACAGCAAGAGAACAGAAGCTTTTAAAAATGTGATAGTACAAGCAGGAAACAAATATTTCAACTTACATAACTGTTCAGGGTGTGTGACATTTTGATACATTTTCTTATCTTTTTTTTTTTTTTTTAGTATAAATTGATTCTATTTCTTTGCTCTTTTGCAGACCAGATTTGCTTTTACTTGATGGTAAGTTTTTTCTTTTATCAGACTAAATTCAAATATCAGAGCATATCTCCCCCCATTTAGGAATGGCTAAATCAGAGCACTTGTATTCCATTTAGGAGTGGCTAAATGTGGTTATCAGACCACTTGAATTCCATTTAGGAGTGGCTAATGTGGTTATCAGCACTTGTATTCCATTTAGTACTGGCTAAATGCACCAGAAAAATCTTTTTTTTTTTTAAGACAAATATTGATGCCATTTTACTGGGGCCGTTGAGAAAGTAATTCACCACATCGTTTTTTTGGTTGTTTTTTTTTCAGCTAATAATGACGATAGAAGCATGAAATTTTGCACACTTTAAATATGACATGTGCCGGTTGTGTGAACAAAATTGCACCACAACCGGCCAAAGAATTTGGCCACCCTAACCGTTGAAATGGAACGTGTTAGCAACTTGCGGTGTAAGCTGCGAATTGTGATAGAATTTCTCGTTGCAGAGAAGGAAACTGTTGTGAACATTCACAAGCGTGTATCTGATGTGTATGGAAGTTTTACAGTCGACAGGAGTACAGTCAGTAGCTCGGTTCAGGGAATCAGAGAATCGTTAAGTGGAGACAAGGAATTGCATAATCGGCCGCACTGTGGACATCCTGCCACAGCCACCAAGGCAGAAATGTTAAAATATGCTGAAGGCATTATTCTTACTGATAGGCATATCACTACTCAACAATTGGCCTTAAAGCTGTCAGTCGGCAATGGTAGTGCAAATGCAGTTATAAAAGCTCTTGGATTTTCTAAGGTTTGCGAAAGATGAGTTCCTCGAAGTCTCACAAATGAACATCAATTGCAAAAGAAAGCAGTTTCTTCTGAATTGTTGGAGCGTTCAGTGCTGAGGGAGAGAACTTTTTGGCTAAGATCGTAACAGGTGATGAAACCTGGGCACATCATTTTGAACCTGAGACAAAAAGACATTCAATGGAATGGCATCATCCGCAGTCACCACAAAGAAAGAAATTCAAGACAACTCCTTCAGCTGGAAAGGTCATGATCACTGTCTTTTGGAACATTGAATGTGTGATTTTTGTGGATGTTATGCCAAAAGGAGAGACAATCAGTTCACAAACTTATATTAACTCTTCCCTGCCATCGACACTATAGTGAATTCTTCCTGTTAGTCTAGTTCCTGCCATCCACGTTATAGTGATTTTGTTTCATTGCAGCATAAAACTATTGTAACTTTTTATTGTACACAATTTATCTGTGCATGTCTGGTGACCTTTCATGGTTCAAAGTGTGGCTAACAACCAAGCAAAATTGATGTTTTTAACTGAGAAATTTCAATATTTGTGACCCTACCACTGTTCCTGAATGTACCACCAAATACATCTAGACCTATTAAATGAACTGGAGAAGTAGTTAGAAGGTTATTTCAGACATTATTTTAGTGAGAATGCCACCACATAACGAGATCGGACGAAAATTTAAGTAGATCTGGAAATTGCCAATGGTAAACATTGTACATCTAGGCATCGCCGATGGTAAGCACTACACAATTATCAGCTAAAATCATCACACTACTTCTTTATTCCTAGAAAAACTCTTCATTTATGAAATCTTCCATTTACAACTATTTTCATGCATAATATGTATACTTTTAAACTGGAAATACTTTGTACATTCACTTTTACAACTATACCCCATATACATATCAAGACCCACACTTTTTGTGTGGCACACATGGGAACGTCCGCGTTTTTTTCCTGTGGCGCTGGAAGAGTTAAGACACTGAAAAAACTCAGCGTTTTCACAGAGGTCGGCCGCACAAGAATCCAGCAGACTTGCTTCTCCTTCACGACAATGCGCACCCTCACACAAGTCTGGCAACGCGGGAAGCAGTCACCAAATTGGGTTGGACTGTACTACCCCATCCACCCTATAGTCCTTATTTGGCACCCTCTGATTTCCATCTGTTTGGTCCACTTAAAGATGCACTCCAAGGGGTAAGATTTGAAGATGACGAAGGAGTGATTCATGCAGTGAAGAAATGGCTACATAATCAAGAGAAAATCTGGTACGGGCTAGGAATACATGCACTTGTTTCGCTCTGGCGTAAAGCCTACAAGTTGATGGGGATTCTGTTGAATAATACCAATGTTTACATGACATATCCCTGTATATTGTGTATCTTCTTCTACTTCATCTTCTTCTTCGTTCACTTCTACCGCCAAGATCGTCCTGTGATCCTACTGAATTTACTCCTGTGGTTCTTGTGATAGTCTCATTTAGGATGGAGGCTCAGAGCATCGTGGGGCTTGGGGCTGTATTTTCGGTGGGTTACAGAAGTGGCGTTGCGTGACGTTGTGGTTTTCATTGCACCAGTTTAGTCTAGAGTTGGACTTTCTCACCAGAAAACCTCAATGTGGTTTGTATATGAATATATCCCCGGCGGGTGAGAGGTGATTGCCCATCCAGCCTAGAGTTGGACTTTCTCACAGGAAAACCTTGACATGTTTTGGATATCAGTATATCCCCGCTGGGTGAGAGGTGGTTGCCCATCAAGTCCAGAGTTGGACTTTCTCACCGGAAAACCTCAATGTGATTTGGTTATAATATATCCCCGTCAGGTGAGAGGTGGTTGCCTATCTAGAATGCACTGGTCCAGTGTCTCAGACTTCAGCACATGAAAGCCACTGTCTCAATACATACTGCAGAATTGGGAGGAAAATTGCTTGTACTATTTTTGGGTATTTTTTATTTTTCTTTATTTTATAAACATTCCACATAGACTTAAGAGCCAAAATCTAGCACAGGAGTAGAGCATAGATGAAAAACTGTATGGCACACATGAGGAACACCTGCTGACAATGAGAATCGTGAAGGCCACCTGTCTTCTTGTCTAGATGGTCTGGTAAACGAAAATGAGTGCAGAAGAAGTAGAAGTTATTTCTAGAGTTTTTAACCGTTTCCTGCCACTATGGCTGGATGGCTGGCATGGTGCTTGGTAAGATGATGTGTATGAAACGTGAATGTCAGTCAGGATGGCCAGACATCACAGATTTTCCTTTCTGTTAAACGCTTAGCAGGACAAAGGTCCGACATCTCACATCACCACATTCATTTGAATAAGGCATCATGCTGTAGTCAGTCAAAATTCGTTTAATGGATGGAACATGATGATGATGAATTCATTGAAGGTGAGTGAAGCATAAGGTCATACATTTCAAAATGATGACTGGCAGACGAGGGACACCAAAAAAAAAAAATCATAGTCCAGCAATACAAAAGCCAGCCATTCTCAAGATAACACAGAAACATCTACAAAATATATTTAAACTAGCTTGCATTCATCAAGGCTGCAACAAACAAAATAAAAGTATAACAACGAGAGTTCGGACAACAGCTTAATGCTGTATGTTTTTGATAAAAGTCCAAGTCCAAAAATATCCCAATTTTCCCAGCACTTGTCTCCTGTTTCACAAGCTCGGAGAAACCTATGACTCGGGGGGGGGGGGGGGGGGGGTCGATAATCAAAAAAAAAATCCCAAGTATTTAAACCAACGCTTAAGGCCATTACTTTTTAAATTACACTGGCAGGGGATCAAACCCTGGAAAATCCATATTCTGTTACAAGTTTGTCGTTGTTATTGTTGTTCTGTCACCCATTAAAAGTAAATTTACCCATTATTTCAGAACCCACAAACATGTTGGATATGAAGGCTATCATTTGGCTCGAGTCGTACCTACAGGTAAAAATCTTGGAATTGATCTCCATTAAAATGATATAATTATAGAAGTTTGTTTTCATGTATTTATTATGTTTATAAAAGTTTTGT
Organism: Achatina immaculata; assembly: GCA_009760885.1. Lineage (NCBI taxonomy): Eukaryota > Metazoa > Mollusca > Gastropoda > Stylommatophora > Achatinidae > Lissachatina > Lissachatina immaculata. The sequence goes on along the minus strand of CM019696.1, from coordinate 25,619,839 downwards.
TTTCATATATTTGTTATGTTTATTGCACAGCTCTTTGATATATTTCATTTTCAGTTTCTGAATTACTCATATTCAGTAATGGAATCCAGTTTATTTTTCACTGAATTTATTTTTTTGACTATATTCACCCGACACAATAATTGCTTCTTTATCTTGTTTTGGTTTGAAATCAAGTTTGCCCATAAAGTACCTGACCAATTGATCTTCTTCTTCTTCATACGCACATTGGTGATGATGCATGATACCCTGATTTTTGCGATGCGCCTTTTGGCTGGATACCTCTGACTTCAGCACCCTTCCTTGCTAGGGCAGGCTGTGATCTTGCTCAGACTGCCATGAAGACAATGGTGTAGGCTGGCCTGGCCAAAACTTTGTTTTCCAGCCTCTGGTGACTGTACTTAAACCCCTTCTCCATGTCAGATCCAGCATGGCTGGCCAGATGACTTTGAGACAGTTCCACGGAGACACTCCGACTTTGGGATAAGGAACCCGATGAGAGCCTCAACAAATATCCATTCCCCGCCACCTATAATCTGCTGGCTGTTTTGCTTACGTCATTCTGATGGCCATTGTTGTAAAGACCCATAGGCTTGTCACGTCCTGGATTCATTGGTTTTACACCAGATTTTCCTCATCCCTGCCAGCGATCTCCATGTCCCCATCTGTCCACCAGCCTAACATTACATTTTATAAAAATGGCAATTACAGTTAGTATTGGTTGCTACAGGTTTCTGGGCTACAGAAGTAGGTCAGAATTCTTAAGCAAACAGATCTATGTTCCCTGTCTCACAAAGACTGTGTTAAGATAAGTGTGTTCTTAACACAGTTGTTCCCAGGGAGTGACCAATTGATAATATATTGTCTTCATATTATCACACTTCCAGAGTCTGGGGTTCAGTCTGCAACCATTCTTTAGCTGCTTTTCTTTTTCTTACATCTAAATTGTTTTGTCTGTATTTTCTCAAGTCTTATCTTATCTATTTTCCTCTAACACTTTGCATTATCAAGACAAGTATTCTAGAGATCCATTGCAGGAAACTTTCTCTGTGAATATAGCACATGATGTTGATGTATCATTTATTACTTTCTTCTTTTGTGAGAAATTTTTCTGTCATTGGCATAATGTACAAGTTCATTTACACCAAATAACATAACGTAATCTATGGACTTTCTCTTCTCAGTCTTGGCCGGCAACCATTTTGGTTGTATCTCATGACAGATTGTTTCTGGATGCTGTATCCACGGATATCATCCATCTCCATTCATGTAAGCTGGATTCTTACAGAGGAAATTACGAGGTCTTTCACAGAACAAGAGAAGAAAGATTAAAGAATCAACAGAAAGAGTACGAGGCTCAGAAACAGTATAGAGATCATGTACAGGTAATGGTATACATACAAGTAAACAGTTCTCCACCTTTGCCTAGAGCAGCGATATTTTTTTAAAAATATTGTTGCCCATCATGAAATAGTTTGGCTTATCTTTCATGTCCATTAAGCAATGATATCCCACAGAGTAGCCTGGCATTTGGCACATTTCTTGTCCATTTAGAAATGATATCTCGAGATATATTTTAGCTTTTTAACATTTCATCGTATAGCTTGCCAAATGATATCATTCCTTTCAGTGAATACATGACATTTCTAGTCATTTTATATTAAAAAAATATGGTTTTCTAGCTATTTTAAATGCAGAAGTATTTTTATGGCCATTATATACACAATGTAGTGAGTGTAAATGCTACAGAAGAGTCCTTCAAATACAGACACACACAAAAAAAAACAATTATATCCATACTACAAGAACTTAATGTTGAAGAAGGTTGGTTAGTAAAGAAGATTAAACAGAGAATTTAAGTATTTTGGACACATTAAACATCATGAGAAGTTTGGAGAAGACAGTCTTGGAAGAGCACATGATGGGAAAAGGAAGAGAGGATGAACAAATGCATAGATGCCTGCAAGGCATCATTGATAATCTGCGAATGGATGCATCAGCAGCAGGGCATCTTGCTTTACAACCAAGAGGCCTACGGGAGAGCTGTTAGGTAGGCAAAGTCCCGCAAGAGACATGCTAATGAATGAATGATGATATGTATACAAAATTAACTGGCTTAGCAGAAGTTTATGCACAGAAAGAACCTTGTTGTGTGCAGCTGTTTTCCCACAAGTAGAAATTTTTGTAATAGCCAGTTCTATTAGCAGAAACTGTCAGCATAGCCATCATAAATAGCAGAAACTGTCGGCATAGCCATCATAAATAGCAGAAACTGTCTGCATAGCCATCATAAGCTAAGCATTACAGAAAACTTTTCATTCAGTCAGATAGACATGGTTAAAAAAATAACTACAGCCGTTTATAAAAAGAACTGTTTTCATAGCAATTTTGTGTACAATAGTAACCTTTGTGTTTTTAAATTTATGCCTTAATATTCGATAGCTTTGGTTTACCTTTTAGATTTTTTGGGGTTTGTTTTTCAGATCTTCATTGACAGGTTCCGCTACAACGCAAATCGAGCGGCACAAGTACAGAGCAAGCTGAAGCTGTTGGAAAAACTGTACGTTGGTTTATTCTGTGTGCTGTACATATGGTTTATTTGTTATGGTCAACAATATTTGACTTTATTTTATATCTTTTTTCACCTGACATGATTTTCACAAAGTCCAGTTTTTGTCTGACCGTCTAGCAAGTGACTTTTGCAATTTTCATTTTGTCTAGTGACATTCGTGTATGTAGAGTAGTACATTGTGCCATGATCTGCAACCAATCGTCCCAGGCGCTGGTTTTCCCCTGTACAAGGATTGTGCAGCTGAAGAGTAATAGTGGTTGGTGTGGCTTAACTCTTTGTGTACTTGGGGGTTTTCCATCAAATGACCTGTGGTCATCTCAGTGGGGTAAATTTTATAAAGTGGTTGTCACATTTAAAAGGATTGCAAAGGCAAAGCCTGATTTGCAGTATGACATATATTAGTTTAAACGGGAAAAGTTGTATATTATTTTTCTAATAAAATTGTTAGTATAGACTGCGAACGAAGAAGAAGAAGAAGTTAGTATAGATAAAAAAAAAAAAGAGCTAAGAATTGAGAAGAAAGAATGGAAAATGATGATAAAAAAAATTTTTCTCACTTACCCTCAAGATAATCCATTTTACTAGGTCGAAAATATCCTAAAAAGAATTAAATTTGACACAAACACCATTTCCTCACACAAAATATACACTAATTATTTATTTACAATTAATTTACAATCTACAGTATTCAGAAAACACAAGTGGACGGCTTAGAAATAATTTTTTACACTTTCTTTTCAACAAAGAATTTTCACTTGTTTTCCCCACGTGGCGACACTTAACTCTTTCCAGGCGGGAGGGGAAAACGCGGACGTACCGTAGGGTGCGGAGCAAAATGCGCGGATGTTTAGAAGATTGACGGGTAGAGTTGAAAAAGTGAATTTAAAATATTATTTCCATGTTTAAAAAATACTAAATATACATTTAAAAAAAGGTAAATGAATAAAGGTTCCAGAAATGTCTAGTTTTTGTAGGAAAAAATAACTGTTGAGAAAATAAGACAAAATATTTAGCCCTCCTCCCCCCAAAAAAAATCTCTAAAACACTAAACTAATGGTTGTCTACTTACCAAGTGCTGTAAATATCCACTTGTTACACACAACTTGAAGATAAAATGAATTCCATCCAAGAACTATCACTTTTTGCACAAATTGAAAAACAAAAATCAGAAGCAGAACACTGAAACTAGCAAGAAAAGATAAAAGAAGAACAATGGTTATATTCAGTTTGAGAAAAATCTTCTTGAAGATTGGGGTGGTCCTGAAAAGGACCTGGTTATGGTGCAGAATAATCTCCATGCTAATCTCCATGCAGTACTGACACGTTTCCTACCAAATATTGTCACAAACATTTCTCTACAAGCTATTCTACTTTGTCTAACAGGTCTAGAGCTACAGGAGGTACATTCAGTAAAATCTGCCATGTCGAAGGGCGTGTCCAAAGTTCGATATACTTTGAAAATTTGCAAAAAAAAATTTGAACAGAAACGTGCACAAAATGTCCTCTTCACGGCCACGTTGAATTGAAAAGGAAGAAGAATTTCTGACATGCGCAGTTAACGTTCAAAGTAAAAGGTGGATTAAATGGTGGATTAGAGTGATTTCGAGAATTAAAAATGTCAGGATCCTGATATACGCTCGCAATGTTGAAACCGGAAAAGTCAGTATCCTGACAGTACACTTGGGAAGAGTTAAAATATACTAGAATGGACTAGCACTTCCGGTTTGGCCAGATTTAAAAAAATAGTATGGTTAAATTCAAAACTAGAGACCAAATTAGAAACCAAAGCACTACTATCTCAACACATCCCAGCTACCATCACATTACATGTTACTGAGGAAAAAATGTCTGCCAGATTGACATGCGGCGCATCTCATAATATAAAAAGAGTTAAAGTCTGAGGATCCACATAGTCTGAGGATCCACATTAACATATTAATATCTATTCAGTCACTTTAACCCTCTTCAAGCTTCAGTAAGATATCCTATCTTTGTTGCCAGTTTGGGGTTGAGTATTTTTAACTTAGCCAGAATTTTGGCAACAACGAGAATACTATGTCAATACAGTTCTCTCTCTAGAACTGAGTGGTAGGAATGTGCCTGTGGTGTAATCTAAGGATCTCTAACAGAAACCTGGGGAAATAGTAAACATGATCAAAATAACCTCTCCTATCAGTGCAGAATTAAGGCAGCTATTGCCACTATTGAGAAACTATCAAGCTCCAGCATTGAATCATATCCTGTATCATTTGTCATGGTTTTCAAGATGGAGGTCGGTTCTGTGTGCCGAGCTACTGAGCTTAGTTCTGTGGCACCACTGTGAGCTGTGAACTTGGTTGGCATAGACAGCATTTATGTCTACTTGGCCGGTGATGAACTATGATGGTCTTTGTGTGTCCAGGTTTGGCTTGGCACCTTAGCCACAGAGTTCATGCTGAAGGAGACACTGGCTGGTTTTCGTATTTGGACTGTTGTAGGCCCCCCAGGTGGCTCATCATCAAGGACTGATACAGAGGACAGTCCATGGACATCTGGGTGATGTTCACTGGCACCGGAGGTGGAGTGATTGTGGGAGCATCTCATTAACAAGAACCTAATGAATCATTTCTCATGGATGCAAAATCGATACAGGAACCTTTTTGGCCCAGCAGACTTTCGGACCTAAAGGTCACCCTGTTCACTGTGAACATACAAGAAAATAAATGATAATCAGACCTCAGCCAACAGAAGGAGCAAGTATAATTAGAACATTAGTCATTTTAAAATAAAATAATTCCTAACGAGATGTTTAAGGAGAATACTACATGTGAAAAGATGAGGCCAGATCAGAAATGACACCATCAGGGCAAAGGTTGGAGTAACACCAGTCTACACTGCATCCAGAAACAAGTCAGGTGGTTTGGCCATGTTACATGACTACCACCAGACAGTGTACCACAGAAACAAGTCAGGTGGTTAGGCCGTGTTACATGACTACTACCAGACAGTGTACTACAGAAACAAGTCAGATGGTTTGGCCACATTACACAACTACCATGAGACAGTGTACCACAGAAACAAGTCAGGTGGTTAGGTCATGTTACATGACTACCACCAGACAGTGTACCACAGAAGCAAGTCAGGTGGTTAGGTCGTGTTACATGACTACCACCAGACAGTGTAGCACAGGAACAAGTCAGGTGGTTAGGTCATGTTACATGTCTACCACCAGACAGTGTACCACAGAAACAAGTCAGGTGGTTAGGTCATGTTACATGACTGCCACCAGACAGTGTACAAGTCAGGTGGTTAGGTCATGTTACACGACTACCACCAGACAGTGTACAGGTTAGGTCGTGTTACATGACTACCACCAGACAGTGTACAAGTCAGGTGGTTAGGTCGTGTTACATGACTACTACCAGATAGTGTACAAGTCAGGTGGTTAGGTCGTGTTACATGACTACTACCAGATAGTGTACAAGTCAGGTGGTTAGGTCGTGTTACATGACTACTGCCAGACAGTGTACAAGTCAGGTGGTTAGGTCGTGTTACATGACTACTACCAGATAGTGTACAAGTCAGGTGGTTAGGTCATGTTACATGACTACCACCAGACAGTGTACAAGTCAGGTGGTTAGGTCGTGTTACATGACTACTACCAGACAGTGTACCACAGAAAACATTCACACTAAGAATTATAGGAAATAGAAGTAGAGACCACCCATGCAAGAGGTGAGGATAAAAATTACAGAAACCTTAAATATCCCGTTATATGAAGCAAATTGCCAAGCCCTGTCAAGACGTATATTTGTCCCCATAAACACTATAAAGTATATGAAGAAGGAGACAAGACAAGTATTTCATATAGAGAAGTCATGTGTCAGTTAGCATTAAAATAAAGTCATAAAATATTTTAAAACATGTTTGTGCTTAAAATATAACAGATGCTGTGCTAAATCTTAAACCACTGTGGTAGCAAACATTTTGTTTCCCTTGTCATTTTTTTCCAGGCAGTATTTTGTAAACTCCCTGCAGACAGTAAAAACTGTCTATTCTCAGAGCACGTTTTGCAAACACTTTTGTCTGGGATGTTTGAGACCTTGCCTGTGCAGTTTTATATAACTAAATCTTATTTGTCATTGCTAACAATATGGTTTTACATTTTTCTCTAACATGTAACTCTTTTGGCTGTTGCAGGCCAAAATTAGAGCCACTTGAGAAGGACTCTGAAGTAATTCTGAGGTAAGAGAGTTTTGTGACTTAAAGAGAGTCGTTCAGAAAACCTCCATTTTGTTCCCATGCTGTAAAAATAGAAGAAAGCAGGTTGTTTTTATGAAATCAGCAACATCTTTCATTGAATAAAATAGCAAATATTGCTTGTTTGGTCAAAAGTACAACATTGGTTTTTTGGGGTTTTTTTTTTTTTTTGTGTCTTTTCATTAAAATAAAATGGGATCTGATTTGTCAGAGTTATTTTCTTCCAGTAAAAAAAAATCTTTTCATTTTAAGTCCCTTGAAAATTTTGTCATTTTTCAGGTCTTTTTCCAGTTATTTAGCATAAATTCCCAAATATTGTTGTCTTTGATCTCTTAAGCCCAAAAACTATTCTTTGTCATCCCATTTCCCGACATTTTCCCTGATCATTCATTGGCTGTTTTCTGTGCATTTTGTTGCAGTTTTATGTTTGTACTTTTCTTTATTTGAAATCTGAAAAGGAGATATAAAATAGATTTACTTTCTGCCAGGATTTCATGTAAGCAGACTAAGCATCCACCAAATTGTGTGTATATTTTTGCCATGAGAAATAAATGTTGAAATATTTCAAAATTAAAAAAAAAAATATCAGAGTAATGTTTTCTATTTGTGTGGAGTCCTTGTCACTCATTTTGTCATATTTTTTTTTTATTGATCAGATTTTCTGAATGTGAAAAGTTGTCACCACCGATACTACAGCTGGACGATGTGACCTTCTATTACTCAAAGGAGAAGATATTGTTCAACAAAGTCTGTGTGAATGCCAACATGGACTCCAGAATCTGTATAGTGAGTAACCAGATATTTGTAAAATGAGGAAATGTCAGTATTTTATCTCCAAGATCTTAAATCGGAGGTTCTTCACGGCTGATGGGGGGTGGAGCCAGCAAGGAAGATTATAAGCAGCTTCCACTACCGTGAGAGCCACAGTCCAAGTTGCAGCTTAATCCCTTACATACAGCCACCTTCTGTAAGAAAGAACATATCGTACATATCTATGTACTGGACTTGTGGTTTATAATTTGGGGTCCATTGACCTTCCCCCAGGAGAACCACAGGATTTTTTGTGGTTCATGGACTGGCTTGATTAAAAGAATATTAATGTCATGTGGTTTCTGTTTATTTTAATGAATAGTCCACGGCTTATCTTATGCCGGAAAGGAAGTCCATAGCCCAAAACAAAAGAAGTTAAGAATCACCGTATTAGCCACTTCATATGGCAGACTTGTCTCACGAATATGTTAATGGTAGCTTGCTAAAAATAAACCAGGAGAGATAACCATACTCTGCTGCACATACTACGGTTTCAGAATGAGAGTATTTTCAAGATGAACTAGAAGACGAGGAACTTGTAAATCAGGAGTTCTGCTGAACCAAGGATAATCTATATCCCTTGGGGGTTATGGGATCTGATCGCAGAACAGTGTTTGTTTTAAAAATTATTTAATGTTAAGATTAGAGTTTTGTTTCCTGCAGCTGTTCTGTTCCTTTGTTGTATGTAATGTTAAACCAACCTATTATACCCCTTACAGGAATGTAATAAATCTGGGGGTGATACTGATTTTGGCAGACTGGTTTGGAGGTAAAGAGCCATACTGCATAATCCATTTTGAAGAGGGGGGTTGGTCCAGTAATCATGAAAAAAAGTAAAAAACATTGCTTTCTAGATCATTTCAGGTAGAGTTTGCCTGTAACATATTAGTAGAATTACTAATGGTTAAGGAGAAATAATCAAATTTATTATACATGTGATCAGATTTGGGCATCTGAATGGTATAGTGGTTAGTGGACTAGTTTCTCATAGTGAAGGTTATAGTTCAAATCTGGCCCTAGTCACCACCAGCTGTAGAAATGGGCACCTGACTTCTTCTTGAGATGAGGAAGGAAAGGCGACCAGCCATGAATCTGGCCACGTAACCAGCTAGTGTACTGACAAGTCAAGGAAATAATGAACACCAACACTACATACCCTAGATGCCTCTTTGGTATAACAGGGTTGCCTTTACCTAATCAAATTTATCTCTTTATCTCTGAAAATCAAAAAATTGCAAAAAGCCTAATTTAACCATTGCCTAATACTGAGACATGAGCATCATCAGTGTTGAACTATACTGAGTGAGGTGGCATTGAATATAAGAAGAGGAATAGAAGGAAAGATTGGTAATGCTTGTGATTCTGGAGTCTCAGTTCAATTTCTCTGTTTGAAAATATTCAGGTCGGAGATAATGGAGCAGGTAAGACAACTCTGCTGAAACTGTTGTTAGCTGACCTTGAACCTTGCAGTGGATTCAGACATGCCCACAGAAATTTGCGCATTGGTTACTTCAGCCAGCACCACGTGGACCAGCTGGAGATGAATGTCCATTCTGTCCAGCTTTTAGCCAATAGATTCCCTGGTCAGTATTATTTTTTGTGACATTTTGTGGTTTTTTGTTTTTTTTTTTAATTTCAGAATATCATATATTGTAGTATAAGAGTCAGAAACATGGAGTACAACTAAGCAAGGTAAAAACCAAATACAGACATTTAATATTAGAATCCTGGGAAGAGTTTATGGACTGGTAAGCGACCCTATAATACAACAAAGGAAGATAAAAAGTAATAAAGAAATCTACACATAACAGCTATTATGAAAAACGAGAGACTGAGGTGGCTCGGGCATTTAGAGCAAATAGAGGAGCATAAACAAATAAAAGATGCCCTATACAGAAGTGATGAAAGGGCTTAGACCAAGAGGTAGGCTAGGCAAGGATGGTGAGATAACCTAGAAGAAGAATTGTAATTAGCAAGAGAAGATCAAGAACAAGAGAGGAATAGAGACATATCTGCAGCAATGAGCCTCAGTGCCTCGGAAAGCTGCTAAATTCAGCACCTGCTCAAAGAAGAAGAATATGTTGTCATTACTTTCATCTCATTGTTGGAGAGCAGTGGGAAGCAGTCAGTGGCACATATCTGACAGCTTTCATCAGGGTTAGCATACCATTGCCAGCAAAAACCCTGTATCACCTTTCCTTTGTTCCCACTGGTAATAAACTCAGCCTGGCTGACGGGGCCAGGATTGTTACCATCTCCGTGGTGGTGGAGCTTGTTAAAGAAGCAGTGCACCTCACTGTTTTTTAGATAGTTTTTTTTTTTTTTTTGGTCAGCAGTAATAACCGCTGCAACCAACTTCCATTTCAGCATGATGTTTGTTCCTCAACACCTTCCTTGCAATGGCTGGAAATAACAAAGAACATCTTGCTGACAGTTCGGGGGGGGGGGCTAGACAACTACATCCTTGTAAGCCTCATCAGCACCTTGTGCTCGTAGCCTTATAGTTGCTTTTTTTGTTCCTGCTGCAGGTCGATCACAAGAAGTGTATAGAAATCAGTTGGGATCTTTTGGTGTTTCTGGAGATTTGGCTCTCAGGCCAGTGTCAAGTTTGTCTGGGGGTCAGAAGAGTCGAGTAGCTTTCGCAGCTATGAGCATGACCAGGTGAATGTTAGCATAGTCAAGAGAGTGCGAGCATGAGCATGGCCATGTGAGCGTGAGCATGACCGAGTGAGCGTGAGCATGACCGAGTGATTGTGACCATAGCTGAGTGAGCATGACCGAGTGAGCATGACCATGGCCGAGTGAGCGTAAACATGACCGAGTGAGCATGACCATGGCCGAGTGAGCATGACCATGGCCAAGTGAGTGTGAACATGGCCAAGTGAGCATGGCCAAGTGAGCGTGAACATGACCAAGTGAGCATGACCATGGCTGAGTGAGCGTGAGCATGGCCAAGTGAGTGTGAACATGGCCAAGTGAGCGTGAGCATGGCCATGTGAGCGTGAACATGACCAAGTGAGCATGACCATGGCCGAGTGAGCGTGAGCATGGCCAAGTGAGCGTGATCATGACCGAGTGAACGTGAGCATGACCGAGTGAACGTGAGCATGGTAAAGTGAGAAATTATCACTTAAATTTTGTTACTGATACCATGATTGCTTACATAGTGAAATAATTTTTCCAGGATGAGAATCTGACATGGATATGTAGCACTTTCTAATGTCAAATCTGAAACACAGGTGGCATATTCAAGATAATGAGAGGGGAAAAAACCTTAGGTTTCCATCTTAATTTCCTTTGCCAAATAATAAATATCAAATGACAAGATGAGGTGGTCAACACTGAGGTCCTTCAGTATGCCAAGCTTCCAGTCATCTTAAGAACACTCATCAAGATAAAGGTGGGTGGGGCATTTTGCAAGAATGGATGCCAGATGTCAGCTGTGGACTCTGGGAGGGCAGAAAGCCACAAGGGACATGTCATCTGAGATGCATAAAAATATTTTGTTACATTTTTCTTGAGCTGCAAGTACTGAGAATAACTCGTGAAAAACTAACCACATGGAGAGACTCTGCGCTGGCAGTGTGTTATTTCATGAAGGAAATAAGGACCGAATTGAAAAAGTTGCCTGCACATTGAGACAGGACCATTTGTTGTTACTATGACTGGTTAAACCACGGTATTCACCATGAGATAAGTACTGGACGGCGTTCGGAAGCACATGAAATGTGCTCAATTCAGTACTGCTTTCTGATATTTATTAGTCAGTTGATCCTCTTTTGACCAAAGGCGGTGCATAAGGGCAGAGGACAAGGCTCTCCATGTCTGGCAATTCTTTGCTACTGGTTTTAGATCTTCAGTGTTTCTGATGAGCATTGTTGAACACTCCTTGGTGATAACTCTTCTTAGTGTGTCTTTGGGTCTACCCTGCTTTCTTTTACCCCCTGATATTACGAGTGGGATTTTAACTTTTTTTTTGCTATCCTTGGTCAAAGATTCATTAGACAAGTAAGTTTTGTCATTCCAGTCTTCTGTCCAAGTTTTATCAGAAAGGTGACTCACATGAGCAACAAATGAGCATACCAGGAGGGCATCATCCAGTTTCTTATGTATGGCCATGGGAAATTGGAGAAAGTCAAGGCAACAAATGGTTATCCACTACACGTATAAAGTAAATCATATAAAGCTGGTCCTAGAAAAACTTGGGCTACACTTGAAAATTGATTCGGAAAGGCACTGCTGATCTTGTATAAATAGTAAAACTTCTTATTGAAGGTCAGAACCACCAAAGGTAAAATATTCTCCCCCCCCCCCCCCCCCCCACAGTACATTTTCATGTGAATTAATTTGTGTTATACTTCAACAGTGTGAATAACAAATGATCATATTTGCCATTGACAAAAAAATGTTATCATGTCTGAAGAATTATTTTACTAATGTTCTCCACTGCTTCCAGCCCCAACTTCTTCATCCTTGATGAACCAACTAATCACTTGGACATGGAGACTATTGAAGCCCTGGGTGATGCATTGAACAAGTTTCAGGTTTGTGAGAGAATCAGTCTAGGTTTCAGAACATTAGTGTTTGCCTTTAGGTGGATATAACAAAGTGTAAAGGTAGCCAGCCCGTTTTATGCCTTGGAGGCAGCCAGGGAATATGGTTTTAGCATCCACATTTTCCTTGACCTGTCATCACTTTAAAAGTGGTACCTGGTTGCCTTTACTTCCCTGCCTTCAGAACAGGCGAGGTAGCTGTCTACCGCTGGGTGAGTGGGGGCACCTTGACCATCAGAGATTAGTTGCACTCACCATTTTGTCACTGAGGTACCGTCTGCTCATTTATGTATGTAGATGAAGCTAAAGGTTGTCATTGTCTTGTGCCACTAAAACATACAGAGGGTTTTGTGAGTAAATGCCCATATTTTCCATGACCTGTCAGTACACCAGAGAATGATGTTATCATTCTAGGCCATCTTTTCTTCCAAAGATCCATACTCATTCTGGATGGTGATGATGTCATAATGATCAGATTTTAAACCCCCCCCCCCCCCCCTACAGTAATTGTGCCACTAGAGTAAGGACCAGTGAGTTTCCCCCCACAGTAACTGTGCCACTAGAGTAAGAACCAGTGAGTTTCCCCCCACAGTAACTGTGCCACTAGAGTAAGGACCAGTGAGTTTCCCCCACAGTAATTGTGCCACTAGAGTAAGGACCAGTGAGTTTCCCCCACAGTAATTGTGCCACTAGAGTAAGAACCAGTGAGTTTCCCCCCACAGTAATTGTTCCACTAGAGTAAGAACCAGTGAGTTTCCCCCCACAGTAATTGTGCCACTAGAGTAAGGACCAGTGAGTTTCCCCCCACAGTAACTGTGCCACTAGAGTAAGGACCAGTGAGTTTCCCCCCACAGTAATTGTGCCACTAGAGTAAGAACCAGTGAGTTTCCCCCCACAGTAATTGTGCCACTAGAGTAAGGACCAGTGAGTTTCCCCCCACAGTAATTGTGCCACTAGAGTAAGAACCAGTGAGTTTCCCCCCACAGTAACTGTGCCACTAGAGTAAGGACCAGTGAGTTTCCCCCCACAGTAACTGTGCCACTAGAGTAAGGACCAGTGAGTTTCCCCCCACAGTAAAGGAACCTGCTGTTTTCTTAAATCTTCTGATACGATTTAAAGAAATTAATTATCTTTATTTTTAAAGGCTAACGAATTGGGCACGCAGGCCCGCCTTACATTCTGTCCTTCATCACTCCATCTTTCATTCTTCCCACACACTCAATTTAATACAAGTATACTACTTCTTCTTCGTGCGCACAATGCTGATGATGCGTGGTAGCCTGATTTTTGCGATGCGCCTTTTGGCTGGTACCTCTGACTTCAGCACATTTCCTTGCTAGGGCAGGCTGTGGTCTTGCTCAGACTGCCATGAAGACGGTGCTGTAGGCTGGCCTGGCCAAAACTTTGTTTTCCAGCCTCTGGTGGCTGTACTTAAGCCCCTTCTCCATGTCAGATCCAGCATGCAATGCTGGCTGGCCAGATGGCTGTGAGACAGTTCCACAGAGAAACTCCGATTTTGGAATGAGGAATCCGATGAGTGCCTCAACAAATATCCATTCCCAGCCACCTATAGTCTGCTGACTATTTTTTTTACATCATTCTGATAGCCATTGTTGTAAAGACCCATGGGCTTGTCACGTCCTGGATTCATTGGTTTCACACCGGATTTTCCTCTTCCCCGCCAGAGATCTCCATGTCCCCATCTGTCCACCAACCTGACATTACATTTTACAAAAATAACAGTTACAATTAGTGTTGATTGCTACAGGTTTCTGGACTACAGAAGTAGAGTTTTTAAGCAAACAGATTTATGTTCCCTGTCTCATAAAGACTATGTTACGATAAGTGTGCTCTTAACAAAGTTGTTCCCAGGGGGATACAAGTATACAAATTACATTAGGGGGGAAAAAAAAATTTTTAGTTTAGAAAGCTACATCAAGACATTCTGTGCGTGATATTGTGATACCTTCTCGTGTTTGTTCAAGGTATTGAGATTCACAGCTACTACAGGGAGATTAATCTTGTTTGTAGTTTAATAAAAGTCCTACTTTTCCAATTCAGTCACATGCTAAAATATTGCATACTGTTTAATAAAAATAGATGGAGGTGTCTGGTTCAGTTTTATAAAAAGATGAAAAGAGTGAGGAAAGTGGGCAGAAAACAAGATGAAGAATATACAACAATCCAATATTTCAGCAACAAGCCTTTTTCAAGGATCACATAAAAAAACATGATAAATGTAGTCTTAGCTTTGGTGGCCTCCTGGCAAGAAAGTCAGGCACAAAATGCACCCAGATAGGTAGGCTTGTGAGGAAAAAATATTAGCTTCATAATCACGATCTCCTGCATTTCACTGGTAAACTTTGAGCACTGTGATATCTGACTGTTAACTAAAAATAGCATTTGAAATATATGTATGTGTGTGTGTGTGCGTGCGCGCGCAGATTTTGCAAAGATTTTGGCAGTTGCTGTGAAAACCAAACATGTGGCATATTTCACGAGCAGCGTCGAGAAGATCAAGCCATTAAAATTCTTAGCTGGTCTTATTTCAGTCTTCAGATACAAGTGAAGATCTTTGGTAACAAAAGTTCAGACAGATCAAGTTTAATTGTTGTTTTTTTTTTTTAGGTTTTTTTTTTAAGGTTTTATTTCAGTGTCAGTTATCTGTCTCCAGGGCGGTGTCATTTTAGTATCTCACGACGAGCGCTTGATTAGGAAGATCTGCAAAGAACTCTGGGTAGTGGCAGGTGGGACAGTGGCGTCACTAGAAGGGGGAATTGATGAGTACAAGAGACTTGTACAAATGGAATTGGAATCACACTGATGTGAACAGATTGTTCTAGTTTTGTTTGTTTGTTTATTTGTTTGGTTTTTTTTTCTTTGTGTTTGACTGTACTGGTACTATTTATAATTGATACACATGATTTGTTGATTACTCTGTTAGTCTTTACTTTGTACATTGGAAAGAATGGCACAGAATCTGTGCATTAGAATTAACTTCAATCCCATTGAGTAGTATCCAAGATGCATGAACATTTATGTAACCAAGCATCATGGCCATTATGTTTTACCTGGAAATTATGTGGTGGCTATTTTTAGCATTCACAGCAGTTTAAAATCTCCAACTCCCCAGTCACAGAACAAAACTGTATAAGACTGCAGTTTTTATTTTATTTTCAGTTTTTCAAAAATCTGTTTAATTGGCCAGCAGTAAAATTGGAGCCACAATTATAAATGATGGAATCATTTGTGATACTGGAAGTTTTTAATATTTATTTATAAAATAGATATAGCAGAAATAAAGTACTTTGACCTCAAGATAAATTGGATTAAATTGATATTAAATTCAACCATTGGTACAAATAAACTCAAAGACAGCAATTAGCCTGACGGTCGTGCCTGCAGTGTTCAATTTATTCTCTGATATTTTATAACCTGGGAGGTCAGACCGCAGAGGAGGTCCATTTTATTGTACTTTTTTTTTTTAACATTCTTATTGGGCATTAGTTATGTCATAGGGCAGAATTACTGCCCTTGTAAATCAAGCATCGAACTGTACAGGGCAAGGCACACCTTTGTAAACTGCACTTGGCTGTAAATGTATTAAGAAACAAACAGGTGTTTATTCACCTCCATGAATGTGGGGCCATACTTGAGTGCACAGAAGATGGATACAGTAACCTCCTCTATCACTTCTTATAGTTTTCTTCTTGTCCTGCATTTAACCACATCCATCATTTTTTTTTTTCCCACTCGCAGCAACATTTTTAAATGCAGCAAATGCTGTCACATCAACGAGGCTCGGTTTTACTGATCTTATTATTTAGGCCAGCTGTTCCCAAACTTTTTTTTCAGCTGTCACCCCTTGTTTCCTAGGTCACATCCCCAAAAAAGAACTCATTCCCTGCTGAAAGTCACGTGATCTTTCTGGTATACCCGTTCCCTGCGGCGAGTCGCAAAGCGACCCATGCTTTGTTTCGTAAAAAAACCGGTGTAAATGTTGATTGTAAACGTTTTATTTGCACATGTCCAATGACCCTTTTTCGTCCCTTGAAAGCATTCATAGTAACCACTGTGATCTTCGAAGTTTCGATTAAGACTATTCAATTTTTGGTGATTTAGGTAGGCATACGGGCATGCCCTATGACCAGACAGCTGTTCTTGAATGTACCCCAAGTAGATCTAGACCATTTATTAGATGGGCTGGAAAAGTAGATAGAAGGTTATTTCAGATATTTTTGTGAGCATGCCATATATCATCACAAGACGAGATCGTATAGATCTACAAGTAGTTCTAGACATTGCTGATGGTAAATAGGACACAATCATCTTTCTTTTTTTTTTTTTTTTTTGGGCGCTAAAAGTGTTCTATTTTCACACCACTTCTTTTTTCCTAAAAAAGAAAAAACACTACATTTATGGAATCTTCATACATTCACAGTTATTTTGATGCATAATAAGTATACTTTTAACATGGAAATACTTTGTTACATTCACTTTTCCAGCTATACATATCAAGATCCACACTTCTAATCCCACAGAGCATTAAACGTCCGTATTTTGCCTCCAGCAGGGAATGAGTTTAAGTGTGCTACTCCATTGAAGTGAATGCTGGGAAAACCACCAAAACTATAGAAAACAAGCTGAATTCCTTCTAGACTAAATGTTAACGTAGGATTAGGCAAATAGTTTGGCCAAATACCACAAGAAATAGTACCTTTTCTGCAGAAATGTAGATGAAGCCATTGACTTCAGTTATTGAGGAAAGACTTTGGCAATGGCTGGGGCATGCACTCCAATGACTGATGACTCACTGCCGGAAATAGCACTGAAATGTGCATCTCATGGGAATAGGAGCAAGGGTAGACCAAAGGACACATGGAGAACAAAAACAGAGAGGATGTTGAACAATAGAAGGCTCACCTGAGCAACAGAAAAACAAAAGGCAATGGACAGACATTTGTGGAAAATTCATGTGGAAGCCCCATGTGCCTTGAGCACCTAAAGGTTCAGAGAGAGAGAGAGAGGTTCTAATGTCACTTGCCACTTTTCACTCAGCATCTCCCTAGATCTTCCTAACATCTGCACAGGGGGCAGAATTGCCAACTCTTGGAACTGCTGTTTTAGGCAAACAACAGATTCTTTTACCTCTGCATAAACCTGAGAAAAAGAGGTTGACCACATGAAACTTTGTTAAGAAAGGCCAGTTTAGTGGGCATAACATCCCTTGATGAAGTTGAAAGACTCGCCGAGAGCAGGAAATCTTGGCAAACGACTGTGCGAGCTCTATGTGACGTTTAACGGCACGGGAAGGACGAAAGATAAGCCTGAGAATTGGCCCAAATTCTAATGTATATATAGATTTATACAAGTAATGTTTTCCATTTGGTGTTCATTAAGTCTGAGGTGCCTCTGCTGGCAATAGCTGTAATAAGCTGACAATCATTGTCTCCAGTTTTCAGTGCCCTCATGTCCCCCTTTACTTCTTATTTTATTGATGTTTTATTATATCCAGAATAACTGGTGCTTCAGTAGGATGCTTACTGTGACAGCGAAACCTGACTTTGTGACAAGGTGTTACAGAATGTACTGTATGTCAGCAAATCACAAATAAATGTTGTACAGAAACTGAGTATTAGTTCTGGGATATCTGTATTTTCTAGAAATTTAACTTTTGTCCTGTCAGTTAATGTCTGCCTGGAGATATAAAACATGATTTAATTGCTTATTAAAATGTCAAAATCTGAACTGAATTGTGTTGAACAAGCAAGAGTCAAGATTTGCTACATGATTATGTGATGTAAGATGTGATGTTTCACATACTCCATATCGTATCACTTTTCTGGTTGTTATTGACATATATGATTACTTGAAACATTTCATAACTTTTGCCAGATTATTAGATTGTTACAACTTTCTTCCTCCATTGTGAAGACCTTTGCACAAACTTTCTTGTCATGATATCTCTGAACATTGACAGTTTATATGGTGAGGTCAGACCACATGTTTTTATCTAAGAAGATGGTTAAATCCGGATGTTGGCTGTTTTCTGGCTTTCTTCTGGTTACCATGTTGCTGTAAAAGTAAAGTGAGGAGAAAAAAACTGGCTTGTGATGGTCAGATGGTATGAATGCTTTGTACTGCTGTCCTCATGTCTCCAAGCACACCTAGGAACTTATTTTCCATTCTTTTGGTTCTGATGCCACTCCCTCCTCCCTTACCATTCCCTAATCTTCCCACTGCCAGATTTAGAAATCACTCTTTCATTTTATTTTATTTATTTATTTTTTTTTTTTGCTTTGAAAATGAGAGGAGGATGTTACAAATATAAGAGTACTTTAAAAACACAGCACAACAGAGTATTTGTGTTCTGTGTCTCCTGTACGACAACATCGGGCACGTAGATGGAAAGTGAGGCGGTGACCAAGGCTCTGTCTTGACTAGTTTGGCAGGATGAAGCATACACTGTGGTGGTGGTGGACTCTCGGAGCATGCTTCACAAAACAGAGAGGGGCCACATCAGGAATGGGTTCAGCTCTTGGGGGGGAGGGGGTCCAGTGTCCCCCAGGCTGATGTGGATATGGGCCTCTGAGTGGTTAGTGCACTAGTCTCTTGTGGCTGGGACGGGGGGAGGGGGGGGGAGGGTTGAGTCCATCTGGCTGGGGGAACCTCAGTCATCCATCTGTAGAAATGGGTTCCTGAATTTTTATGGAGTTGTAGAAGACAAGGTGACCAACTGACCACATCACCTTCCAGTGTGCCAACAGGTGAAGGAAAATATGGGCACTAACACCATATCCCTATGTGCTTCTAAGGCATAACAGGATTACCTTTACATTTATACAGGAGTGAGAGGCAGTGAAGTAGCTGATCATGTTGCTCATATTGCTTTTGGACATGATGGATATATTTGAAGTCGGTGGCCAAGGAACTGGGACAGGAAGAGGACTAGGCATGTGTTGATAATATATATCTACAGAGGATGAAGGATAGAGGTGTTAGGAGGGGGGCAAGGAAGAGCTATATGTCTGGCTGGTAGAATTCAAAATTGCCAGAACCAACAGTTGACTGGTACAATTAGTATTTATACTCTTTGGTGGTTACTGAAACAGAGCGGAGCATGTATGGTTTGGTAGGAAAAAGCAGCCAACTTGATTCGAGACACGAAGATCAAGCGAGATGGAGAGAGACGACCACCTACGCCTGTGGGTATGGGACTATCTAAGCTTATGCCAATGAGCTCTTGCTGTCATTTACACAAAGCTGGATTCTTTCTCTGTGAGTGATACAGCCAAAATCTGTAAAAAAAAATGATGTCACGGAGAACACTTAAGCTTTCCACCTTGCATTATCTCCATATAACTGTACATGTTCATTCCAGTTACTACTACCACAGGGTTTTGCAATGGAAGGGTGGACTTCCATCATATCAACCTTCTTTGTCAGTGGCCCCCTGCTTCCAAGTCTCCAGCTAAAACCCTCATAGATTCTCACGCCCAGTTTCTGTTGTTTATACTAATGAGACCAGCCTTTGTTAAGATTTATTAGCACTGCGCATGCACTTCCAGCACACTTGAGAGTGATGTAGTGAACATCACACCAGATTAAGTTTTACTAATTACAATAAATTAACATAAAATTAATTGAAACTGAACATGTGCTTGAGGTTCAACTTTGGAGGGACTATAATTAAGCATGTAACATTCACGCAAGTGTATACACAACAAACATAAAACATTCAAATACAAATATATATATGTCAAACTGAACAACCCATTCAGCACAGTAACATCCTACACAAAGTGCATAAAGAACAAAACAAAGTATTATGTTGAAGTTTTGTAAATATAATTGTAAGCACATAAAGGAAATACTGATGTTAAAAAATATAAACACCACTAACAATATTAAACAATCTTGGCCACTGAGCAATAACAAAAATTGTAATACTGTGTGGCAAAATGTGAAAGATAAACTGGATTGCTGATGACACAGAGCTGAGAACCAACAAGACCCAGAAAATCTCTTGGATAAAGTTGCCAAAGAAAATGAACAGAAAGGCCTTACTCTGAACATCAAAAAGACAGAGGCCATGATTATATCTAAGAAACAGAATCCACTAAAATGCAGTATAATATATAATGGAACTATTCTAAAATAGGTGCAGAAATTCAAATACTTTGGAGCAGTAATAACTTCAGATGGGGGAAATAGAAAACAGAAATTAAGAATAGGATAGGCAGAGCAAAGACTGCATTTCAGAGAATGAGAAACATTATGCAACACATTCTTGTCAATGAATGTTAGAAAACGAGTCCTAAAATGCTATATTGAACCTATCTTGTTATATGGAAGTGAATCATGGACAATAGGCAGGTCTGCACAAAAATGATTGGAAGCAGCAGAAATGTGGTTTATTAGAAGAGCATTGCCAATTCCCTGGATAAGAGAGAGACAGTATACTTTCATAGGACATGCAATGAGAAGAGGGGGCACTGAAAATATAATAGGAAAAATATAAGGAAGAAGACCAAGAGAAATTATACTGGAAAGTCTGATGAGATTGTGTGAAAGGAGATCACCAACTGAGCAAATAACCTGTATGAAGAAGAGAAGCACAACAGCAAACGCCAGTCGGCACGGCACCTGATGATGATGATGTCTTTAAATATGCTCGTATATATAGACATTCTATCTATCTATCTGTCTATCTATCTTTAAATGTTAGTGTGTGTAGGCAGTCATCTTCGTGCCTTTAAATATTTTGTGAATGTAGTGTTAGGGAGTGGAGCCATATTGACAGAGGAGAGTAAGCAAAGAAAAAAGGGGGGAGGGCGAGTGGTACGTTATACTTTGGAGTTTTATTGGTGCGCGTGTAGATATAAAGTTTCGTGACCAGACTTGAAGATTTTGATAGCAACGTCTGGAAGCCACGGAAATATGGTTTGTTAAACGAATGTTAAGGACGGCAAGAAAATCAAAAGAAGAAATTTTGAGAAAGACGGATTCGAGAAGACAAATAATTACAACAGTCAGGAAAAGGCATGTCATGAGAAAAGGCAAAATAGAACACATAGTGACAACAGGAAAGTTGAAGGAGAGAGGAGGCCCAGGTAAACCATGAGAGAAAACATTTGATGGATTGGCAAGATGACATGGAAAGAGTACATCAGAACAACAGTAGACAGACACTTGATAGACAATGATTAAGACTGGAAGGGAGAGAAACCGTATGTTGTAGAGTTCTCTCCCGTGTGTTACTCTACTTCCGTTGTTATGGAAAATAAACAAAATGGGGGCTTCCATAAATGCCTCCTGCTTTCGTTTCAGCAATTTACCTGCCTTTTGTATTTCCATTGCATCTTTCACAAGGATTCGATATACATATATATAAGTTAGAAATGCCAACCTTGAACTCTCAGGTTAAAATTGCAACAAATAGTGACCCTGATTACACAGCATATCAATATGAAGTAGAAATGCTGCATATCCAAGATCCCGTGAAATACGACTCCGTCAAGCACAAAGGAAGTGGTGCTCTTTTGTTTCCTACGATTGATAAATCCTTAGAACCAGATTCTTCTGGCACTTCAATGATATGCCTTCCTAGCTACAAGGAGAATCTAGACCTCGATGTCTTGAGAGGGGTACCAGAAGCTTCGGAGACGGTCAAAGATCCTTCATCTGTTCTAGGCAATCTCAGAAACTCTGGAGTGAAATGTACGTCCACGCTTCTAGAAGAATACTTAATCCGTGAAGCTTTAGCGCCTACAGCCAAGACTGAACGCAGAAAATGTTCTGATCAGACTGCGAGGGACAAAGGAAGGGGAAATGTGAAAAGAGGTAAGGTCAAAGTGTAAGCAGGTTTAAGCTTAGAGGTCTGTCGGTAATTTACTCGTAATTGACGATTAGTGCTATCAGTGTTGTACATGTCGAAGGAGGCTTACTAAGTTTAGCCAGCGGGATTTGATAGTGGCTAATCTCTAAAGAGGACATTGTTAAGAGAGGCCAGTTCAGTGGGCATAACATCCCTTGATGAGATTGAAAATCTCTTCAAAGACAGGAAATCTTGGCGAACTGGCATGCGGGCCCTGTGTGACGTCTAGCGGCACGGGAAGGATGTAAGATGTACGAAGAATCTGAATCTGTTTCTGAGTCTGACCAAGTCAAAGCTGGAAGGCAAATCTGATCTAAAAATGTCATACCAAAAACGTTTTTGACCAAACAGCACAGATATGACAGCCTCGATGCAACACAATGCAAAGTATAGAATGAATAAACGAAAAAAAAACTTTATTTTCAAAGGGTTAAGAGAGAGAAGCATTAGGTATATGTGTACATGTGGGTTAATTGTTGGTACATTTAGAGCAGCTTTCTCAAAGTTTTGCCCTGTAGAACCCCGGCATTAAAATAATTACCACAGCTCTTTTTCTCCACCTACTATGCCCTCCCTTTCTCCCAGCTATCACCACTGTCATGCTGACCCCCCCCCCCCACCATAACATATATCAATTCTAACACTAGTATATCTATAGAAAAAAGGTATTTCCTTTTAGTTCATCCAGCAGGCCACCATGAAAAGGAAGAAGAAGAAATGTACAGTTTACAGAATGTTAATCACGTATGGCTTGCAGTTATAATAGTATGTGCAAGAGTATTTTTCCCCCCCCTCCTTTGTGAAAATGAATTTTTAACCACCCTGTCTTGGACAAAAATGGAAACATGGAGCTAAGTCCTGTAGTTGTGTGAGAAGTACCTAGGAGGGATTTTTCAGTCATGATCCACTGCAGATCCATTGCAGAACCATAGGGTCCCACAGAACCCAGATAGAGAAACCCTGATTTAAAGAGATACACATAAATAAGGAACTATATTTCCCAAGCATGGTTTATTAGAAAAAAAGAGTTGACATAGCAGCCTGTACGCTCATGTAGTGCTTGTGAAAATGGATGAAACAAAGTTGTTACTGAAGTTGGCTGTACTAATCAGATGTTGGCAGAACTGACAATGACAGAAGCTGCTAAGGAATACTTGCCAACTTCTAGGAAAAAAAATTAGATTGTGTGATTATGATAATTATTATTTTTTTAATTATTACTATTATTAGTGGTATTACTACTATAATTTTCTTATATAATAAACTATCATGTATGGATCAGAAACATGGAGTACAGCAAAGAAAGATGAACAACAATTCTTTGAGAACAAGATCCTAAGAGGAATCTTTGGGCCGATAAAAGATACCAACAGCGGAGAATGGAGAGCTAGAAAGGATATTGAACTGAACAGCTTATTTAAATCCCAACGAATTATAAATGTCTTGAAACTGAACAGACTACGCTGGCTGGGGCATGTAGAAAGAATGGAAGAGAGCAGACAAATGAAAATAATGTATGCAGAAGAGATGAGGGAAACAAGACCAAGGGGTAGACCAAAGCAAAGATAGAAAGACAACGTAGAAGAGGATATAAAAGAAATTGGTGTCACCAAGTGGAGAGAGAAGATTAGGAATAGAGAGGAATGGAATAGAACTGCAACAATGAGCCTTAATAGCTCAGAAAGCTGAAGAAGATATATATATTTTTTTTTTCCTCTCATTTTTTTTTTCAGGCCAGAAGCAGAAGACAGGAAGGCATAAAGGTCCAAGAAGCATTTATTCTCAAAAGCAGGAAAGTGCCACAGCAAAGTCTTCAACATGTGATCTTTATCCTAAGCCTTCAACATGTAATCTTTATCCTGATCTCATAAAAAAGTCAGAATCACATGGTCCACGTTCTCATAATCTTGGACCGCTATCGGGTTTATGCAAAAGATTAACACTTCACAACAAAGGCTATAGTAGCCCCAGCAAGGCATTTGTATCTAAAGCTCACAGTCGCTTGCCTCAGTCATATGCTGAAATCAAGAGCCGACAGAGCAGCACCGCTGGTAGATACAGTAAAAAAAGTACAAATGCATTTGAGCAAGCAAACAGGATGAAGTCTGCAAAACAAAATGATGAGCCAAAACTCGGAAAAATTTACTTCTCGGATAGACATTCTGGAATGCTCATGGACAATGGCGATAAGCTTCCGTGTGCTCCGCCTTCTACCCCAGCCCCAGGTTAGTTACAGCAGTTTTGTCTTAAGTGCTTTTTTTCTGTTTTATCTGAGTCTGCTGTTCCTTGTTTTGCCTGAGACTGCTGTTTGTTTTCTCTGAGTCTGCTGTTTGTTTTCTCTGAGTCTTCTGTTTGTTTTCTCTGAGTCTGCTGTTTGTTTTCTCTGAGTCTGCTGTTTGTTTTCTCTGAGTCTGCTGTTTGTTTTCTCTGAGTCTGCTGTTTGTTTTCTCTGAGTCTTCTGTGTACATTTTGTCTGAGTCTTCTGTGTACGCTTTGTCTGTGTCTGCTATGTGCATTTTGTCTGAGCCTGCTATTAAGTTGCCAGTTGATTTTAGTTCTCTTACTTTATACACCATCATCATATGCTATGAATGTGGTTCCCAACCTCTGGTAGTGAACCATATGAGAGCTGCGGTAGGATTGCAGAAGATATTTATGAAAAAGTGCAGGGGCAAAGATACTATCTGATCTGGTAGTTAACAGTCCATAGCTGACATGTTTAGCCAACCAAGACCCTGTCCCACCCCATCTTTGGTGCCCCCAGTAACAGGCCTAGACTAATGGGACAGGAATTATCATAGTCCCCATGGTGGTGAAGTCTTCTAAAGAAGTACTACACACCCCTAGCTTTCTAATTCCACTCAGGGACTGAAAAAAATAACTGCCATAACCTGCTCCCAATCTGACATGATGTTGTGACTCGACGCTTTCGCTGCTCCCAATCAGACATGATGCTGTGACTCGACGCTTTGACTGCTTCCAATCTGACATGATACTGTGACTCAACACTTACTCTGCTCCAAATCTGACATGATGCTGTGACTCAACACTTACTCTGCTCCAAATCAGACATGATGCTGTGACTCAACACTTACTCTGCTCCAAATCAGACATGATGCTGTGACTCAACACTTACTCTGCTCCAAATCAGACATGATGCTGTGACTCAACACTTTCACTGCTCAGCTGCAAAAAAA
Organism: Achatina immaculata; assembly: GCA_009760885.1. Lineage (NCBI taxonomy): Eukaryota > Metazoa > Mollusca > Gastropoda > Stylommatophora > Achatinidae > Lissachatina > Lissachatina immaculata. Next base: position 25,594,594 of record CM019696.1, on the reverse strand, counting down.
CATCAAGCTCACAGTACAAGGGAAGAATGATGATGATAATGATGATAATGATGGTGATGATGGTGGTGGTGATGATGAAGATGATGACGATGAAAGAAAAAGGAAATAATAAGTTTTTTTTTTAAATCTAGCATTTACAAATTTGCTGCAGGATATTATGGAAATATTGCTACTTTATGTTTTCAGCCTAAATATTAAAATAACAAGTCACACTCGCCATTGTACATTCACGTATTTTTTGTTGATTTTCAGTGTTTTTTTTCCAATTTTTTTTCATGGGTGTAGGTCATGTACCACTGTTAGTATAAGGCTGCGGGTCACATACCATTGTTAGTATAAGGCTGCGGGTCACATACCATTGTTATTATAAGGCTGCAGGTCACGTACCATTGTTAGTATAAGGCTGCGGGTCACATACCATTGTTAATATAAGGTTGCAAAATTTGTGGGATCATGACCTGTTGATAGTACACTCCACTGATCCCAAATGCCATCTTCTTCTTCTTCCGCATTTGATCTAAAAAATGTGATGATTGCATTGTGTCACAGTTTGAAGCTCTCAGCACTTTTCAGCCCAACACATCTGACTTCAGCATGGATTATTTTTAAGACAAGGTTTAGTTTCCCATTCAAACCCTGTTCGGTCAGCCAGACTAGTGCCTGTTACCAGGGGGACATTACAGTGAGATAGAGCAGGGTCTTGTCACTTATGGTGCCAATCCTGATGCAGCTATGGATCACTGACTACTGTCCCATTCAGACTGAGTACTATGTGTGTTGTTCCCCCCTCTCCCTACCCATTGTGAAATAAAATGGGTTCCATAACCACAAATGCTGGAGAATACAGCACTCAGAAATAGATAGGTTGCCTATGTAATGAGATGTCCTGGATTATACTTTACACAGCTGTCTATAAATGAAGGGAAGATAGGACATCATTTGAAAATCTGTCCCAAGATTATGGGACTGCCCAAGTTTTCAACTGATGAACAGGAAAGAAAGTTCAAGACATTCTGTCATATCTGTCTGACAGATTTCTGAAAAAGCTCCTTGACAGCACTGCTGCAGCCATGTTTGCCAGTCTGTTCAGATATAAACCTCTTCCAGGAAACACTAAAGGAGGCAAGATAAGGTCCTGATCACCTATGATTCACTGATATGGTTGACATATTGATGCCCATTCTGTTCATATATGATCCTTTTGATCGTAACAACCATATGGAACTTCTTTGTTCATTCAGTACACAGTCATTTTATTAAAAAATAAAAGTCATACGTTTTTTATGTTTCAGATGAGCTGACCAGGGTCAAGTATGTGCCATCATTACATGATTTTAGGGTAAGTTCCCCATTTTATTCAAGATCTAGGCTTGGAGAAAGTTCTTTATTTGTGAAACTGACTTATGATTTTCATTCTGTGACATGAAGTTTTGATAATCATGCATCTCCATCTTGTGTGATTCTTGATGTTTCTCATTAGTTCAGATGCTTTTCCTTTTGTGGGCCACTTGGTCATTCCATATATCTTCTCTTGGCTTCCTTCACCTTCTTTTTTCCCTTAAATTTTCCAGTCATTTCCAAGATAACTTCCTATTTTGTTCTTCCATTCACTGATAGCCAGATGTATACAGTTCAGATTGATGTGCCTCACCTTACAGACAAGTGTTATCCACAACACTTTGTTTAGTATTTGTACAGCTGGAAAGACTGGTGATGACCTGAAAGTTAAGTAATGAAATGAAATGAGGTAGGTATCAGCTGCCTATAACTGATTGCCTGCATCAGGGTTGTGAATCATAGCTGACCAAGAACCACCCCAGTGATGTCCCTTTGAAACAGACAGTCTGGCTGACTGAACAGGAAGATCACAGTGGAGGAATGCAGAGTGGTGGAACAGTGCAACCAACACCACTTTAAGGATGAATGTCAAAGAAGAAGAAGAAGACTGGAAGATCAAGAGAAAAAAAAAAAAGAGAAATACTTCAGTACACTGACCAAGTGGCACTAGAAAAAAGCTGATCTGATTACAAATACAAAGGACTGAACAAAGCGGGGAAGTACTTACTGACACAGCACACAGTTTATGAATGAATGATGCCATGCAGATCATAGATACCCACTGTTACACCAGGGCTGATTAAAAATTGCCAGCCTACCTCACTTTCTTGTTGAGCATCTCAGAAAGAGGATGTGTCATAGCATTCTGACAGACCAGGTAAGGAGTGACTGGGTCCCCATTGTGGAGGACTTGACTGAGAAGCTAGCACTGTGGGACCATTTTATCTGCTTATGTTGGCTCTAGGATTCCTGAGAGACATAATGATGAGGTCAGCTGCTCAGATCCAGCTGGAGGCTCTCCCAGTCATCCATCTGTAGAAATGGATACTTGGTTTCTTTGAAGCTAGGGGACAGCCAAGCATGATGATGGCTATATCACCAGTAGATTAAGATTCCCTTTAGTGCCACTGTGGCATGACAGGCTATGGGTTTTTTAGGTGCATGCTCAGGGTGCTATGACTATTGTTTATCTTTGTTGTCTTTCCCTGCCAAAATTACTGCAGGCCAGAGAAAGTCAGAGGTTGGTCCTTTATCATTTCAAATAAGAATACATGTGATTTGATGTTTTAAGATGAATATCACTTTTAAATATTTTAATCACTTATTCGTTGCTGGAAGGTCTTTCTAAACTCATGCAGCCACCAAACAGACACACAGATAAAGAGAAGCTAAAAAACACTTGCATATTCCACTACCTGGCACAAGAGAAAAAGAATGAAAACTAGTTAACCCTGGAGAGAGAAAGATTGAAAATCAGGGTTAAGTTTAACTCTTTTCTTCTCCTTCTTCTTCTTCTTTCGCTTCTACCACCAAGACCGCTCCGTGATCCTACTGAATTTACTCCTCTGGTCCTCTGTAGGTCCCGTGGTCCCCTGTGGTCCCTGAGAGGACCATATGAGGTTCAGAGTATTCAGAGTATCGCAGGACTTGAGTCTGTATTCTTGGTGGGGCTCAGAAGCGGGATTGCGTGACACCTTGGTTTTTGTTGCACCAGTTTAGTCTATAGAGTTGGACTTTCTCACCAAAAAACCTCGACATGTTTGAGTTTAACTCTCAACCTACCAAGCAACATTCATAATGCATGCAACTTTTTTTTAATCAAAGATTGCAGAAGCCATATTTTACTGAGAAATGACTCAGTGTCCAGTTTTAACATTAATAGCACTGTAAACTTACAAAAAAAACTCCTAACTATAGGACAAAACTATACATTTTATGTTATTTTATTTTTTATTTTTAAAAAATCCATTTTAACAGCTCATTGTAAGTTAAAAGTTAGATGTTTTAAAAATCCTTTCCAGAACGTTGTCCCTATCACACCCTCCCTGAATGCAGTAAGGTCTTGCACAAGTTGACCAGTATCTGTCAGTGACACATTCAGACTTTCCGCGATGTCCTGAGTCCATCTCTTTTGTTGAGCACTATGCCTTCTAGCATCAACCTCTCCAACCTATTGTGTCTCTTGATGTGACCGAAGTATCTCAGCTTTCTAATTTTTATGGTGTTAACAAGCCAGTTTTATGCAACACCCAGTCCTATCAGTTTATCAGTCCTATCTCTTTATTTGATTTTCATTCTATCAATGATATTCTAAGTGCTCTTAGACATTAATTAATAGTATGGATAATTCATCTTTCAAATACCTTACTAGGCTCGGAAGTCCATTCATGAACGGCTCCGCAAACTGGAATTAACAGCAGTAAGAAAAGAAAAGCTAGAGATGGAAAAGAACTTGAAGGATGAAAGGTTAACAGCAAAGGAGTTGAAGTCTGAGCTCAAAAGGAAGCAGAGAAGGGAGGTTTGTACACTAGTTTTGTAATGAGGTATTGGAAGCCAAATAGAAAGGAGTAATAGAATGTACAAGGGAGAATCATGGAAATTGTCTATTGAGACCCACCATATTTGCAGTCAGTAGACACCTTATTTATTGTCGTCACTTTCTTTACTTACATTCTTTAGACATTTTACATATTATAGACACATTTGTACATTGTAGTTATTTTACATACTATAGTCACTTTACATTCACTAGACACCTTATACCGTACAGCAGTGTTTCCCAACTTTTTCTAATCATGCCCCACCTCAAAGATTTTGATGGTCCTTCCTTCCCCGCCTTGCAGCATAATAATCAACCAAGTTCTGAAAAAGTATATATATATATATATATATATATATATATATATATATATATATTATATATATATATATATATATATATATATATATATACACACACACACACATATTCTAATTGCTACCAAAATAATTGAACTAGTCCTCCTGTGGGCTATATACCCCATGTTGGGAAACACTGTGCTATAGTCACCTTACATTCAGTAGGCACTTTACATACTACAGTCACCTTACATTCAGTAGATACCTAACATACTTCAGTCACCTTACATTCAGTAGATACTTTACATACTATAGTCACCTTACATACTATAGTCACCTTACATTCAATAGACACCTAACATACTTCATTCACCTTACATTCAATAGACACCTAACATACTTCATTCACCTTACATTCAATAGACACCTAACATGCTTCAGTCACCTTACATTCAATAGACACCTAACAAATTACAGTCACCTTACATTCAATAGATACCTAACATACTTAAAGGCTGTCCTAAGAATGTAAGTTATCCACATATATGCACCTACATCAGCAGCAGAAAAAGAGGAAGTAGAAGACTTTTATAACACACTGCAAATGACGATAGACCAGATATGAAAAAATGATATTGTATTAATAATGGATGATTTTAATGCAAAGATTGGTACAGAAAGAGCAGAAGACAAAGGATATGTTTTGAGAAAATTTATGAAAAATGATCTAATAGCCACCAACACACTTTTTAGACAACTTCCTAGAAGATTTTACACATGGACATCACTGATGGTAAAACCAAAAATCAAATAAATTACATTTTAGTGAAAAGAAGGTGGCGATCAAGTATAACTTCAGCAAAAACTCTACAAGGTGCCAGTTGTGACACAGATAATAACAGACATGAAGATAAAGATAAAAAAGACAGAGGATCAAGACCACTCCGCTTTGAATTTACAAATATACCAGAACAATACACTATAGAGGTGAAGAACCATTTTGAGATACTGATGGCTTTACAGGAGGAGATGACACCTGATGAATTGACTATGCAGGCCAGAGATATCTTAATAACAACAGCTAAAGAAATGGTTCCAGTAAAGAAAACACAAAAGAATGGATGCATTACACCAGGCACATTAGAACTAATGAAACAACATAGAGAAATGAAGATGAAATGGAAAGTGACAAATAACAGGGAGGAATATAAATCTTTAACAAAAGAAATAAGAAGAAACATAAGTCTTTCCTGAATAATCGCTGTCAGCAGCTTCATCTGCATTTCTGCAACAAGATGCTACTTATTATGATGTAAACATCAAAAGATTATCACTAGGTCGTTTCTTGACAGTTTATAGTATTCATCATCTGTTTTTGCAATGGTGTATTCTTTTGTGAGACATAATGAAATTATTAAAATGCTTGAAGACATCAATATAGACGGCAAAGACCTGAGGATTGTAAAACATCTATACTGGCAGCAAGAAGCAGCAGTTCGAGTTGAAAATAGAATTGGAAAATATCAACCTATAAAACAAGGGGTGCGACAAGGATGTGTACTATCTCCAGACCTTTTTTCTCTGTATAGTGAGAATATTCTAAGAACAATCATCACAGAACCAGGCATAAAAATTGGAGGATACAATATTAACAACCTTCGGTATGCTGACGACACAGTACTGATAGCTGAGAACCAACAAGACCTGCAAAATCTCTTGGATAAAGTCGCCAAAGAAAGTGAACAGAAAGGCCTTACTTTGAACATCAAAAAGACAGAGACTATGGTTATATCTAAGAAACAGAATACACCAGCATGCAGTATTAAATTAAACGGAACTATTCTAAAGCAAGTGCAGAAATTCAAATACCTTGGAGCAGTAATAACTTCAGATGGGAAATGCAGAACAGAAATTAGGAACAGAATAGGCCATGCAAAGACTGCATTTCAGAGAATGAGAAACATATTAGCTAACACATCTTTATCAATGAATGTTAGAAAACGAGTACTAAAATGCTATATTGAACATATCTTGTTATATGGAAGTGAATCATGGATAATAGGCAGGTCTGCACAAAAATCATTGGAAGCAGCAGAAATGTGGTTTATTAGAAGAATGTTGCAATTCCCCTGGACAGCAAAAATAACTAATGAAGAATGTAGGAGAAGAGCTGGAGAGACAAAAAAAAAACCTTGTCAAAAAGATAAGAGAGAGACAATGTACTTTCATAGGACATGCAATGAGAAGAGGGGGCATTGAAAATATTATAACAACAGGAAAAATAGAAGGAAGAAGATCAAAAGGAAGACCAAGAGAAATGATACTGGACAGTCTGATGGGGTGGTGTGAGAGGAGATCACCAACTGAGCTGATGACCTGCATGAAGGATCGGGTACTCTGGAGAAGCATAATAGCCAAAGCCAGTCGGCACGGCACCTGATTATGATGATTCTTTTGTCCATTTGTCTTCATATATGCCATTTAGTCTGTTTTGTTTGTTTTTTTTTTGGGGGGGGGGGGGTTTTGTCTGTTCCAATGTTGTGTGGCATTCCACATGAAATGCAGAAAGTCAAAAGAATAGAAATAGTGTTAGAGAACTGAGGAAACTATATTCAAGAAGACTAGGAAAAAAGGCCTAGAAATTAGGTTCAGAAAAGGCTGCCCTCTTGAGAGAGAAAAGTTTGTAACTGCACTGTTTGTTGAAATAAAAAATATTAAAATTGAAAGTTGATTAGGTGTTAATAAATTGTTTATTTCTGTATGCTTCCCCCCCCCTTTTTTTTTAAAATTTGAGTTCATATAGTCCCTGGTTTACAATGAAGTTTTATTTTGACGACTCTGTTTAAGTCAGATTCAACATAATTTAACTTGCTTACGTAATGACATTGTTTTCTGCTCATTTTCACTTTTATATCTATCATCAGTGCCTCAACAAATCTTTTTTTTGTTTCCTTTAGATGGTTAGAAAGCATGAAATATCAAGCAATAAAAGAGATAATCAAACAAAATGTGGAATTTAAATTGATTTGAATGTAAAACGAGCATAAAGTACATATAAAAATAGGATATCATTTGTGGGCTACGTTGGTGGCCACAGCTTTCACACATACCTACTTTATGTGTAGGCCAAAACTACAACCCCCTACAGTCAACTAGGATGATTTCCTATTTTCTTTAAAAAATCTTTCCATTTAAAATCAGGACCTTCAAAGTTCTATCATTCACTTCATTTTGATGGCAAATGTTGAATGAATTTCTCTACCCAGCATCAGTTCTCAGGTAGGCTTCTAGCAGAAAACGGGTTATGGACATGACAATCCTGATATGGATGAATGGTCATAGCTGTAGGTCGTATGTCAGGTTCGCTATTAACCTGGCAAGCATCTGTCATCAGTATCTGAGATATATAACTTTTTAAAAAGTTTTCTGTAATAATATCTGAGACCTACATTTTTAAAAATATTTTCTCCATTAATATTTGACTTTAATGTCTTTGTCTTCTGATACAGATCTATGCTCTGAACAAAATGATGACAGATTTAGAAAATGCCAGATTCAACTTATTTATGCAGAGTGCTGGCCCTTGCGCTTGATGCAAAATGAATGCAGTTTTTCTTTTTCACAGTTTAGAGAAATATCTCAAAGGATCTCACGCTAGTTTGGCCTTACTTTTTATGAAATTGAATGGTCACTGAATTTTTATTTTTTCATGCATCACATTATAAACCTCCACTGAGGCAGCAAGTCATGAAATTATTCTCTTTCTTTTTTGTTTTGACTGAAATTGTCCAAAGTCAAAAATTTTTGAAGTTTCATCACAGTGGAAAAGAAAACACCGAGCTAATACTTTGTTTTCAAGAAATGAGTTTAGTCATGTGATTTTGTTACATGTTTACATATGCTTTCAGTCTAAAGTGGCAATTTGTTGCTACCTTCAGTATTAAAATAATTCTATGCCACAGAATAACAGTATTACCATGATCAGTATATTTATTTTTTTTTACTTTTTTTTAAATGCACAGGTTTTAGACACAGGCAAAGATAATTTGAGGGCACATGTTTCAACACCCCTTAGGAAAGCAGATTTTTAAAATTCTTTGTATAAGTCCATAAAAGAATGTTATAGCTTTCAAATATAAATTCAATTTTTACTAATGCGTCTTTCCTCAGTAATTGCTGTCACTGGCTTCATCTGCATTTCTGCCAACAAGATGTTATTTCTTATGGTGTTTGGCCAAAATATTTTTCTAATTCTTCGTAAACATTTAGTCTGGAAAGAATTCAACTTATTTTCTATTGTTTTTGGTGATTTTCCAGCATTCACTTCCATAGAGTAGTTCACTTAGAACATTGCTCTTAAATATCCTGATTTTCTTATTTATGCATAGTTTTTTTTTATTTCCATATAGTCTGCAGCACTGAAAAAGCCTGGTTTGCTCTAGTAAGTCTGCTGTTGATGTCCTCTGTGCTGTCTCCATTTTCTACTACTCTACTGCCAAGGTATACAAATTCATTGACTTCCTCCACTAACTTGCTATCCACTCTATTTCTGTTGTTCACATTTTGCTTCATTAACTTTGTCTTTCCTATGTTGATCTTTAGTCCTATGTTGTTTGCATTCTGAGTTAGCTTGTTTATTTTATCTTGCATATCCTTGTGGCTGCTTGATAGTAGACAAATGTCGTCCGCAAAGTCAAGGTCCTCCAGCATTGTGTCAAGGGTCCATTGCAATCCTCTGCATTTGTCTGATGTTGCCTCCTTCATTAACCAGTCTATTGCCAAGATAAATAATGTTGGTGATAGTACACATCCCTGCTTCACTCCTGTTTGTACTCTAAAGATGCTGGAGGTATGTTCTCCACAGATCACTTTGCACTGAAAACCCTCGTATAGGGCTTTGATTACATTCACTATCTTATGGGGGAGGCCATGCCATCTTAGGATTTTCCACAGTGCATCTCTGTTGACACTGTCAAAGGCTTTCTCAAAATCTATAAACAATGCATATGTTGTGCTATGCCATTCATTTGCCTGTTCTAATATTTGTCTAACTACAAATATGTGGTCTATGCATGATCTTCCTTTCCTAAATCCTGCCTGCTTTCTCTGAAGTTTTCCCTCAAGTGTTGGTACAATTCTGTTGACGATTATTCTGCAAAATACTTTACTGGTTAGTGGCAGTAGAGTAATGCCTCTCCAGTTCCCGTAATCTCTGAGGTCACCCTTCTTTGGTAGTTTTACTATAAGCCCAGTTTTACACTCCTCTGGAGCTTTTTCTAGATCCCAAATTTGTTGTAGTATATGGCAGAGTTATTTTGGTGTTTCTGTTTCTTCTGCTTTCAACATCTCAGCAGTCACTTCATCTTCACCTGGTGTCCTGTCTAATTTTAGCTTCTTTATTGCCTCCTTTACTTCACTTATTGTTATTGGTCCTGTATTGATGTTTAGTTCCGTTTTTGCTTCAGGTATGTCTATTGTTTGTGCTGCTTGTGTTCTGTTTAGTAGGGTGTTAAAGTGTTCCCTCCATCTTTCATTTATTTTCTCTTTCTCCACTGACCAGTTGTCCCTTATGTGTCTTTATTGCACTCTCACATCTTGTGCTGAAGTTACCTGTCATCTGCTTTGTGATTTTGTATATGATTTTCATGTCATTTGCATATACTGCTTCTGCTAAGTTGTCATAGTATTGACGTTTATTTTGACGGCATGATTCCTTCACTTCTTTGTCTTTTTGTGCATAATGACTTAAAACTTGTTCTTTTAGCCTTTGTGATTTGGTGTTCAGTAATTTTTTTCTTGATTTCCTTTCTTTGCTCTATCTTTTCCCATGTGGTCTTGCTTATCCATTCCTCTTTTCTCTGTTTCCGATGTCCCAGCACCTCTTTTGCTGTTTCCTGTAGTGTTTTATTGAACTCTAGTATGGACATTTCTGGTTTGTCTTGTAGGACACTGAAGCGGTTCTTAAGTACTATTGAGAATTCATTTCTTGTTTGCTGGTCTTTCAGTTTTGTTGTATCAAAACATGTCTTTCTGTGTTCTCCAATTTTGGCTTTCCTTAATTTCAGATTTATTTTTGCTACCAGAAGGTTGTGATCACTTCCTACATCTGCTCCTTTCCTTCTCTCACATCTTGTAGTGACTGTTTCCACTTGTTGTTTATTAGTATGTGACTAATTTGGTTTTCTGTGGTTTTATCTGGAGACCTCCATGTCACTATATGGATATTTTTGTTGGAAAATTGTCCCTCCGATGGTCATCACAGAAACTGCAGTCTTTCTCCATTTTCATTTATTTCTCCATCTCTTCCCATGATTATTTTTCCATCTTCATTTCCCTCACCTATTTTTGCATTGAAGTCGCCCAAGATGAGTAGCATATCATGCTTGGGTATTGTTTCTACTGTGGCTTGGAGGCTGTTGTAAAAATCTTTTAATTCTTCTTCAGCTGCTTCTGTTGATGCATAACAAACTATAATAGACAGCTTCGTGAATCTTGAGTTGAAGCGTGCATATAATAATCTCTCATTTATAGGGGTCTATTTCAGCTTTGTTTATGATGGTTCTTTTGTTATATTCAATGCTACTCCTCCTTCATAATGATCTTCTTTACCTGACCATATTATTGTATCTTCTGTGTGCTGTGTTGTTAATTTCCCACTACCTTGTCCTGTCCATCTTGCTTCTTGTATCCTAGTATGTTTAGTTTGTATCTGTGCATTTCTTGATGGTTTGTGCTAGTTTTCCAGTCTGGTTAAGTGTTCTTACATTCCAGCTGCCTATTTGCATCTTGTGTTTAGGTTCCAGGAAGTCTGCAGTCAAGCTGGGGACTTCCAGTGGCTGGCTTTCATCTACAACATTCATGTGCTGTTTCCTGATAAGCATTTCTCCTTCCACCTGCATTTGTTATTTCCCTTGCTTCTGTTTCTGTAGCAGTCTGACAGTTTTTGTTTTTTTTTTACCAGATAGGGTTGCTGGCTCTATGCCGAACCCTCCATTGTCGCTTTTTATGATTATGCGTGGTAGGGTTATTTTTAGCAAAAGAATTTTTTTAAATTCTTTAAATGCTTTCAAATTTTTTTCACATCTGTTCTTTCTTCATTTTGTTGTGAATATTTTCAACTGAAACATGCTCATAATTACTTCCAGATTACTCTTTTCTTAGCACTTTTGCTCTTAGACATGATGTCTCCTCTATTATTTTTATCAACTTTGTGGTTTTTTCAGTAATATGCATTTCCATCATTACCCAGCGAAGCGATATTACTTTGCATGCTGTACCAACTTTCCTGTGCTATACGTTTCAGCTGCCACTAACTTCTGGCCATCACAGCCTAATGCTGCAGTGTATGCTATGTTGCACAGTGTATGCTATGCTGCAGTGTATGCTATGTTGCACAGTGTATGCTATACTGCAGTGTATGCTATGCTGCACAGTGTATCTTGTTCAGCATTTACTTGTCACGGAAGTAGCAGTTTTTACATTATCAACAGAGGGGGTGAGTCCAGTGAGAAAAGAAAATAAGTATGAGAGTGAGATGAGAATGTATAAGTGAAAAACATGCAACATCCGATATTTCAGCGTGAGCCTTTTTCGAGGATTACATACACAAACGAGACAAAAAAAACTAAATGAAAAAAACTTATCTTAATGTGACATCCTCCACACGTAGAGAACAACAGAAATGTGTGTCCACTAGACAAGCATAGGGACCACAGAAAGGATAAGCCGATAGAGCCAATCGTAAAGAAGAGGCAGAGAGAGGGAGGGAAACAAGTGGGGAAAGGGAAATAGAAACAGCCGCTAGAAGAGAAGGTGTCGGGGGGGGGGGGAGGGGAAGCGGAGAGATAATGAAGAACATAAACACCTGCAGTGAGAAAATGTGAAACTGGTGAATAGGACAAGACCCTATCACAAAAAGGGGAGTGGAAAACTAAGGAAGTTAAAGGAAGCTGAAGACATTGTTAATTCCAGCTGGGTGGAGGCAGCCAGCCAGGAAAATGAGGCGCTGTTCTAGGACCCTCTGAGATTGTACATCAGCAGAACAAGAAATGTCCTGTTTTCTCCTGTGATAAAATGTTTATCCACAGGTGTCCAGGTCCTCTTAGAAATATCATTAAGATGTTGGCAAAAACGGTCTCCTAAAGTGTAAACCAGTCTCACCTTCATACAACGTTTACACATAATAGCATACAACATTGCATAAAGTGCAGGTGAAACCCTCCTGAACTGATGTGGACTCGGGGAAGGCAATCTGACTAGCTTCGACAACAAACGGGCAAGTGTTGCGTCTACGGCATCTGCAATGTCAGGTACCATAAAAAAGCGTCATCTGTCTTAAGGCGACTTTGAACTAGAAGGTCCTTGAAGTTCTTGTCCCGTCTGGGGTTCAGTTCACCTGTAACAGGTTCGATCTGGAGGAGATGGATATGGCGAAACAGTATGTTTTTAACTGCCAAACTATGAGGGTGGTGCACGAGTACCAGTTTAACTCTGCCCGAGCTACAGTGTGATTTAGGAGCGAGGCTTGTTGCCACAATATAAGGCTGATGCAGTTCCAAGATGACGAGAGAACATGTTCTGGATAGCCATGTTGACAGAAGAAATCAAGTGTTGATTCTTTAGCTTTATTCTAATTTTTCCACAGAGTGAGTCATGGTCACTATTGCAGTCGGCTCCTGGCATGGTTTTTGTTCTCAGTAATGCATCCCGGAATCAATGTTGATTAATACGTAGTTTTGTCTGGGCTGCACCACGTTGCCAGTCTTCGGGGATGTTGTTTAAACCAGGTGTTTCCTACAACCATGCTATGTATTCTTGCCCATTCAATGTTAAGGTAATCCTCAAAAAAGGCTCATGCCGAAATATCGAATGTATGTTTTTCATTTATACATTCTCATCTCACTTTCATACTTTCTATTCGTTTTTTCTCACTTGACTCACCCCTTCTGCCACCTTGTAAAATTGCACCATATAATTCTATCTACCTTTATTATTTGAACCAGTTTTACTGCAGTCGCCATCCCTTTTATCTCTTACATTATCAAGGACTGTACAGTTGAACAAGGAATGATATACATTTGCTATATGGGTATATTCATGTAACAGGTCTATATACCATTTATTTCACTGCTTGGCTTCACAAAAACTTGCATGCAAGTGAAGTCCCGAATTAGTAGAATATGGTAAGGTAAGACACATAAATCACAGTCTCGTGGCAGACAACATGCGCTTTCTCTCGAGGAAAGTAATGTTTCAACCGTCTGGTTCGTTAATGAATAAAGCTGTTCTTACCTTTCTAAAAATAGTTCTCTCTGAAAGCAATATTCCACCTCAGTGCAAGGCAGACCTGTATGAATACACTTGTATACAAGATGAAAGCCACTTGCATTCCAGAGTCTAGATATAGATATTTGCTCTCTTCTGCTCATCAGCTATAAGAGCCCAAAGATGCTCAGTACTGAAAGGATATGGCAAAGACCCATCAGCTATGCAGAAAAACTGAGGTATACCTCACCACACTGATTTTCTACGAGCAGTTGTTATGGCTGCAGGGGAGAGTCTAGGTTCATTGATTATATAATGATAAGAGGAAGAATTGAAAATATCATGATCACTACGAAAATGAGAATGGGAGACAAACAACAGATGGAAAACACAAAAGATCGGAAATTGTGTAGAGATATGGCTGCCAACAGATCCATACACATGATGAAGGTGAATTATTATGGCACGAGAGATACCGAGGTGTCTTTATTCAGTTGTTTTTAGCTCTCTGTGGTAAATTAGAACAGCTCTAGTCCAGATGGAACAAGGGGACATTAATAACAAGCACAGAAGTTTTCTTTTTAAAAGAATGTTAAGCCTGCTGTAAATGAAGTATACAGCAAGTCGGAGACACTGGACCAGGGAAGTCTAGATAGGCAACCACCTCTCACCCGGCGGGGATGTCTGCGTATCCTAATCACGCTGAGGTTTTCCGGTGAGAAAGTCCAACCCTGGACTGGATGGGCAACCACCTCTCACCCGGCGGTGATACACGGGTATCTCAAAACACGTCGAGGTTTTCCGGTGAGAAAGTCCAACTCTGGCCTGGGTGGGCTAACGCCTCTCACCCAGCGGGGATGCACTGATATTCCAAACACGTCGAGGTCTTCCGGTGAGAAAGTCCAACCTAGACCAAACTGGTGCAATGAAAACCACGGTGTCACGCAATCCCACTTCCGAGACCCACCAAGAATACAGGCTAAAGCACTGTGATACTCTGAACCCCTTGTGGTCCTTTCGTGGAACTCGTGTGGTCTATTTTGGACCACACAGGGGAACACGGGACCTAACGAGGACCACATGCGTGAATTCAGTAGGTTCACAGTGCGGTTTTTGGTGGTAGAAGTGAACGAAGAAGAAGAAGTCCTATGTTGTTTGCATTCTGAGTTAGCTTGTTTATTTTATCTTGCATATCCTTGTGGCTGCTTGATAGTAGACAAATGTCGTCCGCAAAGTCAAGGTCCTCCAGCACTGTGTCAAGGGTCCATTGCAATCCTCTGCATTTGTCTGATGTTGCCTCCTTCATTAACCAGTCTATTGCCAAGATAAATAATGTTGGTGATAGTACACATCCCTACTTCACTCCTGTTTGTACTCTAAAGATGCTGGAGGTGTGTTCTCCACAGATAACTTTGCACTGAAAACCCTCGTATAGGGCTTTGATTACATTCACTATCTTATGGGGGAGGCCATGCCATCTTAGGATTTTCCACAGTGCATCTCTGTTGACACTGTCAAAGGCTTTCTCAGAATCTATAAACAATGCATATGTTGTGCTATGCCACTCATTTGCCTGTTCTAATATTTGTCTAAGTACAAATATGTGGTCTATGCATGATCTTCATTTCCTAAATCCTGCCTGCTTTCTCTGAAGTTTTCCCTCAAGTGTTGGTACAATTCTGTTGATGATTATTCTGCAAAATACTTTACTGGTGAGTGGCAGTAGGGTAATGCCTCTCCAGTTCCTGTAATCTCTGAGGTCACCCTTCTTTGGTAGTTTTACTATAAGCCCAGTTTTACACTCCTCTGGAGCTTTTTCTAGATCCCAAATTTGTTGTAGTATCCGGCAAAGTTGTTTTGGTGTTTCTGTTTCTTCTGCTTTCAACATCTCCGCAGTCACTTCATCTTCACCTGGTGCCCTGTCTAATTTTAGCTTCTTTATTGCCTCCTTTACTTCACTTATGTTATTGGTCATGTATTGACGTTTATTCCGTTTTTGCTTCAGGTATGTCTGTTGTTTGTGCTGCTTCTGTTCTGTTTAGTAGGGTGTTAAAGTGTTCCCTCCATCTTTCATTTTTTTTCTCTTTCTCCACTGACCAGTTGTCCCTTATGTGTCCTTATTGCACTCTCACATCTTGTGCTGAAGTTACCTGTCATCTGCTTTGTGATTTTGTATATGATTTTCATGTCATTTGCATATGCTACTTCTGCTAAATTGTCATAGTATTGACGTTTATCTTGACGGCATGATTCCTTCACTTCTTTGTCTTTTTGTGCATAATGACTTAAAACTTGTTCTTTTAGCCTTTGTGATTTGGTGTTCAGTAATTTTTTCTTGATTTCCTTTCTTTGCTCTATCTTTTCCCATGTGGTCTTGCTTATCCATTCCTCTTTTCTCCGTTTCCGATGTCCCAGCACCTCTTTTGCTGTTTCCTGTAGTGTTTTATTGAACTCTAGTATGGACATTTCTGGTCTTGTAGGACACTGAAGCGGTTCTTAAGTACTATTGAGAATTCATTCCTTGTTTGCTGGTTTTTCAATTTTGTTGTATCAAAACGTGTCTTTCTGTGTTCTCCGATTTTGGCTTTCCTTAATTTCAGATTTATTTTTGCTACCAGAAGGTTGTGATCACTTCCTACTTCTGCTCCTTTCCTTCCTCTCACATCTTGTAGTGACTGTTTCCACTTGTTGTTTATTAGTATGTGATTAATTTGGTTTTCTGTGGTTTTATCTGGAGACCTCCATGTCACTATATGGATATTTTTGTTGGAAAATTGTCCCTCCGATGGTCATCACAGAAACTGCAGTCTTTCTCCATTTTCATTTATCTCTCCGTCTCTTCCCATGATTATTTTTCCATCTTCATTTCCCTCACCTATTTTTGCATTGAAGTCGCCCAAGATGAGTAGCATATCATGCTTGGGTATTGTTTCTACTGTGGCTTGGAGGCTGTTGTAAAAATTTAATTCCTCTTCAGCTGCGTCTGTTGGTTGTGAGTTGAAGCGTACATATAATAATCTCTCATTTATAGGGGTCTATTTCAGCTTTGCTTATGATGGTACTTTTGTTATATTCAGTGCTACTCCTCCTTCATAATGATCTTCTTTACCTGACCATATTATTGTATCTTCTGTGTGCTGTGTTGTTAATTTCCCTCTACCTTGTCCTGTCCATCTTGCTTCTTGTATCCTAGTATGTCTAGTTTGTATCTGTGCATTTCCTTGATGGTTTGTGCTAGTTTTCCAGTCTGGTTAAGTGTTCTTACATTCCAGCTGCCTATTTGCATCTTGTGTTTAGGTTCCAGGAGGTCTGCAGTCAAGCTGGGGACTTCCAGTGGCTGGCTTTCATCTACAACATTCATGTGCTATTTCCTGATAAGCATTTCTCCTTCCACCTGCATTTGTTATTTCCCTTGCTTCTGTTTCTGTAGCAGTCTGACTGTTTTTTTTTTACCAGATAGGGTTGCTGGCTCTATGCCGAACCCTCCCTTGTCACCTTTTATGATTATGCGTGGTAGGGTTATTTTTAGCAACAATTTTTTTTAATTCTTTAAATGCTTTCAAATTTTTTTCACATCTGTTCTTTCTTCATTTTGTTGTGAATATTTTCAACTGAAACATGCTCATAATTACTTCCAGATTACTCTTTTCTTAGCACTTTTGCTCTTAGACATGATGTCTCCTCCATTATTTTTATCACCTTTATGGTTTTTTCAGTAATATGTATTTCCATCATTACCCAGCGAAGTGATATTACTTTGCATGCTGTACCAACTTTCCCGTGCTATACGTTTCAGCTGCCACTAACTTCTGGCCATCACAGCCTAATGCTGCAGTGTATGCTATGTTGCACAGTGTATGCTGTGCTGCAGTGTATGCTATGTTGCACAGTGTATGCTATACTGCATGTGCTATGTTGCACAGTGTATGCTATGCTGCACAGTGTATCTTGTTCAGCATTCACTTGTCACGGAAGTAGTTTTTAACATTATCAAACAATAAAGGTGTATGGTGCAGTTTTACGAGGTGGTAGAGGGGGTGAGTCCAGTGAGAAAAAAAAAATAAGTATGAGAGTGAGATGAGAATGTATAAGTGAAAAACATGCAACATCCGATATTTCAGCGTGAGCCTTTTTCGAGGATTACATACACAAACGAGACAAAAAAAACTAAATGAAAAAACTTATCTTAATGTGACATCCTCCACACGTAGAGAACAACAGAAATGTGTGTCCACTAGACAAGCATAGGGACCACAGAAAGGATAAGCCGATAGAGTCAGTCGTAAAGAAGAGGCAGAGAGAGGGAGGGAAACAGGTGAGGAAAGGGAAATAGAAACAGCCACTAGAAGAGAAGGTGTCGGGGGGAGGGGAAGCGGAGAGATAATGAAGAACATAAACACCTGCAGTGAGAAAATGTGAAACTGGTGAATAGGACAAGACCTTATCACAAAAAGGGGAGTGGAAAACTAAAGAAGTTAAAGGAAGCTGAAGACATTGTTAATTCCAGCTGGGTGGAGGCAGCCAGCCAGGAAAATGAGGCGCTGTTCTAGGACCCTCTGAGATTGTACATCAGCAGAACAAGAAATGTCCTGTTTTCTCCTGTGATAAAATGTTTATCCACAGGTGTCCAGGTCCTCTTAGAAATATCATTAAGATGTTGGTGAAAACGGTCTCCTAAAGTGTAAACCGGTCTCACCTTCATACAACGTTTACACATAATAGCATATACATTGCATAAAGTGCAGGTGAAACCCTCCTGAACTGATGTGGACTCAGGGAAGGCAATCTGACTAGCTTCAACAACAAACGGGCAAGTGTTGCGTCTACGGCATCTGCAATGTCAGGTACCATAAAAAAGCGTCATCTGTCTTAAGGCGACTTTGAACTAGAAGGTCCTTGAAGTTCTTGTCCCGTCTGGGGTTCAGTTCACCTGTAACAGGTTCGATCTGGAGGAGATGGATATGGCGAAACAGTATGTTTTTAACTGCCAAACTATGAGGGTGGTGCACGAGTACCAGTTTAACTCTGCCCGAGCTACAGTGTGATTTAGGAGCGAGGCTTGTTGCCACAATATAAGGCTGATGCAGTTCCAAGATGACGAGAGAACATGTTCTGGATAGCCATGTTGACAGAAGAAATCAAGTGTTGATTCTTTAGCTTTATTCTAATTTTTCCACAGAGTGAGTCATGGTCACTATTGCAGTCGGCTCCTGGCATGGTTTTTGTTCTCAGTAATGCATCCCGGAATCAATGTTGATTAATACGTAGTTTTGTCTGGGCTGCACCACGTTGCCAGTCTTCGGGGATGTTGTTTAAACCAGGTGTTTCCTACAACCATGCTATGTATTCTTGCCCATTCAATGTTAAGGTAATCCTCAAAAAAGGCTCATGCCGAAATATCGAATGTATGTTTTTCATTTATACATTCTCATCTCACTTTCATACTTTCTATTCGTTTTTTCTCACTTGACTCACCCCTTCTGCCACCTTGTAAAATTGCACCATATAATTCTATCTACCTTTATTATTTGAACCAGTTTTACTGCAGTCGCCATCCCTTTTATCTCTTACATTATCAAGGACTGTACAGTTGAACAAGGAATGATATACATTTGCTATATGGGTATATTCATGTAACAGGTCTATATACCATTTATTTCACTGCTTGGCTTCACAAAAACTTGCATGCAAGTGAAGTCCCGAATTAGTAGAATATGGTAAGGTAAGACACATAAATCACAGTCTCGTGGCAGACAACATGCGCTTTCTCTCGAGGAAAGTAATGTTTCAACCGTCTGGTTCGTTAATGAATAAAGCTGTTCTTACCTTTCTAAAAATAGTTCTCTCTGAAAGCAATATTCCACCTCAGTGCAAGGCAGACCTGTATGAATACACTTGTATACAAGATGAAAGCCACTTGCATTCCAGAGTCTAGATATAGATATTTGCTCTCTTCTGCTCATCAGCTATAAGAGCCCAAAGATGCTCAGTACTGAAAGGATATGGCAAAGACCCATCAGCTATGCAGAAAAACTGAGGTATACCTCACCACACTGATTTTCTACGAGCAGTTGTTATGGCTGCAGGGGAGAGTCTAGGTTCATTGATTATATAATGATAAGAGGAAGAATTGAAAATATCATGATCACTACGAAAATGAGAATGGGAGACAAACAACAGATGGAAAACACAAAAGATCGGAAATTGTGTAGAGATATGGCTGCCAACAGATCCATACACATGATGAAGGTGAATTATTATGGCACGAGAGATACCGAGGTGTCTTTATTCAGTTGTTTTTAGCTCTCTGTGGTAAATTAGAACAGCTCTAGTCCAGATGGAACAAGGGGACATTAATAACAAGCACAGAAGTTTTCTTTTTAAAAGAATGTTAAGCCTGCTGTAAATGAAGTATACAGCAAGCTTAATATTATTATTTAATAGACTGGGATGGTGACACCAGGAAGGAAGTTAGAATCAGAATTGCAAAAGCAACACTGCCCTTTAAAGATCTTGAGAACACATGGAATTCAAAACTTATCTTAATGTGACATCCTCCACACGTAGAGAACAACAGAAATGTGTGTCCACTAGACAAGCATAGGGACCACAGAAAGGATAAGCCGATAGAGCCAATCGTAAAGAAGAGGCAGAGAGAGGGAGGGAAACAAGTGGGGAAAGGGAAATAGAAACAGCCGCTAGAAGAGAAGGTGTCGGGGGGGGGGGGAGGGGAAGCGGAGAGATAATGAAGAACATAAACACCTGCAGTGAGAAAATGTGAAACTGGTGAATAGGACAAGACCCTATCACAAAAAGGGGAGTGGAAAACTAAGGAAGTTAAAGGAAGCTGAAGACATTGTTAATTCCAGCTGGGTGGAGGCAGCCAGCCAGGAAAATGAGGCGCTGTTCTAGGACCCTCTGAGATTGTACATCAGCAGAACAAGAAATGTCCTGTTTTCTCCTGTGATAAAATGTTTATCCACAGGTGTCCAGGTCCTCTTAGAAATATCATTAAGATGTTGGCAAAAACGGTCTCCTAAAGTGTAAACCAGTCTCACCTTCATACAACGTTTACACATAATAGCATATACAACATTGCATAAAGTGCAGGTGAAACCCTCCTGAACTGATGTGGACTCGGGGAAGGCAATCTGACTAGCTTCGACAACAAACGGGCAAGTGTTGCGTCTACGGCATCTGCAATGTCAGGTACCATAAAAAAGCGTCATCTGTCTTAAGGCGACTTTGAACTAGAAGGTCCTTGAAGTTCTTGTCCCGTCTGGGGTTCAGTTCACCTGTAACAGGTTCGATCTGGAGGAGATGGATATGGCGAAACAGTATGTTTTTAACTGCCAAACTATGAGGGTGGTGCACGAGTACCAGTTTAACTCTGCCCGAGCTACAGTGTGATTTAGGAGCGAGGCTTGTTGCCACAATATAAGGCTGATGCAGTTCCAAGATGACGAGAGAACATGTTCTGGATAGCCATGTTGACAGAAGAAATCAAGTGTTGATTCTTTAGCTTTATTCTAATTTTTCCACAGAGTGGGTCATGGTCACTATTGCAGTCGGCTCCTGGCATGGTTTTTGTTCAATGCATCCCGGAATCAATGTTGATTAATACGTAGTTTTGTCTGGGCTGCACCACGTTGCCAGTCTTCGGGGATGTTGTTTAAACCAGGTGTTTCCTACAACCATGCTATGTATTCTTGCCCATTCAATGTTAAGGTAATCCTCAAAAAAGGCTCATGCCGAAATATCGAATGTATGTTTTTCATTTATACATTCTCATCTCACTTTCATACTTTCTATTCGTTTTTTCTCACTTGACTCACCCCTTCTGCCACCTTGTAAAATTGCACCATAATTCTATCTACCTTTATTATTTGAACCAGTTTTACTGCAGTCGCCATCCCTTTTATCTCTTACATTATCAAGGACTGTACAGTTGAACAAGGAATGATATACATTTGCTATATGGGTATATTCATGTAACAGGTCTATATACCATTTATTTCACTGCTTGGCTTCACAAAAACTTGCATGCAAGTGAAGTCCCGAATTAGTAGAATATGGTAAGGTAAGACACATAAATCACAGTCTCGTGGCAGACAACATGCGCTTTCTCTCGAGGAAAGTAATGTTTCAACCGTCTGGTTCGTTAATGAATAAAGCTGTTCTTACCTTTCTAAAAATAGTTCTCTCTGAAAGCAATATTCCACCTCAGTGCAAGGCAGACCTGTATGAATACACTTGTATACAAGATGAAAGCCACTTGCATTCCAGAGTCTAGATATAGATATTTGCTCTCTTCTGCTCATCAGCTATAAGAGCCCAAAGATGCTCAGTACTGAAAGGATATGGCAAAGACCCATCAGCTATGCAGAAAAACTGAGGTATACCTCACCACACTGATTTTCTACGAGCAGTTGTTATGGCTGCAGGGGAGAGTCTAGGTTCATTGATTATATAATGATAAGAGGAAGAATTGAAAATATCATGATCACTACGAAAATGAGAATGGGAGACAAACAACAGATGGAAAACACAAAAGATCGGAAATTGTGTAGAGATATGGCTGCCAACAGATCCATACACATGATGAAGGTGAATTATTATGGCACGAGAGATACCGAGGTGTCTTTATTCAGTTGTTTTTAGCTCTCTGTGGTAAATTAGAACAGCTCTAGTCCAGATGGAACAAGGGGACATTAATAACAAGCACAGAAGTTTTCTTTTTAAAAGAATGTTAAGCCTGCTGTAAATGAAGTATACAGCAAGCTTAATATTATTATTTAATAGACTGGGATGGTGACACCAGGAAGGAAGTTAGAATCAGAATTGCAAAAGCAACACTGCCCTTTAAAGATCTTGAGAACACATGGAATTCAAAAGTTATAAGCACAAAAACCAAGTTAAGATTATTCAATTCAAATGTGATATCCACTCTCATTTATGCCTGCAAAAGCTGGAAATCAACTAGACAAAAAATTACTCATTTGAAAACAAATGCCTAAGGAAAATACTCGGTATAAAGTGGAACGAATTCAAGAATAGCGCAGAGATAAGACAGATGAGCAAACAACAACCTGTCTCATGGGTGATCAGAAAAAGATGTATGTAGGCCATGTGATGAGAAGAAATAATCAGAGAATACCAAAACAAGCTGTCAAGTGGAGCACAACAGGCCGAAGAAAAGAGGTCGACCACATGAAACTCTTAAGCAAACATTGTTAGGAGAAGCCAGTTTATTGGGCATAACATCCCTTAATGAAGTTGAAAGACTTGCAGAGAACAGGAAAACTTGACAAACATCTATGCAAGCCCTATGTGACGTTTAACGGCGGGGGAAAGATGTAAGAAATTAAGTCTGAAGAGTCATGAGTCATCCAACAGTTATTTTAGGTGGAATCAAAAGTAATATTGTTTAAGAGAGTCAAAGTAGACTTGTGTTTAATGAGTACATTATAATGTAATGTGTAGACATGTTTGCTACCTCCGTGGTACATAATAGATTTATCCAAACAATTTACTCTGTTTGTGAGTCTTTCATACAAGCAATAAAAGGGAAACATTTGCTGGAGTCAGATAAATAAGCAATGTTGCCTCCTCCACAGTGCCTTCAGATTTTCAAACTGCATTTTTTACACTGGTATTTCATACTGCATCACAAGTGACGACTTGTCCCCGACCCTGTGCCTTCCATACTTAGTTTTGTTGGTCATCATTTTGAGCAATTTTTTTTTAATCCTTTCATTGAACAGCACCATTCATTCATTCATTTGCATGTCCTTTGCCTCCCTAACAGCACTCCTGTAGGCTTCTCAGTTGTGAGCAAAATGGCCTGCTGCTTTAATCCTCTTTACTAGCCAACCTTCTTCTATATTAAGTTCTTGTAGTACAGATAATTTTTTTTCTTTTTTTGTGTCCATGGTATTTGAAGAATTCTTCTGTAGCATTTACATTAAAAGACATTTATGTATTTATCAGCTGTTATGTGTCCGGATCTCACAGGCATATGTTGCGATGGGAAAGATGCATGCTCTTAGAAATCTTATTTCTGTAGATCTGTCTGTTCCTCTCCACAGATTCTTTCGTTGTTTTACTTTCTGAAGAGCGTGAATAATTTAAAATCAGGGTAACATTTATTGAAAGTGATTATTCACTTATAAAGTATCACAATTTTATCTTTTATTGGTTTGTATATTTGAAAGAGGTTTCACTGGTTTTTTAAAAACTTTTAATTCACTACAGCCGTGTGATGTCTATTACACTGCCTAAGTGTGTTGTTACAGTGCTAGATGTTATGGATTCTGCTAGTGTTAATAAGTTGTAAGCTTCCAGAAAATCATGTACAATCAAAGCTTACACTACCACAGTTATTGTCGTCATGCCCATATGGCATACACTATAAATTATATTATCAACATACGATTTGGAGGGATTTTAAATCAGTTCCTGATGCAGATAGGAAACAAGGCTGCATAAACTGCGCTTTTCTGACAATCCAAGTGTTTATGTGTTTTTTTAATGAATGATCATCATCACATTTCATTTCTGGCATAGAAACGTTTTTTTATCATCTTTGACATGATCATTAAAATTTGTTGTGCATTTATAATTTGTTAAAAAACATTAATTACTTTGTTAATATTCCTAGGTCTGGTTTTTCTTCATACTTATTTTCACTTCCAAACTAAATTTTATTGCACTAAATATAAACTTTTATAAATAATGAGCTTTATTTTATGTATTGAAAGGAATGTTCTAGTACTGTTGCTTAACTCTTTCCGTGCCTCAGGAAGAAATGCGGATGTTTTGGATGCCGGATTAAAACCGCGGGTCTTGATATGTATAAGGGGCATGGTTGCAAAATTGAATGAAGAACAGTGTTTCAAAATATAACTAAATGTATGAAGATTTCATAAATGCAGAGTTTTTTGAGAAAAAAAGTAATGTGATGTTTTTAGACAATGATTGTGTCCAACTTACCATCGGATAGGTCTTAGGGTACAGTACTTACCATGTGAGATGCCTAGAACTACCTGTCGGTCTCACCTTGTGATAGTATGTTACATTATTGGTAAAATAATGAAATAAGCTTCTAACTACTTCTCCAGTCATCTAATATGTCTAGATCTACTTTGGGATGCATTCAGGAACAGTGGTCTGGTCACAGAGCAAGTCAATACCCCTATCTACATCACCAAAAATTGAAATGTCTCTCAGAAAACTTCAATTTTCTCCCTCGTAACTAAGCACTCTTTGACCATTATGAAAAGGGTCATGCGCACTAAATGTTTACAATCTAAACATTACACCACTTTTTTTAATGAAACAAACCAAATGCCATCTAAGTTACGAAAGGTACCATGTCAGAAACCGGAAGCATCATCTCTATGATGATAAGCACAGAAAGAGTTAAAGCACAATGCACTTCTTGGAACGCAGAAATGAATGTTCTAAGAAAGTTCTCACCAAATCAGACCATGAAGTTACGAATTAAAAGTTGCAGTACGCAAATCTTTTTGGGCGTTCTCTTTTATTTGCTAACAAAAACTGTCAGCATTATCATCATTATACCGCATATTCCAGTGGCTGGAGTCACAGGACTGCTCATGTCCCCATACTGATTTAATGAGCATGATCTGGAAGATCCTGGCATGTACTGTACACAGGCACCGGCTTGAGTCACCAGCTCCAGGTAAATTAGAGAGTTGATAGGTTGGCTGGCTCTGCCAGTCGCAGAAAGACAACCACTGGATGGATCTGATATTGTTACGGCATTCGAGACAGGCAGAGTGGAGGAGTTTTAGAGCAGGAAGTACAGACTAGCATGGCCAGGAACAAGAGGTATACTGGACGCAGGAGGAGACTTGTCAACCAACATAGAACAGGCACTATCAACTGCAGGATGATGGATATGTTGGGGAGAGGGGAACCATGACACTCTGAGCACCTGTGGACATGTCCGGATTGAAATGATGATGACCCAGACTATAAACCATCATCATTATCACTGCCACCACTTTCACTATCAGTCTGTGTCAAGAAATGTTATTTTTATTTCTAGAACAATAAAAACATTTTTTAAAACTAAATACCTAACACTCACCAACAAATTTCAGTACCATATCAGTTCCTTGCTGATAAATCTCTGTACTTTCTTTTTTACTCTAACTCATCACATACTTTTATGAATTCAAAACAAACGAAAAGAGAATGCAAAAGATATACATTTATTAACACAGGTGCCTATACAGACCCACCACATGTCACTACATCCTTCTCTGTGATATTGATTGTCATCTGAACTTGTCAACTCTGCTAAAAACTAACAATATCATCAAAACTCTGAGGAACTACCGACAATGCAGTGTAAACAAACAAGTGAAAGCACTCTAAACTCTGGCAGGAATTTAAGTCAGTTATGCGACAAGGTGAAACATGATGAGATTATTAAAATGCTTGAAGACATCAATATAGACAACAGAGACCTGAGGACTGTAGACGGCAAAGACCTGAGGATTGTAAAACATCCATACTAGCACCAAGAAGCAGGAATTCGAGTTGAAAATAGAACTGGAAAATATCAACCTATAATACAGGGAGTGCGTTGTGTACTATTTCCAGACATTTTTTTATCTGTACAGCGAGAATATTCTAAGAACGATCATCACAAAACCAGACATAAAAATTGGAGGAGACAATATTAACAACCTTCGGTATGCTGACGACACAGTACTGACCAACAAGATCCGCAAAATCTCTTGGATAAACTCGCTAAAGGAAGTGAACAGAAAGGCCTTAGTTTGAACATCAAAAAGACAGAGAGACTGTGGTTATATCTAAGAAAAAAGAATCCACCAACATGCAGTATAAAATTAAATGGAACTATTCTAAAGCAGGTGCAGAAATTCAAATACCTTGGAGCAGTAATAATTTCAGTTGGGAAATGCAGAACAGAAATTAGGAACAGAAGAGGCCAAGCAAAGACTGCATTTCAGAGAATGAGAAACATATAATGCAACACATCCTTATCAATGATTGTTAGAAAACGAGTCCTAAAATGCTATATTGAACATATCTTGTTATATGGAAGTGAATCATGGACAACAGGCAGGTCTGCAAGCAGTAGAAATGTGGTTTATTAGAAGAATGTTTGAGAAGAGCTGGAGAGACAAAAAAATATTGTCAAAAAAGATAAGAGACAACGTACTTTCATAAAAAGCCAGCGCCAGTCCACACGGCACCTGATGATGATGATGACACGAAGAGACATAAATAAACAAAAATGTTTGCTTAAATACTGTAAACACCATGAATACTGAACTTAATTTTAAAACTAGCCCCTACCAGATGATGACTGCTGCCTAACACTTCTGTCAGGAAACATGAAAATAACAAGTAGCCTCAGAAGTCATACAACAGCACAGCTTTTTAAATATTACATACTTCCACTGCCAATAAATATCCATTTCTGAAATACTTCATTTCTACAACTATAATTCCTGTGAATACATCAACGCAAAATAAACATTCTCGATACTCCTCATACATTTTAAAAAAAGATGTTTTTATTATCAGTCACTAAAAACAAGAATAACTACTTAGTAATGACATCATCCATCTATCCATGTCCTCAGCCAGTGATCAACTAAGCAACTGTAACCTACATGCCTTATGGTGCCTTCCTGGGCAGAAACAATTCTCTCCATTTTTCATGTTCATCTCAGCTTCTACTGGATCATCTTTGGTCAGTCTCTCTCTCTCTCTGTCTGCATGACCGATTTAGTGATGCTGCTAGGGTACCTTTATTGTTCATGACCAATCTATTTCCAGCAGTTTTTTTTTTGGCCAGCTAGAACATACTAGAACATCACTTGATGCAAATGAAACTTTCACATGTGACATCCATGGTTCCTGCAAGAAGAGGTTAAACAGAATAAAATAATCAATGGCTTTCATTCAGTCACAGATATTCACTATTTGTTATGAAAAAAAAATGAATAAGTAAATTTATAAACCCTTCCTTCCCATATACTCCATATTCTGCTTTATTTAACCACATGAAATAAACTATATTCTCATATAACAAATTTATAGAACAGTAATACAGGGCTTTCACAAAGTCAGTGTGCTCTAGACATTATCGAATTAGCATCTTAGCCACGATATCTAGCCACATCTACCTGGCGTGACTGAAGTTGCCAATTAAGCATGCTGATAAAAAACTGTGCATAGTAGCACCATCTTGTTGAAACCATGAGTATGTGATTTCATCTTCCTCAAGAAGCCAATGAAATCATGGAGTATTGAACAATAATGTTCAATGTTGACTGTCTCTTGAAAGAATATAGCACAAACAATGCACCATCTGGATATCGCAATCCACAATCCAACTTTTTGGTCATGCACAGCTGGAATTGATACTGGGCTAGAGCACAGTGACTTTGTGAACACTGTATAATAAAATACAACAATCAAGCCATACTTCGGATTAAACTAATTTTGACTTTGATAGTATATACACCTATACTTTTCATAAAGCTGATACATACAGAAGCATATAACTGCACACACTTGCATGTTCAAACAGATATATACCAATACATATATATGTATACACATACACACATATACATAAAGTATGCACAAACACAGCCCATCTCAAACAGATACTGCCAAAGTTTGAAGTTACAAGAAAGAATATTACTTATAAGTTTTACATGAGTTGGTAGGGTAATCCAAAGGTGGGCACAGCTGAGTAAGAGAAGCTTTTTTTTAAAAATCATGTCAAGTCTTGGTTTTGGGAGAATACAATTGCTTAAGCTTTGACTGTGTTTTGTAAACAATGACCACAAATAGGGTACAGCACTGTATGACAGACTTTTATGAATTAATCTGGCCTTTACTGAATAGAAATCTCTTCTTGAGGGGTAGAATGTCAAGATGTTTGCCCTTATCTGTAGTATGTGCTACATGTTTGTTGTTTATAAGCTTTACTGCTCATTTTTGGAGTGAGCAAAGTCTTTTCATGTTTGACAAGAAGCAACCATTCCAGACTGTAAAACAGTAGTCCAAACGTGTTTGTATTCGTTATATGTAGTACATTTTCCTAGTGTTTAATTCTGGCAAGCTGCTAACTGGACAGGCTTTATCCATGCTCTATGCTCTCAAGGGAGTGAAAGGAGATGATGATGATGGTAAACTCTTTGTATGATGAGATTGGCACAACCTTGAAAGTTCTTATACTGCACTTTTTGTACGTGCGTATATTGGAAAGACAGGTCAAGGACTCGTTATATCTGCTTCCGGTTTTAACACATGCCATTTACTGTAGCCATGCTCCAAGCTAACTCACAACTTGAGCACACAGCAGCATGGCATCACCATCACTGTTGTCAGAATACACAAAATGTCAGTAGCATGATCTGCGAGAAGAAGCTGAGGTTGACATCAAACTTTAAACCTGTAAACTGTACAGATGACACAAGTAACTGTTTACAATGACCATGGCCACAAACTTTGCTTGTTCAAATTTCAATCACTTAAATATCCAATTACACAACAAAACTGATTTTTAAAAAATTATTTACTAAGTGCTTTTTTTTCTTCTTTTCTGAACAAGTTTTAAACACTTAAATAAAAGTATCATGGGTCACACACCATACCTCAGCAACTGTAACAGAGTTGAAGAAGGAAGCAGACAGCACTATCTACTGGAATGCTCTGCATTAGCATCTGAAGAAATCCTTGAAACCACAACACTTTGCCCATTAACACACTGATTATTATACAGCCAGAGGTGTGCCTTGCCATGCAGGCAGAGTATTTTTCAGATGCCTAGACCCAATCTCAAAAGCAAGGGAAGCAATGATGCCGTGACAGGAACTGTGCAGGAAATAAAAAGTACAGACTGCTAACATATTCTACCAAAAGGAAAAAAAAAAAAATTATCAGACAAACTATGAAAAACCTGTACAATCAGGACCAAGGAAAACCTAAAGTTAAAAATGTATTATATATAGGATATGAAACAAAAGAGCATGTTTCTTTCCACAGCTAACTGACATCATCATGAATCTGGTTCAAAACACTGATAATGAATCTGATACATAAACACTGACACTGAATCTTGATATTTAAAACTTCAGTGGAATGAACTGTGATGCTCAGCAACCACACCTGCTTTAATCTAAGAAAAAAACAAAAACAAAAAAACGTTTTCTTATCTATCAAAGTGTTTTGTACGCGCTGAACCAGTACTACCCTCCAGCAGGTTGACTGTTTTACCAACGTACAAATGTTTATGTAACCACCTTGCGGCACCCATGCCAACAAATGACATGGGGAATTTGTTAGTGGCAAACAACAGATCAGGGAAACACCCAGTCACAAATGATACACTAAAATCACTTGAAAGAGGAGAACACATCCTTCTATAATTATCTATCTTCATGCTCTGGGTTGAAACCTTTTTTTAAAAGCCCAAGTCAAGTAATGGTGGCATCAAGCAGAGGGCCCAAGTCAAGTAATGGTGGCATCAAGCAGAGGGCCATGGTGGCTTTCTTATTTGACCAGGTGGAACTAAAACCCTCTCAACTATCTCCACCACCCTGGGAAACAACAAAGACACTGCTGTGGCAGATCCCGCCTGGTGAACACAAGCTCAAAGCCCCCAGGGCAGGAAAAGCCACAAAAAACCAACCACCGCCTTGCCTCATATGCCACACAGTACAGATGTCTATTTCTAGAGTCCTCTGACTCTAGAAATAGACAAATGCAGGCTGGGCGGAGAGAGAGAGAAAAAAAGCTCTAACCTATGAGAAAGATGGAGATGCTTTCTCTAAATAATTTCAAAGCCACCAAGAAAAGTTATAATAAACACACTAGAAATCATTCAATGTATACTGATTTATAAAATTATCTGCATCAAATCTCTTATCATTTCCATTATTAAAAGCATATCAATTTTGTGGTTACATACCATCTCTCTCTCTCTCGTCCCGTCAGTGCTCAATACACAGGACTGCTGGTAGCAAGAGATTTCCACTGCTAACAGCCCTTTGTCATCTTTTTTGGCCGTCTCCCATATCAGTCCTTTGCTTACCAGTATTTTCTTGCTGCACGTTTCCATGTCTCTTTGGGTCATCCCATGCTCCTTTTATCCTGTAGAGTCCACATCAAAGCTGTGGTAAGGATTCACCTGCCATAGTTACATACTATAAATAATTCATAACAATTCTATGCTGATAATGAAATTAAAATTACAGGTCATATATATGCTTAGCATTTTTTTTATATACAGTGCTTATACCAGACCCAATAACAGTGTTTCCCAAAGTGGGTGATTTCTCTCCTCTTATCTTAATATTGTAAAACAGGTATGCCTTGCACTTCCATTAGTACAACAGGTAAGAATAAAGTGGAACTATTAGATAAGATAAAAACGTCAAGTTTTTTAACTATGTACTGTACTTGAAGGTAAGATTTTGTTTAGTAAATATTTTACTTTTCTATTTATTTCAGTGGTGTAGGCGTTCATAAGTGTTATAAGCTTAATTATTTATGTCTTTTTGGGATGCTTTAATGCATTTGCAAGCTGAATAAAGGCTACGAATCACTTTTTATCACCTTTTGTCAGTGCAAAGGTTCAAAATAAGACTGGTGTCATTGCATTTAGGACCACATATATATGCTCCACGCATGCTGCAGCATCTGTCCAAGAGTATGTTTGCTAACAGTTCTCATCAATGTTGGTTCTTTACAATGTGTTCTCTGCCACCCAGCTCAGATTTCCTACCAGCACCCTTAATTTGTCCTAGCTCCAGTAATCACATCACAATTACATTGTTCTTCCATTCCTGCCATTCATTTTTCACCAGTCTTAACACGGCTTTAGCAATGTCACCCTTGTCCATTGTCAGTCTGCCATTTATTTTAGCTTGTCCAGCAAGCCTATCTGCCACTTCACTGCCATGTACTCCCCCATGTCCTGGACAATAAAGCCACGTTAGGCTCCTCACAGCTGACTGGCTTAACAGACGAACCCATTCTTTTCAAAGCATTTTTTTTCTCAATCTTACAAACTAATGTCACTGTTCTGGTTCCTAACTGACAAAAGAGCAGGCTATGCCTGTATGTTCCATAGGCACTTGCAAACAGAACCCATCAAATGCTAGAGGATCCTAATCCATAACAAATGATATGAATTCTTGCTCTGGGCAACAGGAGAATAGATTATATAATGCTGCTATAAATGGTGATAGGATAACAGATTATATAAAACTTTACACCATAAAAATGAAAATTTCATACCAGTGTTGGAGATGTTTTGTATGTGTTTACAGTGAACTATTTAGAAAAGTAACCGCGATGTAACACATACAAAAAATTTTAATGTAGCCACCTTGCGGCACCCAGATCAAAAACATGAAATGGGGAATTTGTTAGTGGCAAACTCTTTTTTTTTTGGAGAGGGGGACAAGGGCTTGACAGTTCACATTTTTATGATTTATGCGTAACAGATTCAAAATCAGATCTAAATAGGAGATATAAGGATCAAAAGAACAGATTCATGTGAATATCTGGGGACATTATTCAACAGCTCCAATATTGTAATAGGTGAAATTGGGACTATGATAAAATTAGGAAATGCTTATTTTGTCCTTAGACACTTGTTATAATTTTTAGACTGATTAAAGATCTTATATCACAAGAATGGAGAGTTAGTAATAACAAAGAGATACACACACCATTCCAGTCTCCATTTATAACTAACATTATGAAAAACAAAATACTGAGATGGTTTGGACACTTGGAGAGGATGGACAAGAACAGACAAAAAGGGCTTATACAGAAGTGATTAACGGAGACAGACCAAAACAAAGGTAGCATGACAATCTGGAAGTTGACCTACCCTGACCCTAACTGCTAGCAGAAAACTAAAAAGAGAGGAATAGAGACATTCTTGTCTGCAGCAATTAGCCGCAGTGCTTGGAAAGCTGAATGAATGAGTGTGTAACATACAGTACAACTGGAATAATCCAAAGGAGAAAAATGCAAAATTTGCAAGGCACTTTCTCCATACCAAATTACCCAGGCAAAACAAGAAGTGGCAAGCGTTGAGGAACCACGTGGTTGATCGAATTCTCCCAATTTATATTTATCAGCACTGAGTTTTATATGCAGCAAAGACCTGGATACATTTTATATAATCAGCATGACTTACTAGTTTATCGATATATTCAGGAACAATTTGTAACATCCTGACTAATAAACTTTCAGCAAACAACTTTCCTCTCGCCATTCCGTCCTCCGTTCTATTCAAGCAGATCTGTACCCACCGGAACAGGAAGCGCAGGCAGCATTAAATTTTAAAACTTCTGGCCAGAGAACAAATACAACTGTCAGAAAACTACTCCATCAAAAGTAATGAGTAAACACTGCTTTAAAACATTTAAAGGCACCTTCTAGGAATAAAGAAGTTTTCATACAGCAAACATATTGTAATTAGTACATCATTCTCTTTTTTCAACTAGGTAATGGTGTAACGATGACGATATTGGAACAAAAATAACTAACCATTTACCGTAATGATCAGTAGCGTATGAGCAAAAAAAAGTTTAATAAATCTTGGTATTGAAAACTAAGTTAAAATCAGCATCCGAAATACAGTTTGCCTTTATAAGTACGACTTTCGTCTTTCATGAGACCCGTGCTGTTCCTAGTTTTTAAAGTCACCACGTAGACCACTTCCCGTTGTCGTCAAAAGTATAAGGCTTGTTTGGTACCTGTATATTAAAAATCTCTTGTAAAATTTATGAATAGTTTCGGAAGGTGGGTACTTATTTCATCACTTCAGTGTTAGAAAAGTAGCTTAGTATTATATAAAGATGGTGAAAGATAACTTTCATGGTAAAGTAGACCTACTTAGAAAAGAATTTCCAAAACTGCGAGTGGTTTCGTTATGTCGATTCCTTGCCAGTCATATTTGACTTTGTAGATTCAGTTTTATGAATACCAAGAGATGTTAGTTGATGACATGTTAGGATAATTATTTACATAAATTTCGTAGAACTGGTCTATTTTAGCTGTTTTAAAATATTTATTCGGCAGGTGTTAGTCCATAGTTGTTAGCAATATTGATTAGGAAATATATTCTCTCTCTCTTATCCTGTCTCCCTCCATGTCTTTCATTCTCTCTCTCTCTCTCTCTCTCTCTCTCTCTCTCTCTCTCTCTTATTTCTTCTCATGTGTATTCTGTATCTCCCACTCCCCCTCACTCTTATTCTCTGTATGTCATTTTCTGTCTTTCTCTCCCATTTTCTTATTCTCTCTGTCCCCCTGTCACTCATGCCCAATATCCTTCCTTATTTTTCTTTGTCACTCAATCCGCCAGCATGCAGTATTAAATTAAACGGAACTATTCTAAAGCAGGTGCAGAAATTCAAATACCTTGGAGCAGTAATAACTTCAGATGGGAAATGCAGAACAGAAATTAGTAACAGAATAGGCCAGGCAAAGACTACATTTCAGAGAATGAGAAACATATTAGCTAACACATCTTTATCAATGAATGTTAGAAAACGAGTCCTAAAATGCTATATTGAACCTATCTTGTTATATGGAAGTGAATCATAGACAATAGGCAAGTCTGCACAAAAATCATTGGAAGCAGTAGAAATGTGGTTTATTAGAAGAATGTTGCGAATCCCCTGGACAGCAAAACTAACTAATGAAGAATGTAGGAGAAGAGCTGGAGAGACAAAAAAACCTTGTCAAAAAGATAAGAGAGAGACAATGTACTTTCATAGGACATGCAATGAGAAGAGGGGACATTGAAAATATTATAACAGGAAAAATAGAAGGAAGAAGATCAAGAGGAAGACCAAGAGAAATGATACTGGACAGTCTGACAGGATGGTGTGAGAGGAGATCACCAACTGAACTGATGGCCTGCATGAAGGATCGGATACTCTGGAGAAGCATAATAGCCAACACCAGTTGGCATGGCACATGATGATGATAACTCATTCTCTCTCTCTCTCTCTCTCTCTCTCTCTCTCTCCCCCTCCCCCCCCCCCTCCCCTTTCGGTCATTTTGTATATTACTTTTTATTTCTTATTTAGTCATAAATGAGGGGACTGTTTTACTTCTTTATGTATTAAAAAACATTTCACTTATTTTGCGTTCTACAAAATTGTTTCGTGGTTTCATTATTAATGTTCCATGGTCTTCAAAGATGCGAGGTACTTGAGTTTATAGTACATTGTCCTCTCTTTTTCTTCTGGGTGGTTGCTCATTAAGTCTGAGTCTTTCTCTTACTATTTCTCTTCCTCTCACATCTAAAATGCTTTGTCTACAGTTTTTCAAGTTTAATCATGCTTACTTCGGTCTAACATTTTATGCTCAAACCTTGTTGTTTTCATCTTGATAACAATGTACCTTTAAATCATATTATTCAGTAAGGGCCAGTTTTTTTTAACTAGGAGTATACCAGAAATTAAGTTTTTCATCTATTTTCCATGTTTTTTATATGTTGTGTTGTTCTTGTATGTAATCCTTGAAAAGGGCTGATGCTGAAATATTGGGTGTTGTATGTTCTTCATTTATATGTTCACATCTTGTTTTCTTTCTGCCATTTGTGTTTCTGCTCACATCCTCACTCACTCTGTCATTTTGTAAAACTGAACCATACACCTCTACCGATCTTTATTGCTAGATTAACTCTTTCCGTGCCGGAGGAAGAAACACGGACGTGTAGTGGAGTGCCAGAGTAAAAACACGGGTCTTGATATGGTAGGAGGTATAGTTATAAAATGGAATGGAAAACAGTATTTCCATGTACTTCCGTATACTCATTATGTTTCAGAGTATAACTAAATGAATGAAAATTTCATAAATGCAGAGTTTTTTAGGAAAAAAGAAGTAATGTGATGTTTTTAGACACTGATTGTGCCCAGCTCACCATCAGCTAAGTCTAGATATGCACTACTTACCATCTGAGATGTGTAGATCTACTTGTCGATCTCATATTCTGATTCTGTGTTGCTTTCTCACTATATTAATGTCTGAAATAACCTTCTAACTACTTCTCCCGTCGTCTACTTTATCTAGATCTACTTTGGATACGTTCAAGAGGAGTGGGGTGGTCACAGGCCATGTCCATACCCCTATCTACATCATCAAAAATTGAAAAATTTCGGTCTTTCTCTTCCTTTTTCTCACCCACCATCACTCGTAACTAGGCACTCTTTCGCCATTTTGAAAAGTGTCGCCGGAATCGCGGACGAAATATGTACAATCTAAATGTTACACCAGTTGTTTTATTGAAACAAAAAATGATCACTAAAGTGACCATTGGCACGCCTCGGGAAACCCGAAGCATCATAAAGGTGACCAAAGGCACAGAAAGAGTTCATTTATCACCCTTGTATGTCCTATATTATTCAGTAACAATTTATATTTTATCTTTAACTACCATACATACATGAATCTGTTATAACTGTTTACAACCTAGACAACCATCAAATGTAGAGTATTTCTCTTTTCATGATAGAAGATGTGTTTGAAGCATGTAGAGCATCTTTCATATAAGTTTATAATAATATTTGATTTACAAAATTGGCTGCACTAACAGCACAGAGAGTTGCAACTGTTACAAACATATACACTTATTTTATAGCCTGTTAGGGTAATTTTTTTTTCAAATATAATCAGATATACTGATGACACAGTATTACTGTCCACAACACAAAAAGGAAATGGAAAAACTAATTATGTCAGTCCATAAGAATAGTTAAAATACCCAAAAAAAGGCAACCTTAGTGACTAACAACTGGAGAGGAGTAACCTTAATATCAGTTGTGTCAAAAGTATTTTGCAAGGTCATTTTGAATAGACTTAAAGATATAGTGGATACTGCAATGAGAGAAGAACAAGCAGAATTTCGAAAAGGGAGAAGCTGTCTCAACCAGATCTTTACTCTCAGAATAATACTTGAAGAACATATTGAAAAGTAGAAACCATAACACTGAACTTTATAGATTTTAAAAAGGCATTTGATAGCATACACAGAGATTCATTATGGAGAATTTTATGTCTATATAGACTACCATCTAAAATTATCAACAGCATTAAGGACTTATACAGTGGATATGTTTGTGCAGTCAAGACAGAAGAAGGGATGAGTGAATGGTTCCAGATTGAAACAAGGATGTATACTGTCTCCTTTACTTTTTGGGATTACAATAGACTTCGTAATGAAAAAATGCTGCACAGGTAACACAGCTATTGACTGGGTACATCGCTGTTGGCGATATTCTTCAGCTGCCATGCATGGAGCGGTGCTCCTTCCGGCCAATGAAGAAAGGTGCAAATGGGGTTGCCGCGCAGCACCACTGCGAAAAAGGTGGTAGAAAGGTTAAAGCGAAGCAGACAGTCAAATCATGGCACCTCTGGTCTGGAGGTCGGCCACGTCCTGAGTGCAGTCATATCGGGTGAAATGCATGAACCGGCTTGTCCCAGAGGTTAAGACACTGCTGGCAAGACTCTTCGAATGCAGTGCGTGGAGTGAAGCTCCTCCCAGTTAAGGAAGAAAACATGGAAAAGAAATAACGGTTGCTGTGCGACGCTGACGTAAAAAGGTGGTGGAAAGGATAATGTGAAATTTAATTGGTACATCCAGTAGTATCGTTGCGAGAGCTACACATACCACGGCGCCTCTGCTCTAGAGGTCAGCCATGTCCGAAATACACCTACACTGGTGAAATATGCCTAAACCTGCACACACCAGGGGTGACACTTGATGGCTAGACATGTCATGCCACTTCCGCTCTAGAGGTCGGTCACGCCTGATATACACCCATACTGGTGAATTATGCCTAAACCGGCTCACACCAGGGGTGAATCTTGAAAGCTACGCATGTCACAGTAACTCTGCTCTAGAGGTCGGTCACGTCCCAAACACACCCGTACTGGGATAATATGCCTAAACCGGCTCAACCCAGGGGTGGAAGTCACTAGTAGCAAGGATTCGTCCTCCTGGACAAAAGCTCCATCCTGGTCACAACTAGGAAGGGTAGTGGCCACAACCACAAAATGCTGAAGTCAGAGACACTGGACCAGGGCAGTCTAGATAGGCAACCACCTCTCACCTGGCAGGGATGTTTGCGTATCCTAATCACACTGAGGTTTTCCAGTGAGAAAGTCCAACTCTGGACTAGATGGGCAACCACCTCTCACCCGGCGGTGATACACGGGTATCTCAAAACACATCGAGGTTTTCCGGTGAGAAGGTCGAACTCTGGCCTGGGTGGGCTACCACCTCTCACCCAGTGGGGATGCACTGATATCCTAAACACGTCGAGGTCTTCAGGTGAAAAAGTCCAACTCTAGACTAAACTGGTGCAACGAAAACCACGGTGTCACGCAATCCGCTTCAGAGACCCACCAAGAATACAGGCTAAAGCACTGCGATACTCTGAACCCCTTGTGGTCCTCTCGGGGATCTCGTGTGGTCCACATGGGAGACCACGGGACCTAACGAGGACCACAGGCGTAAATTCAGCAGGATTACAGTGCGGTCTTGGGGGTAGAACGAACGAAGAAGAAGACTGGGTACATGGGACCCAACTAGAAGATCTTGATTTTGCTGAGGACATAACTCTTATCAGTAACAATGTGAATTCCGTGCAAGAACAAACAGATAGCCTGTCTTCACTGGCTAGCAAAATAGGACTTGAAATTAACAAGGACAAAACAAAAATAATGAAAATTCCCATCAATTGAAAAATACACATAGAAGGGACAAATATTGAAGAAATCAATCAATTTGCATACCTTGGCTGCTACATAGACCAGGATGGTGACACTAGAAAGGAAGTTAGGATCAGAATTGCAAAAGCAGCATCAGTCTTTGAGAATCTTGAGAACATATGGAATTTAAAAGTTATAAGCACGAAAACCAAGTTAAGACTATTCAATTCAGATGTAATATCCACCCTCATTTATGCATGCGAAAGCTGGAAAACAACTAAAGAAATAGAAAATAAATTAGACTCTTTTGAAAACAAATGCCTAAGGAGAATACTCGGCATCAAGTGGAACGAATTCAAGATTAATGCAGAGATAACAGATGACTGAACAACAACCAGTCTCATGGGTGATCAGGAAAAGGAGATGGACATATGTTGGTCACGTGATGAGAAGAAATGATCAGAGAATCCCAAAACAAGCTATCAAGTGGAACACAACAGGCCAAAGATAAAGAGGCCGACCGCATGAAACTCTGAAGAGGATATTGTTAAGAAAAATTAGCGAACTACTTTGCGAGCCCTATGTGACGTCTAACGGCACGGGAAGGATATAAGATAAGATAAGAATAGTGAAGAGCAAAACCTTTATCTTAATGCAGAGAAAACTAAATTAATGAAAACTGGCAGAAAAAAATGTGCCAGATTAAATATATATCAGTGAGGAAAAATTAGAAGTGGAGAGTTTTCAGTATCTTGGATCATTACTAACTAGTAATTGAGATACAGTGAGGGAAATTAAAAGGAGGACATCTATTACTCTTCAGAAAATAAAACAACTAAAGAAGCTATGGAGAGGAACAGACAGAATTACAGAAATAAGATTTTTGAGGGCATACTTCTTTCCCATCACAGCATATGCCTATGAGACCTGGACACTTAACAAAACAACTGAGAAACACATACATGCCTTTGAATGTAAATGCTACAGAAGAGTTCTTCAAATATCATCTACACAAAAAAAGAACAAATATATCCATACTACAAGAACTTAATATTGAAGAAGGCTGGCCATTAAAGAGGATTAAAAAGAGAAAACTTAAATATTTTGGGCACATTAAACGTCATGATAATCTAGAGAAGACCGTCTTGGAAGGTTACATAATGGGAAAAAGAAAGAGAAGGAGACCAAGGTGAAGTTGGCTGCAAGACATCGTTGATGATCTGCAAATGGATGCATCAGCAGCAGGCCCATCTTGTTTACAACCGAGAGGCGTACAGGAGTGTTGTTAAGGAAGCAAAGTTCTGCAAGGAACATGCAAGTGGGCACTGATCTACTAATTCGGTGGTACTGTATTCAGCTTCCAGCAGTGAGGATTTTTTTGTTCTGGTACCATCACACGAAAACAAAAAGGCCCCGGGGTCCACCCAGCCCCTAAAAATGGGCACCAGAGAAATCTTGGAAGGTAAATACAGCCAGGTGTAATACTGACCACATCACAGTCTTGGAAATATGGGCCTAACACCAAATCCCCAATATGCCTTAATGGCATGAAATGGAGACTCCACCTAATTGTTGCTCATACTAGAGGACATCACCTTTTAATGTGACAGTAGTTTAAAATTAGTCAAACATTTGTTGAAAAAAGGGACTGGTGCTTGTTATTCCTCTCAAGTGATTGAGTAAACTATATGGTTGTTTTACTTTGTATGACAATTTGATGTCTATATTATTTTGCGTGTGAAACTTTTTTGTGAGGATTTTAAGTTTGTGTAAAGTGGGGTTGTTTTTTTTTTTTTTGGTATTGGCCAGTAATAACTAACCGAAGAAAAAGAGGTCAGCCACATGAAACTCTAAAGAGGACATTGTTAAGAGAGGCCAAGTTAGTAGCCATAAAATCCCTTGATGCGGTTGAAAAGCTTGCTGAAAACAGGAAAACTTGGCAAACTACCTTGCAAGCCCTATGTGACGTTTAACGGCACAGGAAGGATGTAAGTAATAAATAAGTTCATGGCAAAGACTGCATTTCAGAGAATGATAAACATATTATGCAGCAAATCATTATCAATGATTGTTAGAAAACTCTTAAAATGCTATGTTGAACCTATCATATAAATGGACGTGAATCATGGGCAGGAGGCAGGTCCACACAAAGAACATTGGAACAGTAGAACACGATAATTAGTGTATGAGTATATAACTGTACATGGAGCCACTGCAGTAAAGCTGTGATACCAAAATGTATAAAATAGGAAAAAAAGTAGGAACAGCTTTATTACTTAACAAGTACACGGTTGTGACATTTCGGCGTGAACCTTAATCATACAAAATCATACAAGATGAAGAAATAGAGAGAGAAGATAAAGTATAAATTCACATGAATGCTGTGTTAAAAAATAATAGTAATAAAATGAATAGAGCACTTAGCTGTAACTTGTAAGAAGCTGTGGCTTGTCCGACATTGTGTGTCAGAAATGCGCATGGTAGAGTGTAGAGAGCATTTAAATGGAGACTTTGGATGTGTGAGAGATGGGTCATAACTGAAGGTGGTGGGTGGGGAAACCATGGAGGGGAGAGAAAGTGATACAGTGGCAATCTAGCAGGGAGAAGGCGAAATATGTAATTATAGTTGGGGTAGAGGGATTGTAATGTGATGCTGTGAAGAGGTTCTGAGCTATGTGTAACAAGTGAAAAGGGAGTGGAATTTAGTGGGGAGGGATTATGATTGTGGAAGAGGAGAATGTTAGGTGTAGCTGAATAACGAGTTTAAACCATGTGGTTCCAGAGTTACATATTCCTGAATGTAGCATTTCTCAAATGCTAGACGGCTTGTTAATATACCTAACCTTCTCCTCTTCCACCATCATAATCCCTCCCCACTAAGTTCCACTCCCTTCTCACTTGTAACACATAGCTCAGAACCTCTTCACAGCATCACATTACAACCCCTCTAGCCCTATTATAATCACATATTTCACCTTCTCCTGACTAGATTGCCATTGTATCACTTTCTCTCCCATCCACGATTTCTCCACCCACCACCCTCAGTTATGACCCACCTACCACACATCCAAAGTCTCCACTTAAACAATCTCCACACTGCACCATGCACATTTCTGACATGCAGCATTGGACAAGCCACAGCTTCTTACAAGTTACAGCTAAGTGCTCTATTCATTTTACTTCATTTTATTTATTTATTTTTTTAACATAGCATTCATGTGAATTTATATTTTATTTCCTCTCTATTTCTTCGTCCTGTATGTTTTTGTATTATTAAGGCTCACGCCGAAACATCACAGCTGTGTACTTGTTAAGTAATAAAGCTGTTCCTAGTTTTTTCCCTAGTTTATACAATTTGGAAACAGTAGAAATGTGCTTTATGAGAAGAATGTTGCAAATTCCATGGACAACAAAAATAACTAATCAAGAATGTATGAGAAGAGTGGAAGAGACAAAAAAATCCTGACAAAAAATACAAGAAAGAGAATGCACTTTCATAGGACATGCAATGAGAAGAGGGGGCAGTGAAAATATTGTAGCAGCAGGAAAATTAGAGGGAAGAAGAGCCAGGGGAAGGCTGCAAGAAATGGCATTGTATGGTTTGACGAGATGGTGTGAGAGGAAATCACAAACTGAACGGATGGCCTGCTTGAAGGATTGGGTACTATGGAGAAACATAATAGCTAGTGTCAGTCGGCACAGCACCTGATTGTGATAATGATCCTGAAGATGTTGAGCTGACCAACATTGATATGTGTTGTGTTTTTGCTTCAAGTAAAAGAACTGAAACGTAACATAATTTTGCTTCATGCAGAAGTATTTCATAGGAGTCTTCTTCAGGAATCACAGTAACTTTTGTTTTTCCCTCCCACAGATGGCAACAAAGAAAGTGAACTCAACGGCCACTGCTCGACTGAAACAAGATTACATGAGAATAATCAAGGATCCTGTGCCTTATATTCAAGCTGCTCCGCTACCATCCAACATTTTAGAGTGGTATGGTAGTTTGTTTTTTTTTTTGTGGTTGGGGGGGGGGGGTGTAAAAAAAAATGAATTGTTAGCTTTTTCACTGCCGATTTCAAGACGCAAGGATTATAGACATTTTGAAACTGAGTGGATTACACTGGTTGGCTCATGTAGAAAGAATGGAGGAGAATAAACTAATGAAGATGATGTATGTACAAGAGATGAAGGAAAACAAGGCCAAGACGACGAGACAACACAGAAGAAGATGAAGCTGGCATCACCACCTGAAGAGAGAAGATTAGGAACAGGAAGGAATGTAGGTGAGGTAAAGTAAAATTCTTGTTTCCTTGCCACTGAGACGTACTGGGGATACGGTGTTGGCACATATTTTCCATGACCTTCGGCACATGAAAGTCTGATGTGGTCAGTATCATGCCTGGCTGCATTTACCTTCCCAGATTTCCCGGTACCCATTTTTAGAGGCTGGGTGGACCACGGGGGCTTTTTTTAATTGGTGTGTACCAGGAAAAAATTCCCACTGCTGGGACTGAACCCAGTAACACCAGATTAGTAAACTGAGCGCCTAACCACTCGGCTAACCAGGCCGCCAGTGAGCCTTAATGTTTCGGAAAGCAGAGGAAGAAGAAGAGAAGGAGGAAGACACATTAGTTGATCTGAATAAAACATTGGACAGAAACCTGTGATACCCTGCTTCCTGCCGGGTGCAAGCAGATTATGGTGGACTCTGTTCTGCCTCCTAGTTGCGTCCCCTGGAAACAGATCCCTGTCCGGCTGAGCTGATAGGAGTAGAAATAGGAGGGCAAACCCAGTCCCAAAAATGGGTCATGTCAAAGACACATGTGTTGGATCAGAAAGAGCAGGTACCACAGCAAACCTGACACATCACAACCAACGCCTTCTTGAGGGTGGACACAGCAGAAGAAGGATTGTTTCCTAATTGTCCAGGGTATATGTTGCTCCAAAGCCTGTATCTTGATTACTTCAAGTTTTGATGTTTCATCTCTTTGTTAACTGACTATGTTTAGCAAGCATAGGGCACTGTTGGCACTGCTGTTTATCATTCTTTCCAATTTTTAAATACATTCTCATAATTCCTTATGAATTTATTATGAATAATACAAATTTATTATGAAATTATGTGAATTTGTATGAGTTTTTATTGATTTCAGGCACTACATTGTGGAAGGCCCAGAAAACTCTCCTTATGAAGGTAAGTATGGAAAGCATCTAAATCAAGTTTTATAATTTTGCAATAATAATTGCATGCACACCCCAAAAGGTAAATCATTTTGAGTATGCATGGAAGCATTTTAACCATGTTTTGTTGATAATGTTAACCTGCACTCCAGTTAGATGGGAATAAGGTTGATGCCATTTGTAGACAATAATATGGAACTGTGAGTCTAATGGCTGACAACATAGCTGCAGGTGAAGATGAAATAACAGCCGAAATGTTGTAAGCTATTAAAGTGACAACATGAGCCAACTACAAACAGTGTTTAATAAAGTTTGGAAAGAAGAAAAGGTTCCTTCAGAATGAAAAAAAAAGGAATCATTAAAATACCCAGAAAAGAAAAAAAAAACAACCTTAGCGACTGCAATATTTGGAGAGGAGTAACCTTACTATCAGCTGTGTCAAAAGTATTGTGCAACATCATTCTAAACAGAATTAAAGATATAGTGGATATTTCAATGAGAGAACAGCAAGCAGGATTTTGAAAAGGAAGAAACTGTCTCGATCA
The DNA here is from genome assembly GCA_009760885.1 of Achatina immaculata. Lineage (NCBI taxonomy): Eukaryota > Metazoa > Mollusca > Gastropoda > Stylommatophora > Achatinidae > Lissachatina > Lissachatina immaculata. The sequence goes on along the minus strand of CM019696.1, from coordinate 25,550,663 downwards.
GATCTTTACTCTAAGAATATTACTTGAAGAACATATTGAAAAGCAAAAAAACCATTAATACTGAACTTCATAGACTTTAAGAAGGCATTTGATAGCATACACAGAGATTCATTGTGGAGAATTTTAAGACTATATGATCCCCTGGGAACAACTGTGTTAAGAGCACACTTATCTTAACATAGTGTTTGTGAGACAGGGAACATAGATCTGTTTGCTTAAAAACTCTGACCTACTTCTGTAGCCCAGAAACTTGTAGCAATCAACACTAATTGTAATTGTTATTTTTGTAAAATGTAATGTCAGGTTGGTGGACAGATGGGGACATGGAGATCTCTGGCGGGGATGAGGGAAGCCTGGTGTGAAACCAATGAATCCAGGACGTGACAAGCCTATAGGTCTTTACAACAATGGCTATCAGAATGATGTAAACAAAACAGAGCCAGCAGACTATAGGTGGCGGGGAATGGATATTGTTGAAGCACTCATCAGATTCCTCATCTCAAAGTCAGAGTGTCTTTGTGGAACTGTCTCCAAACCATCTGACACAGAGAAGGGACTTACATACAGCCACCAGAGGCTGGAAAACAAAGTTTTGGCCAGGCCAGCCACACTGTCTGCATGGCAGTCCGAGCAAGACCACAGTCTGCCCTAGCAAGGAAAGATGCTGAAGTCGGAGTTACCCAGCCAAAAGGCACATCGCAAAAATCAGGGTAACACGCATTATCGCTAAAAGTGCGAACGAAGAAGAAGAAGAAGTAAGACTATATGGAATACCATCTAAAATTGTCAACATCATTAAGGATCTCTACAATGGATATGTTTGTGCAGTCAATACAGAGGGAATGAGTGAATGGTTCCAGATTGAAACAGGCGTGAGACAAGGATGTATACTATCTCCCTTGCTTTTTGGAATTTCCATAGACTTCATAATGAAAAAATGTTGCACAGGTAAAATGGGCATTGATTGGGTACATGAGACCCAACTAAAAGATCTTGATTTTGCTGATGACATAACTCTTATCAGTGACAATGTGAATTCCATGCAAGAAAAAAAGGATACCCTGTCTTCCTTGGCTAGCAAAATAGGACTTGAAACTAATAAGGAAGAAACAAACAAATAATGAAACCTCCCATTAATCAAGGATAAATATATGTAGAAGGAACAGCTGTTGAGGTAAACAAATTTACATAGCTCAGCAGCTACATAGACCAGGATGGTGACACCAGAAAGGAAGTTAGAATTGCAAAATCAGCAGTGACCTTCAAGAATCTTGAGAGCATATGGCATTCAAAAGTTATAAGCACAAAAACCAAGCAAATGTAATATCCATCCTCATTTATATATGTGAAAGCTGGGAAACAGCTAAAGAAATAGACTACAAATTAGACTCATTTGAAAACAAATGGCTAATGAAAATACTCTGTATACAATGGAACAAATTCAAGACCAGTGCAGAAATAAGAAAGATGAGCACACAACAACCTGATTCATCAATGATAAAAAAATAGAGATGGACATATATTGGCTGCATGGTGAGAAGAAACAATCAGAGAATCTCAAAACAAGCTGTCAAGTGGAACACTACAGGCTGAAGAAGAAGGTCAGCCACGTGAAACTCTAAAGATAACATTGATAAGAGAGGCCAAAATTAGTAGGCATAAATCCCTTGATGAGGTTGAAAACAGAAAAAACTCAGTGAACTACCATGTGAACCCTGTGTGATGTTTAACAGCACTGGAAGGATGTAAGATGTAAGTAAGTAAGAATGTGAAACCAGAGTCTTTGACTAGGAGATAAAAATTGAGATTTGTGCTGGAGTAAACTGACATTTATCTTGAAGCCAAGGACAGGCTATACTCTGGACCAGTTTTTCAAGAAGAAAAATGACAGAGCTGACCCTCAGTCGTTTGGGAATGAACCTTTCACTTGTAATTACAGACAGTCAGAAATGAAATGAAGGAAAGTTGATGCTTAAAACCTAGAAGAATGGAGAGCATTTATCTTAGCCTTATTCATATGCGAGTTTAATTGATGATAATATTGATCAGCATTCCCGGGCCTTTCGTCACTTAGAAGATGCTTCCAGTTTCTCACATGGTGCCTTTAGTTGCTGTAGTGTTTGGTTTGTTTCATTAAAAACCCGGTGTAACATTTAGATTGTAAACATTTAGTGCACATGCCCCATGACTTTTTTCAAAATGGCTGAAGAGTGCTTAGTTACAAGGGAGAAAAATTGAAATTTTCTGTGAGAATTTCAATTTTTGGTGATGGACATGCCCTGTGACCAGACCACTGTTCTTGAATGTATCCCAAGTAGACCTAGACATATTAGACGACTGGAGAAGTAGTTAGAAGGTTATTTCAGACATCATTTTAGTGATAATGCAACATAGAATCACAATACGACATCAACAGGTAGATCTGCACATCTCAGATGGTACATAGTGTACCTCTAGACCTATCCAATGGTAAGTTGGACACAATCATTGTCTAAAAACATCACATTACTTCTTTTTTTCTACCTGCATTTATGAAATCTTCATACATATTTAGTTATTTTGAAACATAATAGGTACACTTTTCACACGGAAAAACTGTTTCATTCACATTTTACTAATATGCCCCTATACATATCAAGACCCGCGTTTTAATCCGGCACCTAACTGAACGTCCACGTTTCTTCCTGAGGAGCGGAAAGAGTTAAGGATTTTAGGAAAATATTTGGTAGACAAAGACCAGGTTTCATAAAGAAATGGCCACTGCACATCTTTGTTTTGCTGAGACCGACTGAAGATATCTAGCACATATAACACGTGTCAGAATTTGGTTCCGGCTGTAGAGTATGTGCTCCAAGATTTTCCCACAGCCTCAGATCTACACAGCTGAGTCCGGCATGATGGTCTGTATCTGGAGCAGAAGTCTTGATGTGGCACCAGCAACAATAAAACTTGAGACCTTCATATTGGTGATGTGTTTCTACCTGTTCTTGAGCAAACACTTGAGGTCAAGCACTAGATCATAGAGACTTGATCCTAGAGACTGAGCACTTGACCATAGAGACCAACGACTTGATCCTAGAGACTGAGCACTTGACCATAGAGACCAAAGACTTGATCCTAGAGACTGAGCACTTGACCATGGAGACCAAGGACTTTATCATTTGTTTATGGAGGCTGGGTACCTGATAAGGACCAAGCTTTTGAGAACTTAAGAACTACAAATAAACAGAAATGAAACAGCCATTTCATTTATATTAAAATGTATGGGGGGAAAAGGGTCGGTATTTGAATTTATTTGTTATTTGCATTATTATTATTATTACTTTGTCCATTTCCTCAACTTTTAGGTGGAATTTACCATGGAAAACTGATCTTTCCTAGAGAATTCCCATTCAAACCTCCTAGTATTTACATGCTTACTCCAAATGGAAGATTTAAATGCAATACGAGGTAACGTTCTTGTTTCATTTGTATGTTTATATATGTGAATAACACCAAAATGTAGCATTACCGTCAGTGGCACAAATCTGAAACAGGTTGATGGATTCAAGTACTTAGGAACAATTATAACAACTGATGGGAAATGTTACAATGAAGTAAAAGGCAGACGTGCTCGGGCCAGGTCAGCATTCCAAACAGTGAGACACATCTTGTGCGGCAGATCCATGTCAATGGAAACAAGATTCCGAGTGCTTAAATGTTACATCGAGCAAGTTTTGTTTTGTGAATATGAAGCATGGTCCATGAATAAGAGAGTATGGCGAGAAATGGAGGCCATGGAAATGCGGTTTATGGGAGGGATGTTGGGGGTGCCATGGATGGCCAGGAAAACCAATGAGGAAGTCTTAAGAGAGGCCGGAGTTTAAAAGCAAATTATAGCAAAGATCAGAGGCAGACAAGTGGGATTTGTAGGACATTTCTTGAGAAGAGGAAAATTGGAGCACACTGTGGCAGCTGGGAAAATTGGTGGAAGAGGAGGCAGAGGAAGACAGAGAGGGAAGTTACTGGATGGGCTGTCAGTGTGGCTAGGAAGAAAGTCACTGGCAGATCTCATAATCAAGTCTAAAGACAGGGAATTGTGGAGAGAAATGATCGCCTACGTCACGCAGCACGACACTCGAATATGTGAGGGAGGGAGAAGGGCAGTGTTTTGTATTTTATGAGAATTTGTGATTATGCATTTGATCATTTCATGTGATAGAGGCACCTAGGATATGTTTGTCAGTGCCCATATTGACCTTAAGGTACACAGGAAGGCGGTGTAGTGAGCATCACATCAGGCTGACTTTTACTCCACTAGCCAGGGGGGTGAGGTACCCATTTCTGCAGCTGGATGTCCTCCAGACTTTAACCTCCAACTTTGATGTGAGAGACTGGTGTGCTAGCCACTTCACTACTCAGACCACCTTGTGTTTTATGAAGAATTCATATTGTTGTCATGTGGTACTTTTATATAATTTTTTTTTAATTAGTTCTTACTTTATATTTAGTCATGGTTGGAAACCAACATTGCTGGTTTATTTATTTGCTACTACTGCTCACTGTGAAATTATCACCAAGGACACTGAGATCATCACCAAGGACAATGTGTGAGACCATCACCATGAGACCATCACCAAGGACACCATGTGAGACCATCACCAAGGACACCATGTGAGACCATCACCAAGGACACTGTGAGACCATCACCAAGGACACTATGTGAGGCCATCACCAAGGACACCATGTGAGACCGTCACCAAGGACACTATGTGAGGCCGTCACCAAGGACACTATGTGAGGCCGTCACCAAGGACACTATGTGAGGTCATCACCAAGGACACCATGTGAGATCATCACCTCCAAGAAAAATAATAAAGTCTCATCTTAGTTACCAATCCATAATATATTTTTAAAAGCTGATAAGAAAAAAAAAATCTCTTTAGAAGCTGATAAGAAAATAATAAATTAAAATATAACACAGTCTACATACTGTTAGGATTATAACAGTATTAATATATATTAATTTGCAAATCAGATGAGGGGCAGAGGAATGCTATTTTTAGATGCAGGTAAATCCAGAAAAGGTTAAAGGGAATTGGATTTGAGACACCAGCAAGAGGCAAACCAGTGATAAGTATGTAGGTAGGGTGCGAAGTACACTTATGCAGAAAATGGCCTGCAGCCTGATGTCCTTAAACTATGGGATCATCTCTATCAATCTTTTGGGGAAATCACCATGGACATTCGACGGTCATATTCCCAGTTATAGGCAAATCGTCAAGAAACCAACTATCCAGATCACATTCATAAAGATAACTACTGTGTGATGCAGAATGAAGAAGCCACAGTTGATTGTCTTGTTTTACTTCTACATTTTCCAAATTTCCAGATTATGTCTGTCTATAAGTGACTTCCATCCAGACACATGGAACCCTGCCTGGTCTGTGTCTACAATACTCACAGGGCTTCTCAGTTTCATGGTAAGTCAGTCAGATTTAGCCATTCTGGGGGTCATGGTAAATGAGGCAGATTTAGCCATTCCGAAGGTCATGGTAATTTAGGCAGATTTAGCTGTTCTGATGGTCATGGTAAGTGAAGCAAGTCAGGTAGATTTATCCAAAAGAAAGGTCATGGTAAGGCAGATAGATTTATCCAAAATAAAGATCATGGTAAGTCAGGTAAATTATCAGAAATAAAGGTTATGGTAAGTCAGGTAAATTATCAGAAATAAAGGTTATGGTAAGTCGGGTAAATTATCAGAAATAAAGGTTATGGTAAGTCAGGTAAATTATCAGAAATAAAGGTTATGGTAAGTCAGGTAAATTATCAGAAATAAAGGTCATGGTAAGTCAGGTAAATTATCAGAAATAAAGGTTACGGTAAGTCAGTTCAGATTTAGTCAACTTGGAGGTCATGGTAAGTGAGACAGATTAACAAAGCTAAGGGCAATGGAAAGATTTAGTCAGTCTGAAGGTCATGGTAAGCCTTCTTCTTCTTCTTTTTCTTCTTTGTTCACATTGTCTGTCTTTATCTGCAGTCCTGTCTCTTGGACAAATTTCACTGTTTTTTTTTAATTCATGTATGGAACCATAGAGTTTATCTTCTTTAGTGGTTTCACCGGGCCAGTAATTATTTCTCAGTGTCTCATAGTTGGTGCAATTTTGGAGGATATGTTCCACAGTTTGGGGCACCTGGGCACATGTACATAGATTAGTAGTACCAACCTTAAACTTTGTATACATATGACTTCGGAGTCGGCTGTGTCCTGTTCGGAGATGGAAAATAATGACTTGTTCCTTTCTATTTAGCATATGGTAGTCATCATGTAGTGGTGTTTGTGGCTTCCTATAGGTTTTTATCATGCTTTTCTTCTGATTATAGGTGATCGGTATGTCTGGTTGCTCCATTTCAGTGCCCTCTTTGGTCAGACGGTCAGCTTTCTCATTGCCTGGTATCCCACAGTGGGAGGGAATCCACTGCAAAGTGGCTCCGTGTTGTAAGCCAATTTTTGACAAGGCATCCTTAAGGTCTGGTAGTTTGTTTGCACTGAAGAGCTTCCAGTAATGGTCTTGCATCTGTGAGAGTTACTTTGGGGCACGTATCAGTTCTGGAGTCTGATAGTTTTTCAACTGCAGCAATAATTGCCCTAACTTCTGCATCATAGTTGTTGCAGTATTTTCCAGTGGGTATGGAAATCTTGTCAGTGGTGTTGTTTGGATATTCAGTATGTGCTTCTGCCCCTCCATTCTTTATGGCATTGTGTGCAGATCCATCTGTATACACACGTATCCAGGTGTTACATGGATATTTATCATCTATCACACTAAGTGTGGCTGTTGATCTTACAAGACTGCTCTGCATCTCACCATTCTGCACACCTTTCACTTCAGTCTGAATAGTTATTTGTGTATAATCTGCTTCTTTCCATGGTCTATGCTGTTATGGTAAGTGAGACAGATTAACAAAACTAAAGGCAGTGGAAAGATTTAGTCAGTCTGAAGGTCATGATAATTGAGACAGATTAACAGAACTAAAGGCAGTGGAAAGATTTAGTCAGTCTGAAGGTCATGGTAAGTGAGACAGATTTAGCCAAGCTGGTTGACATTAGTATAATGATGGTAGTGATGGTGGTGGTGGTGGTAGTAGTAATGGCAGCTTGCCATGACTTTCATTGTTTCTTGAGCACCTCTCACTGAGCTGTAGTACCTAGGATTTTCTATTGGCTTCTGGTGCAGTGGTCATTGCACTTGCCAGCTTTCCATACAGTCCTGAATTTGATTGCATGCTGGTGTTTTCTAGACCAGCTGGCACTGAGAGTGTGTCCAGCCTCAGAGAACAATGTCTGGAGTTTCTCTGAAAAAAACAAAGGCAGAGATTAGAGTGCTGTCTGCCCTGCCTCACAATTCTGCAGCCTAGAAATGTGAAAGCACTAACACTTTTTCATTCCTCCAGCATACATATACACTGGAACTTTTTTTCCTTGTATCTCTTAGCACCCACCACATCATGATTGTTCCCTCTTTAGCATGTTTTGACATGGACTGTTTCAAAGGACACTTCCTGGCAGTTAAGTGGGGTCTTGATCAGCTGTAGATGGTTCTGATGCTGAAATATTTTGTGATTGGGGTAGTGAATTTATCTGTAACAGTTTTTTTTCTCCCTATAATATTCACCTTATAGGGTGGCTATAGCATAGAAGGTTGGCTACACACTTTTTCCTAGTTTATACATACAGAAGGTTGGCTAGTAATGAAGATTAAACAGAGGAAACTTAAATATTTTGGACACAATTAAACGTCATGAGAGTTTAGAGAAGACCGTCTTGGAAGGGTACATGATGGGAAAAAGAGAGGATGGCCAAGGCGAAGATGGCTACAAGACATCGTTGATGATTCTGCAAGTGGACGCATCAGCAGCAGCAAGGCATCTTTCTAACAGCCGAGATACTTCCAGGAGTGCTATAAGGGAGGCAGAGTTTCTCAAGGGACATGCAGATGACTAACTGAAGATTCACTTTTTGTGTTTTGCTAATACTGTCGTATCTTCCACAGCTGGAGAAAAGTCCTACACTGGGGAGCATTGAGACAAGTCTATACACGGTGAGTATCACTGTTTAGGTATAACAGCTTTTCTCAGTCTTTTTTTCCTCCCATGGAACCTTTGAAATATTTCTTTTTTTATCCCCATGGAACCCTTGCATTAAAGTATTTACCCTGCTTTTTTTTTAGTTCATGTATTCCCCCCTGCATCATAAAATATATTAGTTCTGATAAAATCACTGGTATAGGCAGAAAAGTTCATTTTTCCATTCAGCTTATCCATCAAAAAGAAGAATAATCAGTGTATAGTATATCAAATGTTAATCAGGTGTGTAGAATTAAAAATGACTAACCAACCTGTCATGGACATTAACAGAAGCATGTAAACCCTTGGGTTCTGTAAGAAGTGCCTAGGAGAGATTTTTTCTGTTACAACCTCTGGTAGAACCCAGGTTGAGAAACCCTGGGGTAGACAGTGCATTTCACTGTGTGAACATTTACTTGTATATTCTTTGTATCATCTAATGTGCCTGTCTTATTCTAGTCAAGATTATGTTTGCATTTGACCAGAAGTTTGTTAAATCAGCAGATGCCTGGAGGGATGGGTATCTTGCTGATTAAGATACAAGGATATTTGTAAAACACTCATGAGAGATTTGTCTGTGAGCCATGAGGAATGATAAGAACTGGTGAAAGACCATGTCAAATGAAGAGTGACTTTGTATAGGAGGAAATGGGGGCAAAATTTGAAGATAGAAAGCACAAGAAAAATGGACCTTTCAGCTCAGAGATGGTTTCTTGTTACTAAAGCTGATTATAGTGGTTAGGTAAATGGTGTGGGATGAGCCAAACTGTACGGTAACTTACGCAGACAGATGGCGTCTGTCTTCTGACCAGAACGTCCCTGTATATGCAGCTGTCATGACCAAACCCCAGAGACCACATGAACATTTGAAGTTGTAGAGACCGGTCGACAGTCTTCAGGTTTCACACAGGACACATCACCCTCAGTAAGTACTTAAAAAGTGACCGCTGACCACACACCATACTGCATGCACTGCAACAGACAAGATGGAAAAACTGCTGGTGATATGTAGTCTGACATGGGCTGGGGGTGAGGAGAGGAATGGCAGGGTTAGAGATGTAACGAATCATGTGTTATTTTCTTACAGCTTTCATGTACATATCCTGGGACCTAACTAACACAAGCAGACATCATATTGACCATATCAGTCAGATCTGAATTGTGTGTTTAAAATATTTCAGAAAAGACAGCTAGCAGCACAGAGTCTGGCATTCAATGTGAGCAACAAGACTTTCTGTGAGCTCTTTCCCGATGTAGCAGAGGTAGTGTTCTCCTTTCATGTTAGTTTGTGCGTATTGTCTGTTTTATTGTCTGTGTTTGATCTTGTCTCATCTCGCTGGGAAATGGGTTATGATGGCTCTTTGTCCAGACCAACCAGGAGGGTAGCTAAAAAAACGTGGAGCTGCGATGTTTCTTTAGCAGACTCCACCACCATGAAGACAGTAACGAGCCATGCACTGTTAACCAGCGTAAGTGGGGCTTCCAATGAAGAAGTGTGACCAGGTTTTGATCGGCTGTGGTTCACATGACACAGATAGCCAACTATGACTCCCTGGGGACTCCCTGCATCATGAGAGAAAGTTTTGACCACTTCTAGCTTTGAAGCATTGTTTTCTGCATGACACTGGGTCATGAATGGCAATGTAGGTACTCAGTCACACAGGGCCAGCGTTGGAAGTGACAGTTTGAACAGATTTGTTGTGCAGTGAGGAGCAGAGTTGGCTGTGCTAGATTGACGATGGTGTTAGCAGGAACCTGAACTGATCAAGACCTTAGTTTACCCCTCTCTGCTAATGGCCTAGTAACAGGCCCGTCCTGGCTCTCTGCAGTCCCCAAATTAATTATATGCTTCTGTAAGATATGGTAATTATGGCTTTGTTATGCCATAGAGAAATGCAGAAATCAGCAGAATTCCGCTTGATCTGTTACATATCATGTACCGGGAGTTGGGCATAAGGCTAACAACCTTATCCTGAGACCTATCTAGAGGCAACTCCAGATGGGAAAAAAAGATATCGTTATGGAAACTCGCAGAGAAACCAACCAAGCATCAGGGATGCCAACTCCGAAGAGCTCATTCGTCGGCCCCAAACATGTGACAAAGATCGGATTCTGGAATGTGAGAACGATGGCAGCACCAACAAAAACTAACCAGGTCATCAAAGAAATGGAGAGATACCATCTAGACATAATGGGCATCAGCGAAATGCGATGGCCAGAAGCAGGTAAAAGATCGGCGGAAAACGGTAAGTTAATTATACATTCAGGTAGAAATGACAATAAATTCCGAGACGGAGTGGGCATTATTATGTCAAATGTAGCTGCAAAGAGCCTTGTAGAATGGGAACCAGTGAACAGTCGTATAATAAGAGCACGATACAACCTACGACACGGAAGAATGACAATAATACAGTGTTATGCACCCACGAATAATGCAGATGATGATGTGAAAGACGACTTCTATCACCAACTACAACAAATCATCAACAAAGTCCCTAAACACGACATCTTAATTGCTATGGGGGACTTCAATGCTAAGGTAGGGAAGGATAATACCGACGTTGAAAAAGTGATGGGGAAAGAAGGAATTGACATGGTTAATCAGAATGGAGAAAGATTAATTGAAATATGTCTAACAGAGGGCATGGTCATTGGAGGCACAATATTCCCACACAAAGAGATACATAAAACAACGTGGATATCTCCAGATGATAGAACTAGAAACCAGATAGACCATTTTTGTATTAGAAAGCAATACAGAACATCTCTCATGGATGTAAGGGCTTATAGGGGTGCAGATGTCAACAGTGATCACAACCTGTGCATAGGGAAAATAAAACTAAAATTGAAAAGTCAACACAAGAAATCAGTACACAGAAAGATAAACATCCACAGCCTACAAGAAGAAAATACTAACATTAATTTCAATCAGGAACTTGCCAATCATTCCAAAACACCCAGTGAAGTTGAGGAGATAGGTATAGATGAGTTATGGAATTCTTACAGCACAGCCATAATCACAGCAGCAAAAGTAAGCGCTGGATTGGAAAAACCAAATAGAAAAGCATGGATATCAGATAAAACATGGAAGTATATACATGAAAGACGAGCAGTCAAATTAAACATGTTGAATGCAAAAGCAGATCATGAAAGAGATTCGGCAAAAGCAAAATACAAAGACATAGACAAGAAAGTAAAAAGTTCAGCTAGAAGGGATAAAAGAGAATACATAGACAATATGGCGAAAGAGGCAGAAAAAGCAGCAAAAACAGGAGACAGCAAAATTTTATATAACATACAAAAGAGGCTAACAGGTACTATTACATCTAAAGAAAGACCAATCCTTAGCAAAACTGGAACACTATTAACATCAAATAAAGACCAAAAGCAAAGATGGGCTGAACACTTCCAAGAAATACTCAATCGACCACACCCAAAAGAATTGTTAAACCTTGAAACTGACTTACCAGCCCCACAACTAAATGTCAATCTAGATGAAATTAAATTGCATGAAATTGAAACAGCAGTGAATTTAATGGCTAACAACAAAGCTGCAGGTGAAGATGAAATAACAGCCGAGATGCTAAAAGCTATCAATAGTGACAACATGAGACAACTACAGAGAATGTTTAACAAGATTTGGAAAGAAGAAAAGGTCCCTTCTAATTGGAAGAAGGGAATCATTGTTAAAATACCAAAAAAGGGCAACCTTAGTGACTGTAACAACTGGAGAGGAGTAACCTTAATATCAGTTGTGTCAAAAGTATTTTGCAAGGTCATTTTGAATAGACTCAAAGATATAGTGGATACTGCAATGAGAGAAGAACAAGCAGGATTTCGAAAAGGGAGAAGCTGTCTTGACCAGATCTTTACTCTCAGAATAATACTTGAAGAACATATTGAAAAGCAGAAACCATTAATACTGAATTTCATAGATTTTAAGAAGGCATTTGATAGCATACACAGAGATTCATTATGGAGAATTTTATGTCTATATGGAATACCATCTAAAATTGTCAACATCATTAAGGACTTATACAATGGATATGGTTGTGCAGTCAAGACAGAAGAAGGGATGAGTGAATGGTTCCAGATTGAAACAGGCGTGAAACAAGGATGTATACTGTCTCCTTTACTTTTTGGGATTACAATAGACTTCATAATGACAAAATGCTGCACAGGTAACACAGGTATTGACTGGGTACATGGGACCCAACTAGAAGCTCTTGATTTTGCTGATGACATAACTCTTATCAGTAATAATGTGAATTCCATGCAAGAAAAAACAGATAGCCTATCTTCACTGGCTAGCAAAATAGGACTTGAAATTAACAAGGACAAAACAAAAATAATGAAAATTCCCATCAATCAAAATGGAAAAATACACATAGAAGGGACAGATATTGAAGAAGTCAATCAATTTGCATACCTTGGCAGCTACATAGACCAGGATGGTGACACTAGAAAGGAAGTTAGGATCAGAATTGCAAAAGCAGCATCAATCTTCAAGAATCTTGAGAACATATGGAATTCAAAAGTTATAAGCACAAAAACCAAGTTAAGACTATTCAATTCAAATGTAATATCCACCCTCATTTATGCATGCGAAAGCTGGAAAACAACTAAAGAAATAGAAAAAAAAATTAGACTCTTTTGAAAACAAATGCCTAAGGAAAATACTCGGCATCAAGTGGAATGAATTCAAGAACAATGCAGAGATAAGACAGATGACTGAACAACAACCAGTCTCACGGGTGATCAGGAAAAGGAGATGGACATATGTTGGCCACTTGATGAGAAGAAATGAGCAGAAAATCCCAAAACAAGCTATCAAGTGGAACACAACAGGCCGAAGAAAAAGGGGCAGACCGCATGAAACTCTGAAGAGAACATTATTAAGAGAGGCCAAGTTAACAGGCATAAAATCCTTTGTTGAGGTTGAAAGACTCGCCGAAGACAGGAAAAACTGGCGAACTACTTTGCGAGCCCTATGTGACGTCTAACGGCACGGGAAGGATATAAGATATAAGATGCCATAGAGGCATCTAGGGGGTTTAGTGTTAGGTGCTCATATTTTCCTTGACCTGTTGGCACAGCGAAGGCTGATGTGGTCATGCCTGACTGCTCTCCTTCCACAGCTCCAGATGCCAGGTACCATTTCTACAGCAGGATGACTTTTAATGATAATGCCCCCCCCCCCCCTTTTAAATTTTTCATCTAGTTTTGAACCGTCAACTTTCTCCATGATAGACTAATACACTACTTTACCACTCAGGCACTCTTCATCTATAAGCATGTTTTGGTGTCAAAGCTAAACATTGTAACCCACTTCAAATTTAGTATGATTCTTGTGTACCGTCACCACAGCATCAACACCTAATAGCATTTTGCTTACAGTTCCAGGGAGATGTAGAAAGCAGGAATAGTGTTGTATTGAGATCATACATTAGTCATTGTTGCTTAAGTCTTGTGCCTCAATGACATGGAAATGGGGACTTTACCTTTACAGTCTTTAGTTTTAATGAGGACCAAACTTGGAAGTTAGAAGGTGCAAGTGCAAAGAACCTGGATCTGGCAAGGCAAGTATTGCCTGGTGTTACGCTGTGTTGGAAAGTGTAAATCCAACATTGGTAGAGTCCACCATGAGAGGCGTTGCTCAGTAAGATGATGCTTGGCAGAAACCACAATGGTTGGTACCTGCCTGCTATAGAACAGACAGCAGTTGGTACCTGCCTGCTTTAGAACACACAACAGTTGGTACCTGCCTGCTTTAGAACCCACAACAGTTGGTAACTGCCTGCTTTGGGACCCACAACAGTTGGTACCTGCCTGCTTTGGGACCCACAACAGTTGGTAACTGCCTGCTTTAGAACCCACAACAGTTGGTACCTGCCTACTTTAGAAACCATCTCCTTAGGCAAAAAATGCCTGTGTAACCTTAATGACAGTTTTCTGTTCTGTCTGTGTGTTTACAGAATAGAAGTACTATATTTATTGTAAACCTTTCAATATTTATAAAATATTTATGTGTATAAAAGTAGAATTTTTGTTGTCTGGACAGAAGATAAGAGCCAACTTACGGAAACAGACGGAAGAATTGAAAAAATCAACAGAGTCTGCCAACATGGCTGACACAGAAAACAGCAACATCAATAACGGTGGTGGAGCTGCTGCAGAAAACAACCCTGTTGGTCAGAGGTGGCACTTTGGTGGCACAGTCACAAACATGTTGGTTATCGTTGGGTTTGCCGCCTTTGCCTTCGTTGTGAAGCATATTCTCACAAATGTTGTGGATACAATACAGTGAAAGCTAGTGGAGTATTGAGTTTTGCCAGTTGTACATTACTACTGTTTCACAGAAAAAAGAAGAAAAAAATATGGAAGACAGAATTTCATTTGTTATAAAAAAATCTAACCCTTTCCTATCATATCACAAAAATTCCTTAGACAGACCTATTTTTGTGCTTTAGCCAGGGTTGAACAATTTTTGTGTCAGGTGGCTTATGGCATTAATAATTATATGTAGGAAGAAAGCAGTTTATTTGTGTTGTTCTTGGTTTGTGTAATAAACTATCAAGAGACATAACATTTTTACTTTGGTGCAAGCTGGCATGTTTACAGCGGTGGCTAATACACATTGTTTGACCAGTGAAGTGATAAGAATTAAGGTTTTTGACTGATGACATCAGCACATTTTGTGTAAACAATTCCCAGGAATAGAAATATAAGGGTATTTCTGCCGTGTTTTGTATAGAATTCATTAGGGAGGAGTAAATTTTGGGGTAATGTGGTAATATATGGGGTAATAGCTTTGAGGCAAAGGGTCTTGATTGGCAGAAAGCATGGAATTAACTGTTTCCTTCATTTGGAAGGTTTGAGAAGGTAGTCTGTTTAACTGTGACCTCCAGTACATCGCAGTGTGAGTGGGAGGATCATCTTATATGTGGGTGGGTGGAGTGGGGTGTGCATACAGTTTTACAAGTTTTATTGTTTTTGTAGTAAGATGCACTCAGCAAGTTTCACATTCAGGTTTCTTGGTGATGCATTTATGAGGAAGATGGATGGCAGTGGTGAGTTTTCATTAGACAGATTAGCAAATTAAGATTACAGTAATATATTTATTAGTATTTTCTTTGCATGATATTTTTTGGATGAGTTACATCTAATTTCACATAGAACAAAGTTAAGACTACAGATAGGCAGAGAAAAGTGATGTCTGAGTGAAAATTAGATTACAGATCAATTCTTCATATTAGGATTAGGATTAGAATTAGAATTTTTCATTGATAGGAGAGGGTTAAGAAACAGTCATTGAAATCTGTCAGATACAGAAGTCTATACATAAGATGCCATACATGTATAATATATTATTTTAAAATGTTTTTGTTTGTGCCCCAAGCAGAGAATTTGATATGCCAAAGCACAGTTAAGTCCAGTCTTCAGGTGACACTGGCTTTCATGTTTATTTTGCTATATTTTGGTTTGTGTGCTTATCTCGGAAGTTTCATATTTTAGGACATTTGGGACAAGATTCCGAGTACTTAAATGTTACACCGAGCCCGTTTTGTTTTATGGGTGTGAAGCATGGTCTATGAATAAGAGAGTACAGCGAGAAATGGAGGCAATGGAGATGTGGTTTATAAGAATGATGTTTAAGGTACCATGGACAGCTAAGAAAACCAAAGAAGAAGTCTTAAAAGAGGCTGGAGTTGAAAAGCAAATTATAGCAAAGATCAGAGGCAGACAAGCGAGATTTGTATGACATTTTCTGAGAAGAAGAAAATTGGAACACATTGTGGCAAGTGGAAAAACTGAGGGAAGAAGAGATAGAGAAAGAAGTTGTTGGATGGGCTGTTAGTGTGGCTAGGAAGAAAGTCACCGGCAGATCTCATAATCAGAGCAAAAGACAGGGAACTGTGGAGAGAAATGATCGCCTACGCCGGCATAGCACTTAGATAGATTAATAAACGATTGGAAGGAGTAAGTTGAGTGAAGTAATTTCCCTTCACAAATCATCCGTTTAACCTGCCCAAAGCTCTGCTCCTGTGACTAGATTGTTGTGCTGAACTGACTTAGCAAATCAATTGTCTTTTCTTGTCAGATCTTCACGTTGATATTGATTCATACAGTCATCAAAACTGGTCAGGAACTCTGTCCGTTTCATCAGCTCTGAGCCTTTTTTTTCCCATTCTTGTCTTGCACTTTGGAAGCTCTGCCTGAAAGTTTAAACTTTGTGTTCCTCTGTTGCTGGGGTCAAGTTCATTGCCTATAACATATGGCTGCTCATTCTTCGTGAGCCAAAGTTGGATATGTTGGGCTGCAAGATGTGTAACAGTGACACAGTGCAAACAAATCCCTTCTGAAGGAAAATATAAAAAATGAAGAACCTGTTTCTTAATGTCAGCCTATTTCCATCTCGTTTGTTTTGTTTAAATTTTGTTAAAGTTTTGTTAATGCAGATCAACATCTAACATACATTTTATTACAAATTGCTATTATTTATACATATATAGTTTGCTAGGTCTGGTCTCTTTCGTTGTAGGATGTCTGTATCTCCATGTAAGCTGGTTTGTAACCAAAGAGAAGTAACTGTATTCACAATTTTTTCCAACTACAGTAATTTTCCCTTATCAGACAGCAGATTCTGTATTTTCTGATTATAGATTGAAGATTTGTTTTCCCCCCTTTCTTCATAAATTGCTGATTCAGCAGCTTTCTTTGCAGAATTTCATGCTACAGAAAAAATCTGAAATGCGTGTATCAGACAAACAGGATTTGCTGTATGCTAGCACTTTTGCTGTATATTTTTAATATTGTATGTTTATCATCAAGAACTCTGCCATCTGTTGGGAGAACATTGAAGAGCACACGAATGAAAATGAACTTCAACTGTGAATCTTAATTCCTCAAGAAGAAGAAGACGGAGTCATGTTTATAGAATCAGCAAAGACCAATAATCAGTGTTCGTAAACTGCTAAAATCTGTAGTTACCAGCTGTATGTTTATGTGTTTTATTTTTATGGCCATCAGTGAGCAGAATGACTGAAACTGATTGACTGTGATGTATTATAAAATGATAATGTTATTGTTTGAAAGTATACACATACATAGTATGAAAATTCCTAATAAAGATTCGAGGCTGTATTGAAAAATGTATTATTATGTACAGACATTTTATGTGGCTTTGTAAGAAAGACTAAGAAAAAGTTTTCTTTCATTTCTTTCAACTTGTCAGAGTTCACAAGTGTAGATTATGATGTATGTGAATTACATTCTGTTTTAATAATATGTGATTGTGAAGTATGTGAATTACTGGTTTTTTTTAAAATAATATAATAAATACATTTAATGATAATAATTTATAATGGGGTAAAATCCCCATTTCTGTACTATTAAGGCATATTGGGGATCCAGTATTAGGCCTTATTTCCAAGACCGTTGGGACATGAAAGTCTGATGTGGTCAGTATCATGCCTGGCTGCATTTACTGTCCCAGATTTCTCTGCTACCCATTTTCAGAGGCTGGGAGGACCCGGGGCCTGTCTGTGAGGTACCAGAAAGAAATCCCACTCCTGGGACTTGAACCTGATATCACCAGATTAGTAAACTGAGCACCTAGCCACTCAGCTAACCAGTGACAAATGGTGTAGGGATTGGAATGACAAGTGGTGTACGGATTGGAATGACAAGTGGTGTACGGATTGGAATGACAAGTGGTGGAGAGATTGGAATGGCAAGTGGTGGAGAGATTGGAATAACAAGTGGTGGAGAGATTGGAATGACAAGTGGTGGAGAGATTGGAATAACAAGTGGTGGAGAGATTGGAATGACAAGTGGTGGAGAGATTGACAAGTGATAGAGAGGTGAGAATGCTAGTTTGTTTAGTGATTGGAATGATAAGTGATATGGAGATTGGAATGACAGGTGGTGTAGAGATTGGAATGACAAGTTGTGGAGAGATTGACAAGTGATGGAGAGGTGAGGATGCTAGGTTGTTTAGCGATTGGAATGATAAGTGATATGGAGATTGGAATGATAAGTGATATGGAGATTGGAATGACAATTGATATAAAAACTGGAATATCAAACCATATAATTTAAAATATCAAACTGTATAGTTTGGAAAAACAAGTTATATAGAGATTGGAATAACAAGTTGTTTAGAGATTAAAAATAGAGTTGTGTGAATACTGCTAGTGATAAGAGTGATTTTTTTTTAATATTAACTATTTTTTGTTTTTAAAATTTTCATTTAGCATTTAAAATACCCAATAACACTAACCTGGGTTATCCCCCTTCTCTTCTACACCGGTTAGAGCAAGTTTTGTGTTGTAATCCTGGTTATGGTTAGCCTTAGAACTTTTTTTGTTTTCCTCCCTGTTGACAATGTGGGAATTGGTCAAAGAAAATGTTAACAAGAGTTATGAGACAGTGGCCACTTTCGAGGCATCCGTCTCAGGCTGGAGCCATGTCATATGTTCACCAGTGTCTTGTTGTCACATGATCTTTGTATCTTTGTGTGTTGTGATTGTTGCTGTTATGAATCCAGACGCCTGGGCTTGTCTCTGGTCCAGTGTATGAAGTGAACTCCTTGTATCTTTTAATATTTTGGATTTTTTTGTTTGCTGGGGAAGAAGATTGGTTCTGATATCGTTCAACTCTCAGGTCAGCAAGAATTGATTTAAAATTTCATGTGTGTTACTCAGAGCTGATGTGGTGCAGGATGGTCTGGTTGCGTTCTGTTGTTGTGATGTAAGATGGTGTGGTTGTGTTCTGGTGATGTTATTGTTTAGTAATATGTGGCATGATCACTAATGTTTAGAAAAGAAAAAATGAGATCCCATATTTATATGGCTGATTTGTATGTGAATATTCCATTTTGTGCACCGAGAGTCAAGTTGACAATTCATTTGTGTGTGTGTGTGTGTTTTTTTCTTTGCAGATGTATAGTTCTATTCTTTACAGGTTCCCTTAATACTTTTTTGTGTCATTCACTGAACAGTCAGTGTCAGTCATTCACTGAACAGTCAGTGTCAGTCATTCACAAATGCCACAGTTTGTCTCTGGTTTTCAGCACTGCCATACAGCTTCTCACGTAGGGAGGGTTGAGGTATGGCCCGCTCTTTTGTCTGTGTGGGTTGTGTAGTTGGCAGCTGTAGGGGCCATATTGTGCAGTCTACATCTCTTTGCCGCAAGTACATTTGTCTGTCGTGGCAGTGTTCATTTTGTGGTATTGATGGTGTCTCAGCTTGCAGTGGCCTGTTCTCAGTCTGTTCCCTAATATACATCTGTGAGGCAACCATTTTAACAGCCAAGTTGACTACAGCACAGCAGTTTAAGTATATGCCCCATTATCTTCTATCAACTGCACTACTACTGTGCTCACCAAAAGAAAAAAGAAAAGTATAATTCCAAAGTGAAGCTGTGGTTATCTCTGACTGCTGAGATGATTACTTGATTGGTCTGGTGATCATTTGATAATTGTTCTGTTTGCTTGAAGTCAGAGACGTGTGGGCATACATTTTGGAGTGGAAGTTTAAAATCAAGTTTGACAGTGCTGGTAAAAGGTTTTACATTTTAAAAAATTTATTTATTTGATATTTTGTTTGTTTTGCTTGTCATTTTTTAAGGCCAGTTTTTTGCACTGGGACATGGGAAGTAAAGAAGAATGAGTTTTAAAGTCTTTTTTTTTTTTTTTTGTTAGAACTGCAAATATTGCATTACTCTTTCCCAGCAGTGTGGTGAAGTGGTTAGTGTACTAGTCTCTCATGATGAAGGTCAGGGGTTCAAATCAGGCCGGAGGCACCCCAGTCACCCAGCTGTAGAAATGGTTACCCGACTTCTTCTGGAGCTGGGGAAGGAAAGGCGGCCAGGCGTGATACTGACCATATCACCCTCCAGTGTGCTCACAGGTCAAGGAAAATATGGACACTAACACCATATCTCTATGTGCCTCTAAGGCATGAGAGGATTACCGTTACCTACCTACCTTTCCCAGCAACATTTAGGACAGTCCAGTGACCAATAGTTTGAAACATTTGCATTGTGGGGCAGAGTGTTGGAAAGAATGGAGCAAGATTTGATACAACTGGGTGTGAGAGAGAATTCACAGGACATTCACATTCATCTGCCACCTGGCTGAGAGATTAGTGCATGGCGCTGAGCTCTCTGGAGTCTGGGGTTCAGTTCTCAGTCATTTTTGTTCCTGTTACATCTGTGTGCTGTGTGGAAAAAAGTTGTCTCAGGCTGGTCATATGTGCCCTCTTCACTGACTCACCTTGTCACTCTCAGTGCTGGTACCGTCTTACCAGGGAGTGATATTTGAGAGTTATGTGCGTCTTATCAGCAAGATTTTCCTTAGCAGCCTCCTAGCTACAAAGAAGTTCTGAAAGAGTGTAGATCTTCAAACATTCTCATATGTTATGACACTTGAATGTCCATGAATATCGCAGCAGTTCACTGGAGTTGTTGATGCAAAGTATGTCTGAGTCTGGATTGGTGCTTGTGATGCTATATGTGTCATCTTTCTCACATGCATGGCAACTTAGCAGGTACTGCTGTATGTGTCATCTTTCTTGCATGCATGGCAACCTAGCAAGTACTGCTGGGCTGTCTTCTTGCTGGTGCCAGAGCTGACTTCAGTAGTTGTGCTAGAATGCTGCTGTGTTAGTTTTAGAGGAAGCAGAATTGTCAAAACTTTAGCAGTTGCTAACTTTCATTTTCTTCTGTATGTCTAACAGTGTGCATGAACGCAGCTGGTTTGGGTGGGTAGGTGGGTGTGAACTTTGCAGGCACCTTTCTTTACAGTACAACAGCGCTGGTTATGCCTAACTTTCACCCAGTACACATGTGATATCTCAGTCTGTTGTGGCTTGTGCTGAATGTGAAGATCTTACCTGTTCCTGTCTGCCGAGCTCATCATTGCTCTCATAACCTCTGTCTCACTTGCTTACATGTTTGGCTGTGATCAGGGTTTTCACAGAATCTTATTGTTGCTTATCACTGTGGGAAAAAAAATATGAACACTGGACAGAAACTCCCATCGATGAAACAAGATTGTGGTGTAGCCAGGATTCCTTGTAGTTGCAGGCTAAAATCTCATGGTGGCTGTTCTAACGAGGAAAGTTGGCTGTCTTCCGTAGATTTGTCTTCTGACATGTCCTTTCCAGAACGTTGTCCCTTTCAGCTGCCTCCCTGAATGCAGTGTGGTCTTGAGCAAGTTGACCAACATCTCGCAGTGACATATTCAGTTCCTGTGGTGTCCTGCGCCAACCAGCAACAAGACAGCCCTTCTGCCAGGCACTGTCCCGTCTGCTGTCAACCTCTCTACACCATTATCTCCCTTGGTGTGGCTGAGGTATCTCACCTTTCTAACTTTGGTGGTGTTTACAGGCCAGTTTTGTGTGACACCTGATCCCATGAGTATCTCTGTACTTGATTTTCTTTCCAGAGATAACTGGCCCAGGATAGGTCTGAGTGGTGGCATTGTTGTCAGTACCCATATTTGACAAGAAGGTGATGAAGCTAGAAGAATGCACCACAAACTACCATGTTTTCTCCCCTTGATATTGGCTTAGAGTTTCACTGTCACTGAATAAACTGCATCTGTTATTTGTTTCGTTGCATATTTCCTGGTCAAGAAGAAATTTTATATCAAAGATTTTAAAATTGGGCTTGTGGGATTTTTTTTTAAAATTTGAACTGTCATTAATTTTCAATAAAATGTCAGAATTCTTGACATATGTATGAGGCATACCTCAGATGTCAGCAACCTGTAAGCCATTGTGTCCTACTCTGTGCTGGTCAGACAATTAAGTGCTAGGAACCAGGTGACACTCGGTATTACATTATGATATGTAAAATATGAAAAAGCAAGGTAGATAATTCTGTTTAATCTTTGAAGATTAGCAGAGGTTGTCTGCCAAGTGAGACTAATAAAATGAGAAATTGTGAATTTCTGTCTTTGTTATCTTGACGAGGATAGTTACCCATACTTCCAGTTCCTGGCTGATTTTTTTTTTTTTTTTGTCTTTCAGTTTTGGGTTAATTTTTTTGTTTGTTTTGTACATCAGTTCAAAATATGTTGGCTTATGTGTTAATGTTGGTTGTTCTTTCTTTATTTTTCTCATGTGTGTGTTTTAATATATCGTTGTAAATGTTAATGACAGAATATGCTTTTTATTTTGTCTTTTTTTTTCTGAATGATTTCCTCATGTTTGTCCGTGCTTATATAGGAAGTAATTGTTTAAGTGCCCTCTTGTTATTTAAATCTTGAATACAGCACAAATAATGCAACAAATTTACTCAAGATTTTGAAGAAAATTAAAGTTTCTGAAGTGAAGAAAGCTACAATTTTTAGAGTAAGAGAAGTGAAATTTCTGAAATATATCACATTCTTTGATTTATATACATATTCCAGCAAGGAAGTCTCTGATAAATGGGATATAGCACATTTGACAGAAAATGCAGTATGTCCAAGCTGGCTCAAAGCATCAGGCAGGTCCTTTCCCTTTCTAGTTTTCTAGTTTGTTTTTTTTTTTTAATACACATTTCCAGACAGGCTGTTACCTTTGCATGCCAAAACAGAAATAATAGAAGTGATTTTCAGCCATTGCCATCTCAGTGATGATATCTGCATTTTCTGAGAATTATTTGATGAATTATAATGATTTTTTGTTTTTTATCTTCTTTTATATTCATTCCAACTACTTCTCTATGTGTCCTCTCTTTTTCCTGCCCTCTTTCCCCCCCCCCCCCCAGTTTGTCAAAGATTTTTTCTGTTGTACAATACTCTTCAAGAAAAAGTAATAAAATCTGCACACATATTTTGTGAGAAAAAAGTCAAAGTTAACACAGTCATACTATAGAGAGACCTAGGTGATATGCCACACCATAGAGGGACCTGGGTGTTATGATTTTATACCATGGAGAGACCTAAGAGATATATCATACCATTGAGAAACCTAGGAGAAAAGCATGTAAGACTTGGCACCTGAGACAAGGAGTAGTGTTTTGTTACATTTCTTTTCTTCTTGTTGGCTCCACGACCATGCTCTGTGACAGTGTCTTCAGTCATTGTTAGGTCCATTGTGTCTGGTTGGTTTTTAAATTTTAAAATTATAACTAGATCACCTTTTCCTAATTGTTTTGTTTTTTTTAATTTTGTTCTGCAGATGTTGGTGAATCCATGTCTCATTTTGTATTATCCCATTGTTATCCATTCTCTGTTGTTTTCCATGCCTCATTTTTTTTGTTTGTTTTGTTTTCTATAAAAACGCTTTCCATATTTCCTTATTTTGGGGATTCCACTTGAAGTAACAAATCAGGGTTTTGTTAGATGGGGTGGTTAATGTTTGAAGATGTTGCAAGTCGTTGTTGTTGTTCTTGTGGTGGTGGTGGTAGTTGTTGTTGTTGCTGTTGCAGCTAAATCTTATGTGTAAATTCAGTAAATATTTTGCATTGATTATGTTTGTTTCAGTGTACAATAATAATAATATTTGTTTCATTCTATATGTACAAAATGTTCCTGTCTGATGTTGTAAATGATCTTATACTGAATAAAGATGATATTTTAAAAAAGCTGGTTTTTGTTTCATTTTTAACAAATATCTGTTGTCCTCATGAGTTTACATTTGACCAAGCTGAAAAGATCCATGATGTACATTGGTTAGGTCTATGCTGTACATTGGTAAGATCTATTCTGTGCCCATATTTCTCACAAGGAGGTTACCAAAAAAAAAATCTAAATGTTTAATTATTCATCTATTTTTTCATGTTGTTTACCTGGGGTTTTTTGGGGGGGAAAAGGGGGGGGGGAGGATTGTGATCTTTGAAAAAAGCTTTTTGCTGAAATATTGGACTGTTGTATGTTCTTCATTTATACGTGAATTTTTTCTTTTGTTTTTAATGTGAAACACAGGATGTATGAGATCTCTTCTCAAGACCAAGTCTTATGGAGTGTTCGTTCTATGCATTTTTAAGTTTGATTGATTGATAATGCAGTGATGCCAAGAACAACACACAAAAAGACATATCTTGCCATAGAAGCAATTAAGAATGTAGTGTTTGTTCCCGTATTTTTCCTTGACCTGTCGAACGCTGGAGAGTGATGAGGTCAGCATCAAGCCTTGGCTGCCTTTCCTTCCCCTGCTCCAGAGGTGCTCATTTCTACAACCAGGTGATAGGGGGTGTACAACCAGGTGATAGGGGTATGTACAACCAGGTGATAGGGGGTGTACAACTAGATGATAGGGGGGGGGGTGTACAACTAGGTGATAGGGGGTGTACAACCAGGTGATAGGGGGTGTACAACTAGGTGATAGGGGGTGTACAACTAGGTGATGGGGGTGTACAACTAGGTGATAGGGGGTGTACAACTAGGTGATAGGGGGTGTACAACTAGGTGATAGGGGGTGTACAACCAGGTGATGGGGGCGTGTACAACCAGGTGATAGGGGGGTGTACAACCAGGTGATGGGGGTGTACAACTAGGTGATAGGGGGGGGTGTACAACTAGGTGATAGGGGGTGTACAACTAGGTGATAGGGGGTGTACAACCAGGTGATAGGGGTGTACAACTAGTTGATAGGGGGGTGTACAAACAGGTGATGGGGGTTGTACAACTAGGTGATAGGGGGTGTACAACCAGGTGATAGAGGGTGAACCCAGCCAGACTTGAACCACTGACTTGTCCATGACAAGCTGGTGCACCAACCAATATTCCAATCAGGCATCCACACAAAACTGAGCAAAGTTTGTCATGTGATTAATTAACTCTTTCGTATCCATTACTTAAGCTTCGTTATACAAATAGGTTATGTCCAAAAAATAGTATTACTTATATCCAGGAAAAAAATTATTAAAATTAGAATTACTTCAATTTATAAATTATTTATTTTGTTATCATTTTTCACATGTCATTTCTTCCTCGTCCACTCAGACACAGATACCGATCTCTCTCATAAATGTGGGCAGTTCATCTTTGGGTTTTCAGCGTCAATGTAGAGCATGTCCTACAAGGAGCTGATGTCTGGCCAGGTCCTTTGCCGGAGTGGGTTGTATAGCTGGCAACTCTGGAAGAGGTGATGTGGTGTCTGTTGTTCTTTAGCTTTGGCACGTAGGCCTGTAGGGCCAGTTTTCAGCTGCAAGTATGGATGGTGTCTCAGCCTGCCGTGTCCTGTTTCCAGTCGGAAGATTATGCCCTGAACATGGAAATCAGGATATAAGGAAAATGGCATTAAACATACTTTAAACAAAGAAAAACAAGTGAATGAATCCGGAAACATGATTTTAAAAGACCACGTAATCCAAAAACAGTTGTGAAAGGCATAGCTTCAACAACTGCTGACTTGGTATACAGGAGTTGTCCTTCGTGAGAAGTATCTTGTTCTCGTGACTTCAGCTCACGGTCAAGGGACGCAACTTCTTACGAGCGTTGATGTCAAGAAAAGATAACCCTCGCAGATTTCTCTCTCTCTCTCTCTCTCTCTCTGAACCTTAAGTGCCCAGGGCACATGGGGCTTCCGCAAAGGTTTTCCACAAATGCCTGTCCTTCGCCTTTTTTTCTGCTCTTGCCCAGGTGAGCCCTCTATTGCTCAACATCCTTTCTGTTCTTCTTCTCCATGTCTCTTTTGGTCTACCCTTACTTCTGTTCCCCTGTGGTGTCCATCTTAGTGCTATTTTTGGTAGTGAGTTGTCAGTCATTCGGAGCACATGTCCCAACCATCGCCAGCGTCTTTCCTCAATAATTGTTGTCAGTGGCTTCATCTGCATTTCTGCCAATAAGATGTTATTTCTTATGGTGTTTGGCCAAAATATTTGTCTAATTCTTCGTAAACATTTGGTCCCTCGCAGACTTGCCGCTACTTTTTGTCCAGTGTTACAGAACAACACAAGTAAACCAGAATAATGGAGGAAACATACATCATCAGATTTTTTTTTCTGATATGGATTAATTTGGTTCAGAGAAATATTACTACATCAGGCAAGACATCAGCTTTAGTTTGTTGCTGGATAGTGATGATGCATCAGGTAACATATCAAATAACTTGTATTACGCATCATGGGGATTGTACTTGTCTGTCATTCTTGTGCTGTTGGCTGCGGTGCATTGAAGCAGGGCCTCCAAAAGGAATTTTGTAAAGGGACCCACTAGTCACTTTGAACAGACCCCATTAGGCTTAAGGCCCTGCGTTCTCCTGCTTGGTTGGGCTCCACATGTAGAACACGAAGTTTGTCTGAGATTTGTTGTGATGTCGTATGAGCACGAGTTGTGTTGTACTATTGTGATGTCGTATGAGCACGAGCTGTGTTGTACTGTTGTGATGTTGTATGAGCATGAGTTGTGTTGTACTGTTGTGATGTCGTATGAGCATGAGTTGTGTTGTACTGTTGTGATGTCGTATGAGCATGAGTTGTGTTGTACTGTTGTGATGTCGTATGAGCACGAGTTGTGTTGTACTGTTGTGATGTCGTATGAGCATGAGTTGTGTTGTACTGTTGTGATGTCGTATGAGCACGAGCTGTGTTGTACTGTTGTGATGTCGTATGAGCACGAGTTGTGTTGTACTGTTGTGATGTTGTATGAGCACGAGCTGTGTTGTACTGTTGTGATGTCGTATGAGCACGAGTTGTGTTGTACTATTGTGATGTCGTATGAGCACGAGCTGTGTTGTACTGTTGTGATGTTGTATGAGCATGAGTTGTGTTGTACTGTTGTGATGTCGTATGAGCATGAGTTGTGTTGTACTGTTGTGATGTCGTATGAGCATGAGTTGTGTTGTACTGTTGTGATGTCGTATGAGCACGAGTTGTGTTGTACTGTTGTGATGTCGTATGAGCATGAGTTGTGTTGTACTGTTGTGATGTCGTATGAGCACGAGCTGTGTTGTACTGTTGTGATGTCGTATGAGCACGAGTTGTGTTGTACTGTTGTGATGTTGTATGAGCACGAGCTGTGTTGTACTGTTGTGATGTTGTATGAGCACGAGCTGTGTTGTACTGTTGTGATGTCGTATGAGCACGAGCTGTGTTGTACTGTTGTGATGTCGTATGAGCATGAGTTGTACTGTTGTGATGTCGTATGAGCACGAGCTGTGTTGTACTGCTGTGATGTCGTATGAGCACGAGTTGTACTGTTGTGATGTCGTATGAGCACGTGTTGTGTTGTACTGTTGTTCTTCACATATCTGTACCCTTTTGCCCCCTGGACCGAGTACATCCTTCTCAGCACGAATTTCTTTCGGTTTTGCTTCTGTAACATTTGGCTGTCCCCAATCATCCTGTAAGGTAGCAGGGTTTACGTTGTCCTTGTCCGGCCTCTACCCTCAGACCTTTTTTAATATATATAAATAGAAAGCAACGAGACTTTCATACAGTAAAGTAAGAGAACACAGTTTTTTAGGATTAGACATCGAAAAAATCGTAAACAAAGCACTTTAGTGAGAGAAAGAAAAATCTTTCCTTAAAAAAACTGTTCCTGAAACTAACTGCATGCACAAAGTATTCGTTCGTTTGGTGTTGTTGTTGTTGCTGTTGTTGTTGTTGCTGTTGAAGTATGCACCAGATATGGCAGGAGACCGTGTGTATAGTTTGTCTAAAGTTGGTGCCTGCTAGAGAGACTGAATCTAAGCTACAGAATTTCTGAGTCATGACCTCGTTTCTTTCCGGGTGTCATGGTCCTCGTGTCTACTGAACAGTTACTAATGACTACGCCTTCAAACACCTTTTTTTTAGGTGCGAGATAGCGCAGTTCGTTAATACGCTGTTGTTTAGTGACTAGACGACTACTCGTCCTATCGGGGTCCGTGGTTTGAATCCCAGTTAATTGTCTTGTTAATTTTCTTTCTCTCACGTCTCACTAAAGTCCTTTGTCCACATTTTTTTCGAGGTCTAATCCTAGAAAAATGAGTTCTCTCTCTCTCTCTCTCTCTATCTCTCCCTCTCTGGTCCCGAGGCTTAAGCCTGTTTAAGTGGATCACCCGCCATTGATGGACTGTGATCTGAAGGTACAGAGTTCAGGCTATGGTAAGAGCTGATAACGGTGCTGTTGATGGTAATGTTTGACAAGTGGGTATAAAATAATAAATAAAGACTAACTTTACAGATTCTGGTATGCTCTTCCCAGGCACCTACACCTGTACCTGTGATGCGTCTGTGCCGTCCCGTGACCCAGATGCTTGGGGTTGGGCTGTCTGTGGTCTGCACGTGCTCGGGTGGTTATCTGTAACAGCATTGTCTCAATGGTCAATCCTGGCAAGGTAGCCTCTTTCCAGATACTATCTGCATCTCCTATGAGATTCTGATTTATTAATTTGACATTAAGTCTAGTTTATATGGACAATGAGGCACTTCTGCCACTGTTGTATTTAACCAAAACACTGCGCGTGGCTGTTTGGATCATAATGCATGTGTACCTATATATGCCAGTAAATATATTATTTTTCTTTGTAAAAGTTTTGTCTCCTGGTAAATATATATTTATTTTTTCTCTGCTGTAATATGTGTGTGTTTTTTTAAATCTGTTCGTAAATGTGTTTTGTGAATGTGCTTTTGTGGGCAATTTACTGAGTTTGTGGCCACTTATAAAATAAGTATGAAAGTTAGGCTAAATAGTGTGTGTGTAAATGTCCTTTTTCCCCGAGTTCGATTCAAGTGCCGTGGCGTAGGCGATCATTTCTCCCCACAACTCCCTGTCTTTAGACTTAATTATGAGATCCGCCGGTGACTTTCTTCCTAACCACACTGACAGCCCATCCAGTAACTTCTCTCTCTCTCTCCTCTCTCTCTCTCTCTCTCTCTCTGCCTGTCTTCTACTTCAGTTTTTCCAGTTGTCACAGTGTGTTCCAATTTTCCTAGTCTCAGGAAATGTCCTACAAATCTCGCTTGTCTGCCTCTGATCTTTGCTGTAATGTGCCTTTTTAACTCCAGCCTCTCTTAAGACTTCTTCATTGGTTTTCTTGGCTGTCCATGGTACCTTCAACATCCTTCTTATAAACCACATCTCCATGGCCTCCATTTCTCGCTGTATTCTCTTATTCCCCTGAGTATAAAGATATGTTTATGTGCCTGCTTCGAAATGTACTGACCTACCTTTGTTTCTTTGTGGAATTATTTCTTTATTTGTTTACTTTTGGGCGTTAGACGACGACATCACGTGAGAAAAAGGTGCGTAACTCATTGTTTGATAGTGGTTGCGGCGGCGGCGGCGACGGTGCTAGGAAGAAAGGGGAAGGTGATGAGAAGAGTCATTCCTGCGAGTATCTGAGACGTTGTCGCCCCTTTCATCCCAGTTGTTGACATGTGTAAATGGCCTCTCCTTGGAGCTGAGAAACAAAAGAAAAGACGATCGGGCAAAATAGTACAGTATATGGGATTTTTTAACATAGGAAGTTAGGTAAGTCATTTTGGAATCTAAAAGTTGGGTAAAAACAAGGTTATGTCCAGTAGATTTGTTACATTTCAGTCCCTCTTAGTTTCGTGTTTGCATATCACGGGCTTGGCCAAGGAGATCGTGGAAGTAGAGACTGATCAGATGATCAGAGTGGCAGGTTAGGCTTTGGGTCAGAGTCTTAGATAGTGTTTCTTAGAGTAGGACGTAGTTTTGTAGTGTAGGAACTTAGTCTGTGTCTTGGTTGTTGGCAGTGGTTTTTGTAGTATAGAATAGTGAATCTAGTATGTGGTAGGATTCTGTTGGCGTCGAAGTCTTCTTGACGTTAGTAGACGCCTGGAATCATTATATGTTGACTTGCTGGAGTCATGTCATGTCGTGTTATTTAGAATTGTCAATGCCACTGTTTTTTCATTCATCGTCATCGCCATTATGTCACCACTTGCACCAAATAAATAATAAATTATAATCTACACAGCTGCTACTTGCGTTGCCACTGAGTGTCTGTCCGATCCTGGGAGAGTTTATCTTTAAGCGTATAGTAAGCAGACACCAGGTAGACACCAAAAGACACACACCAGCCTCCAAGCAGGCACTAAAGCCGACAAGGAAGCAACGAAGAAAGAGATATTCCTCGACTGTTTGAAAGAGAAAAATCTTGACTGTATGTCGTTGATACACTGGTTAATACTATGGAGTCAAAGTACAGAACAGTGTATAACTAATTCTATCTATATATTAAAAAGTGGATAACCAACACCAGTACGGGTTTATAAAGCATTGACCACATCGTCCTGTGGTGTACTTGTATGTCGAAATAAATATAGCCACTAACATTATGCCTCAGTAGCATAACTTTACCTAATAAAAGGATTGCCTTTACCTATATATATATATATATATATATATATCTCAAGACCCTGCCCCATCTTTCTATTGGTAATCCCCCCCACCCCAGTAACAGGGATCGCCGTAGTCCCCATGGTGGTGGAGTCTGCTAAAGAAGTACTGAAAACCCCTTGCCTTTTTAATCTTCTCTCAGTGACTGATTTTTTTTTAAAAGCCGCTATAAGCCACTCTCAGGCCGACATGATGAAGTGCCTCAACACCGTCACAGCATCGGCCATAGCAACTACGCTGATTTTTTTAATGCTCTTGATATATTTAAAATCAAGAGTTAAAATTTAATGTAATGTATATCTCAATATAATTTTTGCAACAAAGTATTTACTCCAGTGCTTACAAAATCTCAAGAGACAGTCGGTCTGTGCGAAAGTAGTAATTAGAGGAAGGGAGACTAT
The DNA here is from genome assembly GCA_009760885.1 of Achatina immaculata. Taxonomy (NCBI): domain Eukaryota; kingdom Metazoa; phylum Mollusca; class Gastropoda; order Stylommatophora; family Achatinidae; genus Lissachatina; species Lissachatina immaculata. Next base: position 25,519,868 of record CM019696.1, on the reverse strand, counting down.
TAGTTTTTTTTTTTTTTTTTGCTCTTAAGGGGGACAACTGCTGAAGTGTCTAATTTTCATTTCTTTATAAGATTCTCTAAAATATAAATAGATAATTAAAATGCTTTGATAAAATAAGTTTTTAATAAGGAGATTTTTCTTTAATTTAATACAGATATAATCAATATTATAAAACATTATTTTAAAAATATTTATTTCTCACAAAGCAACTTAATTACAAAGTTGAACAAAATGCACTGTTTGTTATCTTATAAGAAATATTTTAGTACATTGTGCAAATAAAGCCATGAGAGCTATTGCTTCTTAGGTCCATTTATTTTGAGGGTTTGCAAATTGCAAACCAAAGTCACGCATTAAGACATTGTTTGTATGTAAATCACTGGCGGTAGATAGATCCATGAGAAAGCTGGGCAGAAAAGTGTACAGTAATACCATAGTTCAGCAAAAGCCTTGTTCATGACCAAATAAAAAAACAAAACAACATATAAAACTGAAGTACCTGGCCCTTTAGTCTCCTCCTTGTAGGAAATCAATCGGTCGGTCATCTGCGTGTCCCTTGCGGGACCCCGCCTCCCCAACAGCTCTCCCATAGGCCTCTCGGTTGTAAGCAGTATACTCTGCTGCTGATGCATCCATTTGCAGATTATCAACGAAGTCTTCCAGCTATCTTCGCCTTGGTCTTCCTCCTTTTCTTTTTCCTATTATGTTTCCTTCCAAGACTGTCTTCTCTAAATTCTCATGACGTCCAAATAAGTACTTACTTTTGCTAATACTTTGGCTAATAATTTTGCTAAAAAAAAAAAAAATTTGCTAACATGTCAGGAAGAGGTAAAGGCGGCAAGGGTCATCTCTGATCCGCCTTTGTGTGATATTCCTGGATTTTGTGTACTTGGTTTTTTTTCTGCCATGGATACTCCAACCTTCTTCTACAACCCGGAGACGGATATGGAGGGTGGTCAAGAAGAACTCCCCGGGACCCTGGTATGTACAGTGAGTGGGCAGAATGCCTCACGTGTGTCATATGCATTCATGTATAGCATTCTGGCTGGACCTGTGGGTCTGGGGCTCAATGGAGTGGCAACTCTCGGCCGTTATGAGGACCGCACCAAGTGGTATGTCACTCTACGTCAAGCCACCCACATTACTCACTATGCCTCGCTGCATGGGAAGACCTTGCACCTGGAACAGTCCAAACTAACGATTCACTTTGAACATTTGGACAAGGAACGGGTTAAAGGAACCCTGCATTGGATGCCCATAGCAGTGAAGGCGGAAATGGTCAAGCGCCTTGTCACATTTCTGACCGGTGACGAGGAGGCCGAGGTATCCCGTGTTGAGAAGGCCAACGACAAGTGGGCGTTTCGGTGCAGGCCGAAACAAGATGTCCCACATTACACGTCCTTATCTCAATCCGGAAGTGTAAAAGGGCACAGGATTGCAATCACCCTGCAGGGCAGGAATGCACCATGCCCGATTTGTAGCAGCGATGCTCATCGGGGAAACCAATGCCCCAGGAAGGCAAAGCCGGCCCATAGAGAAAACGTGCAACAGCAGGTCTCTGCGCCCAAGAGGGTCGAGGAGCGGTCTGCCACAACCGCCGCGGACTTTCAGAACCAGACCACCGGCAACCAGGAGCCAGCACCAGAGCCCATTGATGATGATGGGTTTAAGCTGGTGGAAAACAGGAAAAAGAGGCGCCACCTGATATCCGCCGCAGTGTCGCCGACCTCCAGTGAATCTCCTTGCACCCCAAGGAAACGGGTGCCCACTGGCAGAACTGCAGAGGCCAGGGGTCAGCTTCTGCCAACAGCAGAAACGCAAAAGGACACACCAATTCCAGCAGAGGAAGCAGTTAATGTCCCCCCTGCAGAGGAGGACATGGACTCGCCGCTAGCCGAGGAACCTCTATCTTGGGCCCAGCTGACGGGAGAACAATCTGACGATGATGATCCTCCGTTAACCATTGATGAGGAAGTATGAGGACAATATAACTGTGTCGACCAGACGGATTATTGTGTTGGATTTTCTAGAATTAGGAACAGTACTTGATTGTTCCTTTCTGGAGTGCTTGGTTCCACGTTACCAGGATAAACGAACGGATGACCGTGTCAACGGGACTTTGTATAGGACGGATTTTTGTATTTTTCATTTCTCAATATTGGAATATTTCATTTATTTGTGTCGTGCTTTTCTCAACCATTGTATGTACAGGAGCAAGGTAACAACCTACTTCTATTTGGTTTTTTTTCTTTCTGTTAGTTTATTTTTTATGTCTTCATAGTCTTTTCTAATTTACATTTTTCATTTGCGTTTTTCTGTTTTCAAATATGGCTGATAAACTTTCTATTTTAAGTGTTAACATTAGGGGACTGAGAAGTAAACTCAGTCAAGTAGTGCACCTAGTACACAAATACAAGCCAGACTTCATCTTTATCCAAGAAACACACATCACCATGGAAATACGCGCCAACAACATCACACAACTCTTAGGACTCAGACATTCATGTTTCAGCTTAGGGAACAGACACACAGGAGCAGCAATACTACAAGTATCAGAAGACTGGCAAATTGTAGGACACAACAGAGACAGCGAAGGTAGAATAGCAATAGTGGAAATAAAACACACAAGTTCAAACCACAACAAATACACATTAGTCAATGTATATGCACCAGCTGTGAGAGACCAACAAATTAACTTCTATGACAAGCTCTCACAGATGCTAACATCATTCCACAGGGGGCAAAACATTATCATAGCAGGAGACTTTAATTGTGTCATGCACGATCTTGATCTGTCGAGAGGAACAATTAACGTACGCCGTGAACTCGAACAAATAGACATACTACACAACATCATAGACGAACACGGGCTCGTAGACACATACAGAAAGATGAACCCACATGGTAAGGAAACTACACACACTGACACAATTAACATAACCATGGGACGATCAGCCCGAATAGACAGAATATATGTCCCAGAAGGTCTTCTAATAAATGACATCAAACACATAGACACAACCTTAAATTACACAGATCATAAAGCGGTCATGGTCACATTAAACGCAACCTTGGCACAACTCAAAAACAAATGCTCCCCACACTGGAAGTTTAATAACAGTTTGCTGGATAATGGAGATTATGTAGATAACATAACGGAACTATTACACGCGTACACTCAAGACTTACCTGAATCCAACCTCATAGAATACTGGGATGTATTAAAGAACACTATCAGAGAGAGAACACAGGTCTTGGCGACAAAAATACACAGATACAGACGACAGCAACAACAAATGTTGGAAAATGCTATTAAACTAACCAAGCAGGTAGATCCCAATAGTCCTCACATACATGCGCTAGAGGAAGAAATAGAGAAGTACCATCAACACAGCTACCAGGGTGCTTTCATCAGAACAAAACTTGCCTCTGCTGTACAAGAAATACCAAGTAAAAAATATCTAGGAACAGAACAAAATGTGCAAAGAAGCAGACAAATACGCAAAATAATAGACATAAATGGACAGGAACAGACAGGCACTACCGGAATAAGCCAAACCTTTCAAGATTTTTATATACATTTATACTCTGAGGACAAAGGTCAATCAGAAGACATACAAAACAAATTCTTGAACTACGCCAAACAGATTTCTGAAGAAGACAAACAAACATTAGACATCCCACTCACGCTAGGAAACCTACAAAATGCGCTTGACACATTCCAAAAGAACAAATCTCCAGGACCGGATGGCCTCACTGCCGAGTTTTATCAGAAATTCTTCCACATTTTAGGACCTGTCCTACACAAGGTGTTTATTGAAGCCTTCGACAGAAAAGAATTACCCAACAGTCTCAATCAGTCATACATAACACTCATTAAGAAAAGCAACGCAGACACAACTCAAGTAAAAATTACAGACCTATCTCGTTACTCAACGTAGACTACAAAATTCTAGCAAAGTCCCTAACTATGAAACTCAAACCCGTCATGCACACACTTATACATGAGGACCAGCAATGCAGTGTCACCGACAGAAACATAAATACGCATCTACATTTCCTAAGAGATGTTATCCAATACTCTCACGATAAGAATAGCCAGTCAGCAATCTTATCGCTGGACCAGGAGAAGGCTTTCGACAGAGTTTCCCATTCTTTCCTCCAGAAAACCTTGTCCAAATGTAATCTTGGGAACTACATCAGAGACTGGATACAAATTCTATACAACAAACCAGAAAGCAGACTTTTAATAAACCATACCCTCAGTGAACCAATACGGTTAACCAGATCTGTACGTCAGGGCTGCCCACTCTCACCCCTGTTGTATGTGTTAACTCTAGAGCCACTCCTGGAGAGAATCAGGCAAGAGACAATAGTCAAAGGAATCTTTATTCCTGGAATGGGAGAGAGGAAGTCGTTGGCCTATGCTGACGACACAATCTTCTTTCCCTCCAATATATCCTCTATCAGGTTTATTCTAGACATATTTGCAGAGTTCGGACAGGGCAGCGGGGCTAAAATAAACATTCAAAAATCACATATAATGGGTTTAGGTAAATGGACCAACAAAACAGACTTCCCTTTCACATTAATACAAGTCAACAACATTAAAATATACGGAATTTTATTTACAGCTACGCCTTCAAATAACATCAAAGCAAGATGGCGAAATATAATTGAAAAAATTAAAAACAGACTGGAAATTTACAAATACAGAACCACCACCATATTCGGCAGAAGTGTCGCAGTCAACACTTGCATCATACCACAGCTTATATACACCGCAAACATATTCCCCCTGCCTAAACAGTCACTTAAGGAAATAAATTCAATGATTAGAGACTTTATTTTCCGACGCACAGTACGCAGCATCCAACAGAAAACCTTGATGCAAGACAAAAATAGAGGGGGCATCTCCCTACAAGACACAGAAACAAAGATCCAGGCACTCAGGATTAAATATATAGGACAAATCATCCAACAGCCACACAAACATACTCTAGCCCACTACTACGTTGGGCTGAGGCTTCTTAAACTGTGTAAATTAAACAATTTACACCCCCATCACTTTGGCACTATACCGCTCTTCTACAGACAATGCATACAAAGTGTAACTGGAAATGAACGTTTAATACGCATGAAAACATCATGCATATACAAATATCTGGTCAGGAAACAGGAGCCGCCATTACAGTGCAGAATAAAGAGAGGATACAAATACTTCATCACCGACTACACACAATCATTTCAAAACCTACACAAGAAAGGAATCACGCCAAGTGCACGAGAGATAACATACAGACTATTGTTCAACATGACACCGACCACACAAGGGATCGCCCACAGATTCCACAGACTGATCAGATGTAAACTATGTAGAATGAACACACAAGAAACGGAAGAACACATTTTCTTTCAGTGCAGAACCGTTTCTTTAGCCTTAGACTTTTTGACTCAAGAGATAGCAACAAGAACAGCAGAGAAAGTAGACATATACAGAGCAATAATGTTAAACACCATTCCTCGAACAGAAGCAAACAGCCATACGCAGTGTATCATCCTCCTAGCTGAGTTTAGGTATGTTGTTTGGTCATGTAGGAATAGGGCCACATTTGAAAATAGAATTTTTACAAAAGAACTTCTCCTGTACATTTTCAAACAAAAATTGTTACAGCTTTCAACCAGTTTCTAGTTTTGTTTTTTTTTTGGCAACCCCCCCCCCCCACAACCCCACCCCCCTTTGTGTTTAAATGTTAACTTCAGATGTACATACCATGCGATTACCACATGTTTTCGTTCAAGCCCGCCTTTTCAATATTTCAGTTCACGGGCAGGCATTCCTAACTCATGTTCTTCAACAGTGCCTTTGTTTACCCGACCATAACCCTCCACTGCGGTGACCCGAATACGAGTGACTCGAGCGCATATTTATTTCTGTGTACACCCCGTGAGTGAAAGAGAAGGCTTTAGCCGAATACAAGCACTGTCCATCACTAGAGAGAAAGTTAACGAAGAGAGTGAGAGAGAGGGAGAAAGGGTCCTGATAGTAGGTGAGAGGAAGTGTGTATGTGTGTGTGTGTGGTTATACTATTACTATACACCTTTGTTGTAACGTTTTATGTACAAAGTATTCGCGTTATCATACTCCATGCTGTCACCTCATGGTTTGTAAAGCCCATCATCTCATTATTTCATTCCACGAGCAATCATCCTCAACTCACGTCACATGTACATGCTTCGTTATTGTTTATTTGAAAGTTGTTGTTTTTTTTTCTGGAAAGATTTGGAAAAAAAGGAGAAAAACAAAAAAAATAAATAAATAAAAAATAAACAAAAAACAAAAAAAACAACAACAAAAAAACAACAACAAAAAATAAAATAAACCAAAAAAAAAAATAAATAAAAAATAAAAAATAAAAACAAAAAAAAATATATAAAACAAAAAAAGAAGAAAAATAAAAATGACCTCGGTTGACTCGCCCTTGGTGGTTTTGGTGCTTGCTGAATTTGCATATAAAATATTACAAAAAAAAAAAAAAAAAGCTGGGCAGAAAAGTGTACAGTAATACCATAGTTAAGCAAATGACTAAATACAAAGACACAAAAACATATAAAACTGAAGCAGTCCTCCTTGTAGGAAATCACTCGTGTCCCTTGCGGAACTTTGCCTCCCTAACAGCTTTCCTGTAGGCATCTCGGTTGTAAGCAGTATACTCTGCTGCTGATGCATCCATTTGCAGATTATCAACGAAGTCTTCCAGCCATCTTCGCCTTGGTCTTCCTCTTTTTCTTTTTCCTATTATGTTTCCTTCCAAGACTGTCTTCTCTAAATTCTCATGACGTCCAAATAAGTTTTCTCTGTTTAATCCTCTTTACTAGCCAACCTTCTTCAATATTAAGTTCTTGTAGTATGGGTATATTTGTCTTCCTAAGAAATACAGACACAAAACGTAACTCACTGGAGTTTGATTTTATCATCATCATCATAAGGTGCCGTGCCGACTGGCGTTGGCTATTATGCTTCTCCAGAGTACCCGATCCTTCATGCAGGCCATCAGTTCAGTTGGTGATCTCCTCTCACACCATCCCGTCAGACTGTCCAGTATCATTTCTCTTGGTCTTCCTCTTGATCTTCTTCCTTCTATTTTTCATGTTGTTATAATATTTTCAATGCCCCCTCTTCTCACTGCATGTCCTATGAAAGTACATTGTCTCTCTCTTATCTTTTTGACAAGGTTTTTTGTCTCTCCAGCTCTTCTCATACATTCTTCATTAGTTATTTTTGCTGTCCAGGGGATTCGCAACATTCTTCTAATAAACCACATTTCTGCTGCTTCCAATGATTTTTGTGCACACTTGCCTATTGTCCATGATTCACTTCCATATAACAAGATAGGTTCAATATAGCATTTTAGAACTCGTTTTCTAACATTCATTGATAAAGATGTGTTAGCTAATATGTTTCTGATTCTCTGAAATGCAATCTTTGCTTGGCCTATTTTGTTCCTAATTTCTGTTCTGCATTTCCCATCTGAAGTTATTACTGCTCCAAGGTATTTGAATTTCTGCACCTGCTTTAGAATAGTTCCGTTTAATTTAATACTGCATGCTGGTGGATTCTGTTTCTTAGATATAATCATAGTCTCTGTCTTTTTGATGTTCAAAGTAAGGCCTTTCTGTTCACTTTCTTTGGCGACTTTATCCAAGAGATTGTGCAGGTCTTGTTGGTTCTCTGCTATCAGTACTGTGTCGTCAGCATACCGAAGGTTGTTAATATTGTATCCTCCAATTTTTATGCCTGGTTCTGTGATGATTGTTCTTAGAATATTCTCGCTGTACAGAGAAAAAAGGTCTGGAGATAGTACACATCCTTGTCGCACCCCTTGTTTTATAGGTTGATATTTTCCAATTCTATTTTCAACTCGAACTGCTGCTTCTTGCTGCCAGTATAGATGTTTTACAATCCTCAGGTCTTTGCCGTCTATATTGATGTCTTCAAGCATTTTAATAATTTCATTATGTTTCACCTTGTCAAATGCCTTGGTGTAATCAATGAAGCATAAGTAGAGATCTTTCTGTACTTCTAAACTCTTTTTGTTAGTGTTCGTAAAGCATAAATGCATTGTGTGTTCCCTTTCCTTCAACAAATCCAAACTGTTCATCTGATATTTCCATTTTTATCTTTTTCCTTGTTCTTCTCATAATTATTCTATGATTTTATATAAACGGGATATCCATGATATATGTAATTTCTGTCCCCTTTTGTGCACACCTTGTTCCTCCGCTTCCCATCTCTTGATCTTTCGTTTTCGTCATTTTCATTGTTGTGAAAGTGATTAATTCGGGTTTTAGCTGTTATCAGTGAAAATATTTCAAGAATTTATCATAGGAAACATACTACCTCGGTCGGGACACCTAAATGTTCCGTTTTAAAACACGTGTCCCGTATTGTTCCGTAGTTTCATCTTTGATCGCAGCATGTTCGAAAAAAAGAAATTATTGGTGGAAATGTTACTATTTTGAATGAAACTGACTATTTAGTGAAGTACAAGTCTGACTGGCACATTTGTAAATAAAGTTATAAAAATCTAGCCTTCTGGTTAAATATTTCGGAGTTCAAATTTAACTTTAATATTATGACCACATGCATCTTTCCCATCGCAACATATGCCTGTGAGACCTGGACACTTAACAAAACAGCTGAGAAGCACATAAATGCCTTTGAATGTAAATGCTATAGAAGAGTTCTCCAAATATCGTGGACACAAAAAAGAACAAATATATCTATACTACAAGAGCTTAATATTGAAGAAGGCTGGCTAGTAAAGAGGATTAAAGAGAGAAAACTTAAATATTTTGGCCACATTAAACGTCATGATAATTTAGAGAAGACCGTATTGGAAGGATACATAATGGGAAAAAGAAAAAGAGGAAGACCGAAACGAAGATGGCTGCAAGACATCGTTGATGATCTGGAAATGGATGCAGCAGCAGCAGGCCATCTTGCTCACAACCGAGAGGCCTACAGGAGTGCTGTTTGGGAGGCAAAGTTCCGCAAGGGACATGCAAAGGAATGAATGAATGAATTATGACCACGGTACACGATATAGTGTAGCATATTCTTGTTATATTAACTGCAATAGATCATGACAATTTGCTTGCAGTTTCCAACCACGGCATAACCAAAACCGCATAAACAAATAATTTATAACTAATTACGGAAGAGGCCAAATTAACAGGCATAAAATCCTTTGATGATGTTGAAAGACTCGCCGAAGACAGGAAAAACTGGCGAATTACTTTGCGAGCCCTATGTGACGTTTAACGGCACAGGAAGGATATAAGATATAAAAACTACGGAAGGGACATGACCGAAGAAAATATACTTTGGCAAGGGGAACAATTGAAGAATTTTTTCATAGTGATTTCCTTATAATTTTCTTATTATAGCACTGCTTAGTAATGCTATAGGGATTACTAATGCATTAATAAGGAAGTACATCTAATTCTTTATCTAGTTTTATAATCGCACTATACATAAATGAATACATTTTAATGTTAAAGAGGGAAATATAATTATTGTAAATAATTTAATATTAAAAAAAAGGTAAAGGCAATCCTGTCATGCCTTAGAGGCACATAAGGATATGGTGTTAGTGCCCATATTTTCCTTGACCTGTCAGCACACTTAGCCTTTTGGCTAAGATCAAATGCTAAAATCAAAGTGTAGTTCTGCGCTCTGTAGAATGTACACTTTGTTATTTTGGAACCAACGAGGTGTTTGAGGCCGCCCTGCATATTGACTGCCAGGGCCAAGGTCCGCATCTCGTTACGGGTGGACCCGGTTTGCAGTACCACTGGGTCACGGCCTGTTGTTTTCGTCGTCCTAAAAAAAAAAGTCAGCACACTGTAGGATCTCGCTTCTCGGCCTTTTAGCTAAGATCAAAGTGCCTGAGGTCAAAGTGTCCTCTAGGCAGGTACCCTGATCAACATGCCCTTTGGTTAAAACAAAAGCGTCGTTATTTTGGAACAAAGTGAGATGTTCGAGGCCAGCCCTGCACATTGAATGCCGGGGACATGGTCCGCATCTCATTACGGGTGGACCCGGCTTGCAGTACCACCGGGTCACGGCCTGTTGTTTTCGTCGTTTTAAAAAAAAAAAAACTAGAGGATCTTGTCACTGCTGCCACTTGTAGGATAATTTTAATACTGCAAGCCAGTGTAAACTCAGCGAGTTGCCGAGTCCACAACTGGGGACAATAAGAGGAGGGACAGGATCAAAACGCATCTGAAACTCAAAATCCATGGCCTATGTACTGCCGCGCTGGGTGGCCAGGCTCAAACCTATAACTAACCGACAACCCAGGATCTCCCCTCCGAGGATACTATATGCCAGTTGGGAGTCAGGTTAAACATATATCACAACATTACAACAACATGCTCAAAGACATTACTAAGTCATCCATTAAAATGCATGTATTAAAATACATATTTACTCAACTATATAGATCATGGTAATCACAGGACATTACATCACACAGAACATACAGCACATACCATAAAGATATATACAGGCATATGATCCTCAATGCAATGCTCTTAACTAATGTAACTAATGGCTCAGCTAGAATGGCCTTGGTATTCTGGCCTTCTCTTCACAATCACGTTATTAATCTCCCCATGTGCTAACGCACTTATGAATGTGGCAGGCTATGCTGCGTAACTACACCACTCTCCAAGAATGATCTATGTGCCAGTGCTCTTCATCTCACGGCTGACCTGTCTGAACTCTCCTCCTCACTTCATGAATAATCAGTCACATGTGCTAACGCACTATTTCTCTGCCTCACTTCATGAATATTCAGGCATGGGGTGCTGACCACATCACTCTTTAGTATGCTGACAGATCAAGGAAAATATGAGCACTAACATCCATGTCTTCTAGATGACTTCAATGGCACAATAAGCATATCTTTACCTTTAGAGCAGAGGTAAAGTCTTGATTTAAGAGTTGAAGTTGTCTGAGATGACAGACAACAGAACATCATTGTGTTTGTGTAGTGTCCCCAGTATGATTCCTCCAACCTCTGTCAAATCTGAGAAAGCAATTTCTGCTGCTGGACTTTTTACCAACAAGTGGCAAACTAGGTTCAGTGATAAAAGTATCGATCGCCTCGGCTTCGTTAGAAGTTATTATATAACAATATGTCTTATGTTTTTAGCAGTTAAAAAAATTTCTGTTTTGTAGATACACTGAATCATCCTAAAAGAAAATGGCTACCTGAGGCTTCCCTGTGAAAACAAAGGCAGTGAGGACAGATGGTGGCATCCCTACCACAAATGCTGTAGTGACCTAGAAATGTGAAGGCAGTAACACTTCACACCCTTAACACATGCAAATGCTAAGACACATAGGTATATTGAATGCTCATAAATAGTTCTACTTGTACAGTCATTATTAATTTTTGTAAATAATAAATAGCAAGGCATACAGATCTGAATCTTACTGATAAAACATCTTTCCAGTATAAATAATAATAATAATAATAATACTGAACGTTTTAGTTCAAGCATAAAGTGGCAAGAACAACTGTAGGATATTTGAACATCTCGGACAAAGTCCTGCTAGCCCAACTGAGAAGACGACCAATGAACATAAATATTATACAAGTATACGCTAAAACATCTGAAAGTTCTGAAGAAGATGTACAGCTATTTTATAATGACACAGAGACAGCCCTAACGCACACAAAGTCACATGAAGTTACTTACTGCTACTGGAGGTCCTCTCAGTTCGTCTTGTGGAGTCAGGAGACATGAGAGTAGAGCTACTGGCCAAAAAATACAACAGAAGAAAATAGCCAAAAAGCAAGAACTTAAAATAATGCAGTGGAATGCTGAGGGTGTCAGCAGTGTTAGAGATGGCTATAGCAAAAAGGTTGAACTAGAGAACATACTTTTTGCAGAGCAGGTAAGTATATGCTGCATACAGGAGACACACCTAACCAAAGATGCCGCCTTTAAAATCAGAGGCTACCAGTGCTTTAGATCAGACCGACAGGACAGAAGAAAAGGAGGAGTACTCACACTTGTTAAGAATAACATCAGCGCATGTCAGGTGGGAGTGTACATGGAAGGAGCCGAATACCAGATGATCCATCTAAAAAGTAGTAATACAGATTTCCACCTCCTTAACTATTACTGTCCTAATGACCGCCCACTTGCTTTAGGAACAATCCCACACAAAGAGAGACTGATGGTCTGTGGTGATTTTAACAGTCATTCCCAGAGCTGGGGCTATGACCACATAGACAAGAGAGGAGAGGAAGTTGAGAGCTGGCAGGATGATAATGGACTTCTCCTGATCAACCAGCCAATGGATGCCCCAACATTTTACTCAAGGGCATGGCATACAAATCAACACCAGATCTGGCATTCCACTCTCCAGATCTGAAGTGGAACATTACACGTGAAGTTGGAAAACAACTTGGAGGTAGCGACCATTGACCAGTCTTCCTGACAATAGAAAATGAACTCCTTAACACCAGTAACCCTCTCCCCAGATGGAACTATAAAAAAGCAAACTGGACAATGTACAGACATCGTACAGGTACCCTGGTGGGACAGCTGTCCATAGAAGGTAAGGATATTAACAGCATAGTGAAGGAATTCAATGCTTGTATCCTTCAGGCCGCTCGTGAAACCATTCCCAGAGGAGCTCGCAGGGACTATAAACCATACTGGTCTAGTGAGCTGGGAAAACTCCATGATGACGTGGAAGCAGCTCGAAAGCAAGCAGAAAATAGACCATGCCAAGAACACCACAATAATTACCAACATTCTAAGGCCAAATTTCAGACAGCAAAGCTGCAAGCCAGACGGGAAAGTTGGAGAGAGAAAACAGAGTCCCTAAACTTTGAAAAGGATGGAAGGAAACTGTGGAAACTAATCAAACAGTTAAATGATGAGAGTACTGGAAGAAGTACAAAGGTTACACTAATAGAGGATGGGAAAACTCTTACAGGTAAGCAGGTAGCAGATCACTTTGCTCGCATTTTTGCACAGGACTGCAACATTGATATCCATCCAGAGAAGGAGCTTACAGTGCGCATCAAGCCACAGAAAGAGGAGGAACAAGTCAGAAAAGTGGAGGTCATGGATGCACCAATCACACGCAGTGAGTTAGACCTAGCAGTTAGTAAACTGAAACCAAGGAAATCACCAGGACCAGATGGAGTGTCCAATGAAATGATCAAGAACCTGGGAATGGCAGCAATGGGAAAGCTGTTGGATATTTTCAATATGTGCTGGAGCACAGATAAGTTACCTCAAATCTGGAAGGAAGCAAGCATGGTACCACTGCTAAAACCAGGGAAAAACAGTGATACTGCCTCCAGCTACAGGCCAATCAGTCTCACTAGCTGCCTATGCAAAACGATGGAACGCATCATTGACCTGAGGCTAAAATGGTACTTAGAAAGTGAAAACCTTCTCGTTCCACAACAAGCAGGATTTAGGCAGTACTACAGTACGGAAGATCAAGTGACCTATCTCTCTCAAGAGATTGAGGATGCATTCCAAGAGAAAAACCTTGTACTAGCAGCATGGATAGACCTGAAGAAAGCCTTTGATAAAGTATGGAAAAAAGGTCTGCTGTGGAAACTAAGAAACTGCAATGTGAATGGAAGACTGTACAACTGGATAAAGTCCTATTTACACAATAGAAGAGCTAGAGTAGTAATGGATGGACACAACAGCCAGAAAGTACTTCTGCGACACGGTGTACCACAAGGAGGAGTCCTTTCGCCTACACTATTCCTTGTATTCATTAATGACCTGGTCAAGGAACTTCCCTATGGAATCAAAGCGGCACTGTATGCAGATGATCTGGTCATGTGGTGTACAGATGAATATGCGACAGTTGCTACACAGAGACTCCAAAGAGCAGCAGACATCTTGACATCATGGACAAACAAATGGTGTGTAAGTATCAACACAGAGAAATCAAGTACCACTCTGTTCACCCTCTCATCTAAACAGAAAGCAGGTAAGATCTTTGTAAATGAAATACCCTTAAGGATGGACAACCAACCCACTTACTTAGGAGTGACTCTTGACTCAAAACTGACGTGGAAGCAACACATCAACAGTGCAGAAGCAAAAGCCAGAAGAAAACTAGCCATATTAAGAAAATTGAGTGGAACCACATGGGGAGCTAGTGAAAGAATCCTCAAGAATGTATATCAGCAAAGTATTCTACCACATTTAGAATATGGCTCAACATCTTGGTGCACAGCATCAAACACTACGCTGCATAATCTAGACAAGGTTCAAAATCAGTCACTACGGATTATCACAGGTGCCATGAGGTCCACACCAATAGTAGAAATGCAGAAAATAGTTGGTGTTCAAGCGCTAAAGGAACGTAGAGACACAAAGGTCATGACCATGGGAGAAAAATTCCTTAGCTCTGTAAGCCATCCCCTGAAGGAGAGATTCAATAACTTGGCATTAGGACGGCTTAAAAGAAGCAGCTTCATTCATCAGGCCAAGCGTATGCGTAAGCTGATACCTGACCTTCCAACTGTAGTCGCTCCATTATCATCTGTACCAGAGCATACACCTTGGAAAGAAGCAGATTATACACAAATATCTATTCAGACTGAAGTGAAAGGTGTGCAGAATGGTGAGATGCAGAGTAGTCTTGTAAGATCAACAGCCACACTTAGTGTTCTAGATGACAAATATCCATGTGACACCTGGATACGTGTGTATACAGATGGATCTCCACATAATGCCATAAAGAATGGAGGGGCAGGAGCATATATTGAATATCCAAACAACACCATTGACAAGATTTCCATACCCACTGGTAAATACTGCAACAACTTTGATGCAGAAGTTAGGGCAATTATTGCTGCAGTTGAAAAACTATCAGACTCCAGAATTGATACATGTCCTGTAGTAATTCTCACAGATGCAAGATCAGTACTGGAGGCTCTTCAGTGCAACAAACTACCATACCTTAAGGATGCCTTGTCAAAAATTGGCTTACAACATGGAATCACTTTGCAATGGATTCCCTCCCACTGTGGGATACCAGGCAATGAGAAAGCTGACCAACTGGCCAAAGAGGGCACTGAAATCGAGCAACCAGACATACCAATCACTTATAATCGGAAGAAAAGCATGATAAAAACCTACAGGAAGCCACAAACACCACCACATGATGACTATCACATGCTAAACAGAAAGGAACAAGTCACCATCTTCCGTCTCCGAACAGGACACAGCCGACTCCGAAGTCATATGTATACAAAGTTTAAGGTTGGTACTACTAATCTGTGTACATGTGCCCAGGTGCCCCAAACTGTGGAACATATCCTCCAGAACTGCATCAACTACGAGTCACTGAGAAATAATTACTGGCCCAGTGAAACCACTAAAGAAGATAAGCTCTATGGTTCCATACATGAATTACAAAAAACAGTGAAATTTATCCAAGAGACAGGACTGCAGATATAGACAGACAGTGCGAACGAAGAAGAAGAAGACATGAAGTTACTATAGTCATGGGAGATTTTAATGACAACGTTGGTAAAGGAAGAACTTCAGACATCGTTGGTGACTATGGACTGGGGGAGAGGAGTGACAGAGATAGTAAATTAATTGAATGGGCAAGAATACATAGCATGGCTGTAGGAAACACCTGGTTTAAACAACATCCCCGAAGACTGGCAACGTGGTACAGCCCAGACAAAAAGACTTTTAACCAGACAGACTATGTATTAAGCAACAAACGATTCCGGAATACATAACTGACAACAAAAACCATGCCAGGAGCCGATTGCAATAGTGACCATGATCCACTGTGTGGAAAAGTTAGAATAAAGCTAAAGAAAGCAGGCAGAAAAGTGAGAAACATCAAACTGAATACAGAAGTCCTTAAAAATGACCAAGAACTGCGATAACAATACAAAGTTATTATAACAAATAGATACAATGCAATAGCAAAGATAAATAGTATAGATGAACAATGGGCAGTGTTAAGAGATTCTATCCACCAAACTGTTAAAGAGATAATACCACAGAAAAAAAGCCCCTAAAAATAAATGGATGACAGACGACATCTTAGGACTGATGAACAAGAGGAGGAGGAGTAAAAATAACCAAGAAAAATATAGCAAGATAAATAAGGAAATAAGATGCAAATGCAGGGAAGCTAAGGAAGTGTGGTTAAATGAAAAGTGCAGACAAATAAATGGAGAGATAACATCTAGACATACTGGGCATCAGCGAAATGCGATGGCCAGAAGCAGGTAAAAGATCGGCGGAAAACGGTAAGTTAATTATACATTCAGGTAGAAATGACAATAAATTCCGAGACGGAGTGGGCATTATTATGTCAAATGTAGCTGCAAAGAGCCTTGTAGAATGGGAACCAGTGAACAGTCGTATAATAAGAGCACGATACAACCTACGACACGGAAGAATGACAATAATACAGTGTTATGCACCCACGAATGATGCAGATGATGATGTGAAAGACGACTTTTATCACCAACTACAACAAATCATCAACAAAGTCCCTAAACACGACATCCTAATTGCTATGGGGGACTTCAATGCTAAGGTAGGGAAGGATAATACCGACGTTGAAAAAGTGATGGGGAAAGAAGGAATTGACATGGTTAATCAGAATGGAGAAAGATTAATTGAAATATGTTTAACAGAGGGCATGGTCATTGGAGGCACAATATTCCCACACAAAGAGATACATAAAACAACATGGATATCTCCAGATGATAGAACTAGAAACCAGATAGACCATTTTTGTATTAGAAAGCAATACAGAACATCTCTCATGGATGTAAGGGCTTATAGGGGTGCAGATGTCAACAGTGATCACAACCTGTGCATAGGGAAAATAAAACTAAAATTGAAAAGTCAACACAAGAAATCAGTACACAGAAAGATAAACATCCACAGCCTACAAGAAGAAAATACTAACATTAATTTCAATCAGGAACTTGCCAATCATTCCAAAACACCCAGTGAAGTTGAGGAGATAGGTATAGATGAGTTATGGAATTCTTACAGCACAGCCATAATCACAGCAGCAAAAGTAAGCGCTGGATTGGAAAAACCAAATAGAAAAGCATGGATATCAGATAAAACATGGAAGTATATACATGAAAGACGAGCAGTCAAATTAAACATGTTGAATGCAAAAGCAGATCATGAAAGAGATTCGGCAAAAGCAAAATACAAAGACATAGACAAGAAAGTAAAAAGTTCAGCTAGAAGGGATAAAAGAGAATACATAGACAATATGGCGAAAGAGGCAGAAAAAGCAGCAAAAACAGGAGACAGCAAAACTTTATATAACATACAAAAGAGGCTAACAGGTACTATTACATCTAAAGAAAGACCAATCCTTAGCAAAACTGGAACACTATTAACATCAAATAAAGACCAAAAGCAAAGATGGGCTGAACACTTCCAAGAAATACTCAATCGACCACACCCAAAACAATTGTTAAACCTTGAAACTGACTTACCAGCCCCACAACTAAATGTCAATCTAGATGAAATTGAATTGCATGAAATTGAAACAGCAGTGAATTTAATGGCTAACAACAAAGCTGCAGGTGAAGATGAAATAACA
This sequence comes from Achatina immaculata, assembly GCA_009760885.1. Taxonomy (NCBI): domain Eukaryota; kingdom Metazoa; phylum Mollusca; class Gastropoda; order Stylommatophora; family Achatinidae; genus Lissachatina; species Lissachatina immaculata. The sequence goes on along the minus strand of CM019696.1, from coordinate 25,502,200 downwards.
GCTGAGATGCTAAAAGCTATCAATAGTGACAACATGAGACAACTACAGAGAATGTTTAACAAGATTTGGAAAGAAGAAAAGGTCCCTTCTAATTGGAAGAAGGGAATCATTGTGAAAATACCAAAAAAGGGCAACCTTAGTGACTGTAACAACTGGAGAGGAGTAACCTTAATATCAGTTGTGTCAAAAGTATTTTGCAAGGTCATTTTGAATAGACTCAAAGATATAGTGGATACTGCAATGAGAGAAGAACAAGCAGGATTTCGAAAAGGGAGAAGCTGTCTCGACCAGATCTTTACTCTCAGAATAATACTTGAAGAACATATTGAAAAGCAGAAACCATTAATACTGAATTTCATAGATTTTAAGAAGGCATTTGATAGCATACACAGAGATTCATTATGGAGAATTTTATGTCTATATGGAATACCATCTAAAATTGTCAACATCATTAAGGACTTATACAATGGATATGGTTGTGCAGTCAAGACAGAAGAAGGGATGAGTGAATGGTTCCAGATTGAAACAGGCGTGAAACAAGGATGTATACTGTCTCCTTTACTTTTTGGGATTACAATAGACTTCATAATGAAAAAATGCTGCACAGGTAACACAGGTATTGACTGGGTACATGGGACCCAACTAGAAGATCTTGATTTTGCTGATGACATAACTCTTATCAGTAATAATGTGAATTCCATGCAAGAAAAAACAGATAGCCTATCTTCACTGGCTAGCAAAATAGGACTTGAAATTAACAAGGACAAAACAAAAATAATGAAAATTCCCATCAATCAAATGGAAAAATACACATAGAAGGGACAGATATTGAAGAAGTCAATCAATTTGCATACCTTGGCAGCTACATAGACCAGGATGGTGACACTAGAAAGGAAGTTAGGATCAGAATTGCAAAAGCAGCATCAATCTTCAAGAATCTTGAGAACATATGGAATTCAAAAGTTATAAGCACAAAAACCAAGTTAAGACTATTCAATTCAAATGTAATATCCACCCTCATTTATGCATGCGAAAGCTGGAAAACAACTAAAGAAATAGAAAAGAAATTAGACTCTTTTGAAAACAAATGCCTAAGGAAAATACTCGGCATCAAGTGGAATGAATTCAAGAACAATGCAGAGATAAGACAGATGACTGAACAACAACCAGTCTCACGGGTGATCAGGAAAAGGAGATGGACATATGTTGGCCACTTGATGAGAAGAAATGAGCAGAGAATCCCAAAACAAGCTATCAAGTGGAACACAACAGGCCGAAGAAAAAGGGGCAGACCGCGTGAAACTCTGAAGAGAACATTATTAAGAGAGGCCAAGTTAACAGGCATAAAATCCTTTGATGAGGTTGAAAGACTCGCCGAAGACAGGAAAAATTGGCGAACTACTTTGCGAGCCCTATGTGACGTCTAACGGCACGGGAAGGATATAAGATATAAGATATAAGATAATAAAGACAGCAAAAACATGCACAAACGAATTAGTGAACTCACAGGCAGGAAAACAAAATATACCACAGGCTGCCTGAAATCAAAAGAAGGTAAAATGTTAATGGGAAAAGAAGACATTGTAGAAAGGTGGACAGAGTACATCGGTGAGCTTTATGGAGGAGAAAGACCAGAATTAACACCAGGTACTGAAAACTGTGAGGGACCACCAATACTTGAAGATGAAATCATAGATGCCATCAAACACATGAAGAAAGGAAAAGCGACTGGGCCTGATAATATAACAATAGAAGAAGTAGAGGCGCTAGAGGAGCTAGGAATAAAAATAATAACCAAGTTACTGAATGACATTTACAACAGTGGTTATATGCGAGTGATTTGCTTAAATTCACGTTTATAGCACTACCAAAGAAACCAGGTGCAAAGGAATGTGATGACTACCGGACTATCAGCCCCTCATGTCACATAACGAAGATACTTCTGAGAATTATTATGAGAAGAACAAGGAAAAAGATAAAAATGGAAATATCAGATAAACAGTTTGGATTTGTTGAAAGAAAGGGAACACACAATGCCATTTTTGCTTTACGAACACTAACAGAAATAGCTTTAGAAGTATAGAAAGATCTCTACTTATGCTTCATTGATTACACCAAGGCATTCGACAAGGCGAAACATAATGAAATTATTAAAATGCTTGAGGACATCAATATAGACGGCAAAGACCTGAGGATTGTAAAACATCTATACTGGCGGCAAGAACAGCAGTTCAAGTTGAAAATAGAACTGGAAAATGTCAACCTATAAAGCAAGGGGTGCGACGAGGATGTGCACTATCTCCAGACCTTTTTTCTCTATACAGCGAGAATATTCTAAGAACGATCATCACAGAATCAGGCATAAAAATTGGAGGATACAATATTAACAACCTTCTTTTTGCTAACGACACAGTAATGATAGCTGAGAACCAACAAGTAATGTGGTTTATTAGAAGAATGTTGCGAATCCCCTCGACAGCAAAAATAACTAATGAAGAATGTATGAGAAGAGCTGGAGAGACGAAAAATCTTGTCAAAAAAATAAGAGAGAGAGAGACAGTGTACTTTCATAGGACAAGCAATGAAAAGAGGGGGCAGCTCAGAAGATAAGTACTGTACATCTAGACCTAGCCGATGGTAAGTTGGACACGATTATTGTCTAAAAACATCACATTACTTCTTTTTTCCTAAAAAAAGCTCTGCATTCATGCATTTAGTTATATTCTGAAAGATAATAGGTACACGGAAATACTGTTTTTCATTCAATTTTGCAACTATACCTCCTATACACATCAAGTCCCGTGCTTTTAACTTGGCAAAAAACTGAACCTCCATGTTGTGTCCCCCCTGGCACGGAAAGAACTAGTGCTATGGTCGAAGATCGTGAGAAATAAAAGAAATGATGACTGAGGTAAAACTGGTCCTAGTAATAAAGTAGATGGAGGTATATGGTTCAGTTTTACTAAAAGACAGAAAGAGTAAGGAAAGCGGACAGAAACAAGAATAGCAGAAAGTAAGATGAACATATATAAATGAAGAACTTATAACAATCCAATATTCTAGCAAACGCCTTTTTTTCAAAGATCAGATACAAAAATAACACAACAGATAAATCCTCTATTTCTGGAAACATGCAACAAGCTTCTAGGAAGAAGTGGGAAATCCCGGAATGAAATTTTCTTGAAATTGAAGAAACCCTGACCGTAGTCTGAATATTAGCATACAGCGGTATAAATCAAAGCACTGTAATCCCAGTAAATAAAAGTACTAATACAACCTCAGCCAGTCAAATTGTAGCAGTATATTAGACGTGGACTCTTAGCATAAGTTTTATTTGAAAAGGCTAATTACACATTTCATAGACTAACTAACTGCAACTTCCTAAACGAAATACAAATTTCAACTTTTTCTAGATCCTAGGTCCTAACCGTCATTTTTCTTCCATCTTGTCTTCCCTAGAACTTTTGTTGTCTGCTAGTCCTTATCGTCTACTCTCTTTCCTCTCTCTCTCTCTCTCTGCTCAAGTGCCGCACGGTGCCTTCTTCATCTGGCCTAGCACAACCAGAGGATCGGGATTTCCCGATTATTCCGTACTTGGTTTCTCCCTTTAAAACAAAAATTACGCTAACTGCCCACTTCTATATACTGCTACAAAGGCATTAATATATTCTCAGTTGATGTAAGTATTAATACAGTCAATCAAAGCATTAATATAACCCAAGCCATAGTATTAATAAAGTCAATCCAAGCATTAATATAAGCACAGTCACCAAATATTAATGGTCAATCAAAGTATTAATATCCCCCCCCCAACTTTATCAAAGTATCAATATACCCCCCTAAATTCAGTCAAAGTATTAATATAACCCCAGTCAGAGTAATTATACCCCCCCCCCCACTCAATCACAGTATTAATATACCCCCCTCAACTCAATCAAAGTAATTACATACCCCCAACTCAACCAAAGTATTAATTAATATACCCCCAACTCAACCAAAGTATTAATTAATATACCCCTCAACGCAATCAAAGTATTAATATACCCCCCCTCTCAACTCAATCAAAGTAATTATATACCCCTCAACTCAATCAAAGTATTAATATACCCCTTCCCCCGCTCAATCTAAACATTAAAACATTGATATACCCCACTGAAAGTTTTTTTTAGTAATACATCATAAAAGTCCCAGATCCCTGTTTGTACAGACATTTAAGCATATGGGTTTATAGCAGTTTCACATTTAGGGGACCCAGTTTGTTTTGCCACGATTACTTAGCTTCATAAATGGGTTCATTCGGGGTATCTGCTGCCTGTTTTCTGTCTCCCTGCATTATTGTGCGTTCCTTTGGCCAACAATTTTGCCCCATTTTAACGCTTCACTTGTGAATCCTTCATTCTCTACCGGAATAAATTTTTATGAGAAATTTTGGTAAAAAGAAACTAACTGGGTTAGAAATGTGTTATTTTTCATTTTATTTAGATTCTTCCCTAAATATTGCTATGAGCATTGATTCGTGTAGGTATGCAAGATATGCCAAGAGAACTTTGTCTCTCGCCATTTTAAAAGGAGAGGACCCCCCCCCCCCCAAAAAAAAAAACAAACCATTATCTCAAAGGTTCCCGCTAAGATTGGCAACTCTGTTCCAAGTTGAGCACGCACGCAACGTTTTTTCCGGGGAAAACCCGTCGTGCGTGTATCCGGTCGTTTGTAGCAGCATCGTAAACAACTTATCACCAACACGAGATGTGGTTCTGCACATGACAGAGATAGCAGTGTGTTTTTAAAAATGTGCCCCCGGTTTCTCGAGTGTGAAATTTAACCGTTTCAGAGAGGACGAAAGAAGAGCGAGGGTAAGCTCCAGTAAATTATGACTCAACTTTGTACATTTTGGTCTGTACACCCCCTCGAGTGTACATTTTTCTTTCATTGGCTTGTATTTTTTTAAAATTTCATTTCGTCTTGTTTCAACTCTGTAATCGTCTTTCAACACAGTTCATTATACTGTTCAGGAAGTGGAAAAAAAAGACGAGACACAAATGAGGCTTCATGCTGTTATTTTACCATTTAAAAATAATATACATTATTTATTTAATGTAGATCTACTCCTATTTAACGTCTGGTGTAGAAATTATAAGATCGCTTAAGTTTATTATTTTTAAAAATATATCTTAAAACAATCCTGAATGTTGACAGCAAAGAATGGCCAAGCGCGTGAAAGTCGCTTCACGTCTACGAGTGTAAGTTCGTTTTCGGACCCAGTATCTCCTTAACAAACAGTACCAGAGATTTAAGTTGTTGAGAAAGTCGCAACATCAACGTCTTGAACTCAGTGCTCGTTATCAGAATAAAACACGAGTAAAACAATCACAAATTCTAGTTTAATTCAAATTCCATAACCGAATAAAATGAATATTTTTTTAAAGTTTCACTTCACAGTCGATTATTGTCTAGTCGTTGAACGTCACATAGGGCTCGCAAGGTAGCTCGCCAATTTTTCCTGTCTTCGGCGAGCCTCGTCAAGGGATTTTATGCATATTAATTTGGCCTCTCTTAACAATGTCCTGTAAGTTTCATATGATCTGCCTCTTTTTCTTTGGCCCGTTGTGTTCCACTTGATAACTTGTTTTGGGATTCTCTGACTTGTTTCTTCTCATCACGTGACCACCATATGTCCATCTCCTTTTCCTAACAAGGACAAAACAAAAATAATGAAACTTCCCATTAATAAAAAAAACCAGTCTCATGGTCACCTATGAGACTGGTTGTTGTTCAGTCATCTGTCTTATCTCTGCATTGTTCTTGAATTCGTTCCACTTGATGCCGAGTATTTTCCTTGGGCATTTGTTTTCAAAAGAGTCTAATTTCTTCTCTATTTTTATTTAGTTGTTTTCCAGCTTTTGCATGCATAAATGAAGGTGGATATTACATTTGAATGGAATATCTTAACTTGGTTTTTGTGCTTATAACTTTTGAATTCCATATGTTCTCAAAATTCTTGAAGATTGATGCTGGTTTTGCAATTTTAATTCTAACTTCCTTTCTGGTGTCACCATCCTGGTCTGTGTAGCAGCCAAGGTATGCAGATTGATTGACTTCTTCAATATCTGTCCCTTCTACATATATTTTTCCATTTTTATTAATGGGAAGTTTCATTATTTTTGTTTTGTCCTTGTTAATTTCAAGTTCTGTTTTGCTAGCCAGTGAAGACAGGATATCTGTTTTTTTCTTGCATGGACTTCACATTGTTACTCATAAGAGTTATGTCATCAACAAAATCAAGATCTTCTAGTTGGGTCCCATGTACCCAGTCAGTACCTGTGTTACCTGTGCAGCATTTTTTCATTATGAAGTCTTATTTTTTTCATTTTTCACAAAGCAAAGGAGACAGTATTCATCCTTGTTTCACACCTGTTTCAATCTGGAACCATTCACTCATCCCTTCTTCTGTTTTGACTGCACAAACATATCCATTGTATAAGTCATTAATGATGTTGATAGTTTTAGATGGTATTCCATATAGACTTAAAATTCTCCATAATGAATCTCTGTGTATGCTATCAAATGCCTTTATAAAATCTATGAAGTTCATTATTAATGGTTTCTGCTTTTCAATATGTTCTTCAAGTATTATTCTTAGAGTAAAGATCTAGTCGAGACATTTTCTCCTTTTTCGAAATCTTGCTTGTTCTCTCATTGCAGTATCCATTATATCTTTAAGCCTATTCAAAATGACCTTGCAAAATACTTTTGACACAACTGATATTAAGGTTACTCCTCTCCAATTGTTAAAGTCACTAAGGTTGCCTTTTTTGGTATTTTAAAAATGATTCCTTTTTTCCATTTAGAAGGGACCTTTTCTTCTTTCCAAATCTTATTAAACATTAGTTATCTCATGTTGTCACTATTGATAGCTTTTAACATTGCAGGTGTTATTTCATCTTCACCTGCAGCTTTGTTGTTAGTCATTAAATTCACTGCTGTTTCAGTTTCAGGCAGTGTAATTTCATCTAGGTTGACATTTAATTGTGGGGCTGGTAAGTGAGTTTCAGGGTTTAACAATTCTTTTGGGTGTGGTCGATTAAGTATTTCTTGGAAGTGTTCAGCCAATCTTTTCATTTTGGTCTTTACTTGATGTTAATAGGGTTCTAGTTTTGCTAAGGAGAACAGCCAAATGAGTGACATAGCACAACATATGCATTGTTTATAGATTTTGAGAAAGCTTTTGACAGTGTCAACAGAGATGCACTGTGGAAAATCCTAAGATGGCATGGCCTCCCCCATAGATAGTGAATGTAATCAAAGCCTTATACGAGGGTTTTCAGTGCAAAGTGATCTGTGGAGAACACACCTCCAGCAGCTTTAGGGTACAAACAGGAGTGAAACAGGGATGTGTACTATCACCAACATTATTTATCTTGGCAGTAGACTGGTTAATGAAGGAGGCAACATCAGACAAACGCAGAGGATTACAATGGACCCTTGACACAGTGCTAGAGGACCTTGACTTTGCAGATGACATTTGTCTACTGTCAAGCAGCCACAAAGATATGCAAGATAAAATAAACAAGCTAACTCAGAATGCAAACAACATAGGACTAAAGATCAACATAGGAAAGACAAAGTTAATGAAGCAAAATGTGAACAACAGAAGTGTACTCAGAGTAGGTAGCAAGTTAGTGGAGGAGGTCAATGAATTTGTATACCTTGGCAGTAGAGTAGTAGAAAATTGGAGACAGCACAGCATGATAAAAACCTACAGGAAGCCACAAACACCACCACATGATGACTATCACATGCTAAACAGAAAGGAACAAGTCACCATCTTCCGTCTCCGAACAGGACACAGCCGACTCCGAAGTCATATGTATACAAAGTTTAAGGTTGGTACTACTAATCTGTGTACATGTGCCCAGGTGCCCCAAACTGTGGAACATATCCTCCAGAACTGCATCAACTACGAGTCACTGAGAAATAATTACTGGCCCAGTGAAACCACTAAAGAAGATAAACTCTATGGTTCCATACATGAATTACAAAAAACAGTGAAATTTATCCAAGAGACAGGACTGCAGATATAGACAGACAGTGCGAACGAAGAAGAAGAAGGAGACAGCACAGAGGACATCAACAGCAGACTTACTAGAACAAACCAGGCTTTTGAAATGCTGCAGACTATATGGAAATCTAAAAAAACTAAGCATAAATACGAAAATCAGGATATTTAAGAGTAATGTTCTAAGTGTACTACTCTATGGAAGTGAATGCTGGAAAATCACCAAAACAATAGAAAACAAGTTGAGTTCTTTCTAGACTAAATGTTTACGAAGAGTTAGAAAAATATTTTGGCCAAACACATTAAGAAATAACATCTTGTTGGCAGAAATGGCAGAAAATACAGAACATTACATTTACAGCTATCTTGAAGCATAATATGTATACTTTTAACGTGGAAATAATTTGTTACATTCATTTCTACAACTATACCCTATACATATCAAGACCCGGGCTTTTTTGTGTGGCACAGATGGTAACGTCCGCGTTTTTTGGTTTTTTTTTTTCTGTGGCACGGGAAGAGTCTTGCTTAGTGTTACTACAATAACACTTCCGGTTTCCGAGTCGAGCGCTTTATGTTATTATAGTATTTCATGTTTTGTTTCTACAAAAACGGTGTAACTTTTTAATTGTACACGTTTTATTTGCGCATGTCCAGTGACTTTTTCATCATGGCGGAAGCGTGGTTAGTAACGAGCGAAGTCGGGCGTGAAAATCTAATTTTTTTATCGTTAATTTTCAATTTTTGATGATGGATATAGGGATGTGGATATGCCCTATGACTAGACCACTGTTCTTGAATGTATTCCAAGTAGATCTATACATATTAGACGACTGGAGAAGTAGTTAGAAGGTTATTTCAGACATTATTTTAACGAGAATGGCACATACCATGACAAGACGAGATCGACAGGGTAGATCTAGACATCTCAGATGGTAAGTACTGTACATCTAGACCTAGCCGATGGTATGTAGGACACAGTTATTGTCTAAAAACATCACATTACTTCTTTTTCCTAAAAAAAACTCCGCGTTTATGAACTCTTAATAGATTTACAGCTATTTTAATGCATAATACGTATACTTCTAACGTGGGAATAATTTGTTAATTCAGTTTTACAACTATACATTAATACATATCAAGACCCGCGCTTTTTGTCTGGCACAGATGGAACGTCTGCGATTTTTGCCTCTGGCACGGGAAGAGTTAAGATCCGAAGTTTCTCTTGCATTTGTGTGTGGCTGTATGCAAGAAGTGCCACATCATCTGCAAAATCAAGATCTTCCAATTGGATCCACAGTGTCCATTGTAACCCATTTCTTTTTCTTTGTGTGTTAGTTTTCATGATCCAGTCAATTGCTAGAAGAAATAGGAATGATGATAGCAAACATCCCTGCCGCACGCCTGATTCCACTTTAAAACTTTCTGTGAGAGCTCCTCCATGCACAGTTCTGCAAGTTGTTCCTTCATATATGGTCTTTATCAGCTTTGTTATCTTGGCTGGGATACCATAGTGTTCCAGTAGTTTCCATAGCATTCTATGATCTAAACTATCAAATGCTTTCTCATAATCAATATTAGTCTACCTTAATTATGCAAAAATTCAGCTAAACTGGGACTGTATATTAAGAGACAAAAAACAAAGATAATGAAAAGTAATAGTGCAAACAGTAACCCCGTGGTAATTGAGGGAGTGTCAGTTGAGGAAGTAGATTATTTCACATATTTAGGCAGCATAGTGGATAAAATAACAGGAAAAATAGAAGGAAGAAGATCAAGAGGAAGACCAAGAGAAATGATACTGGACAGTCTGACGGGATGGCGTGAGAGGAGATCACCAACTGAGCTGATGGCCTGCATGAAGGATCGGATACTCTGGAGAAGCATAATAGCCAACGCCAGTCGGCACGGCACATGATGATGATGATGATGATAGTGGATAAATACGGGGAAATTGAAACGGATGTTAAAGCTAGAATAACCAAGGCCAGGACAGTATTTATCCGGCTTAACAAAATATGGTCATCTAAGAACATCAAAACAAGAACCAAACTTAGGCTTTTCAATACAAACGTAAAGACTGTCCTGCTATATGGTTCAGAGACATGGGTTATGACCAAGACAATACAACAGAGGATACAACAATTCATGAACTACTGCTTGAGGTGGATTTTAAACATTAAATGGCCAGACAAGATCAGGAACGAGGAGGTCTGGGAAAGGGCAGGAAAAGAACCTATGAACCTACAAATCATGTCTAGGAAGTGGAGATGGATTGACCACACTCTGAGGAAACCCGACACCAACATAGCAAGACAGACACTGACATGGAATCCTCAAGGAAATAGAAAACGAGGAAGACCTAGACTTACTTGGAGAAGAGAAATTATGACAGTGCTAAGAGACAAGGGATGCAAGTGGAAGGAAACAGAGAGAATAATTCCAAGAACAGGGATGACTGGACAGCCTTTATCCGTGGCCTGTGTTCTCAAGGGAGTGAAAGGCGATGATGATGATGATGATGATGATGTATGCTAATGTAAGTTTTTTAGCATATTTAATTTAGACTAATGTAAGTGTTCTGATCATGTTTAAAGTAGACTAATGTAAGTGTTCTGATCATGTTTAAAGTAGACTAATGTAAGTGTTCTGATCATGTTTAAAGTACACTAATGTAAGTGTTCTGATCATGTTTAGACTAATGTAAGTGTTCTGATCATATTTAAACTAGACTAATGTAAGTGTTCTGATCATGATTAAACATGCTCAAAACACTTACATTACCCTACCTTAAACGTGATCAGAACACTTACATTACTCTACATTTGGACAAAATCATCTAACACAAAGCATACTTTATGATTAAGTGTTGAACATCTAAAGTATGTAATTTATTGAATATTGGTACTGAAAGTGGCAGAATGTTTGTATGCGTCACTCATCATTAACATAACCAGCCGAAAGCACACTGGGCCTGAAGATTCTTCGAAGCATTGAACAAAAAATTGATTGCTGGATGACAGATGTGCTACATCCACAGAATCATCAATTTCTCTTTCTCTCTTCCGACGAGGCATATAGAGGACGCTACGACACTTGCGCATGCGTCAATGAAAGTTCGTGAACTAGAGATTCTAACGTAAAGTTCTCGATGTATTCACCTGTATACGCGCCATCGTGGAATTATTTCTTTGTTTCTGTAATCCATAAGAGTACCCATATTCAAACAATATGAATAAACATTTAGAAAAACTGTGGTTAGAAAATGAATTGTTTGTGAAACTGGTCACGATGCCGGCCGAGATGACAGGAAAGTTGAGAGAGAGAAAGAGAGAGAGAGAGAGAGAGAGGTATCGCACATCGCTTTCCCGGGAAAAGTTCAAAATTCAAAGTACGTTGTCTACAGAACTTTTATCGCTTTCTCACAATCGTAAAGTCGGAATATCGTAAGTCGAGGAACTTTTGTATAATGAATTTTAACTAATATTATCTGTTCTGAAGCAGGTATTTTTCCATAAAAAATAAACAGTAATAATCATGCTTATCTTTTTTCTGCCTTGTCTCATAGACAGACATATTCTTCTTTGTTTCGACATAAACAGCCATCAGATTATCTCTCTCTCTCTCTCTCTCTCTCTCTCTCTGTAACTTTATCTCTCTAATCTCACTTTATCTCTTTCCCACACTTGTCTCTCTCTTCCTCACTTTTCATCTCTCTTTACATCTCTCTCCCCCATAATTTCTTTCTTTTTATCCCACAGTTTCTCTCTCTTTCTCCGTCATTTTGTTACTCTCCTTCCTCATTTTATCTGTCTCTCTCTCTTCCTCCTCTCTCTCTTTATCTTACACACATACTCTCATGCGCACCTTCTCTCCTCCTCACCTTATCTCTCTATCTCTCACATTTATATCCCTCACTCCCCCACCTTACTCCCTCATTCTCTCTCCCTCACTTACCTTCTCTTCATCATTCTCTCCCTGGCACTGTCTCTCCCTCCTTCATGTGTCTCTCTTCCTTGTCTCATCTCTCCGTCGAGTGTAGAGGAGAGAAAGAGAGAGAGGAGGAGGAGAAGACATAAATACTGAGTTGCCTGTTTGCACCAGTGTTTAACTAACGCCAGACGTTTTAAGAAGCATTATCATTTATATTAAAGGAAAAAAAAAACGAAACGGAAAAACCACTAAGGTACGGACGTGTTATGTGTCATGTATGAACCATGTGCTTTTGTACGGTCTTCCTTAATTATAAAATGGTTAAAATAACATTTTTGTATGTTCTTCCTGTATGATAAGGCAGGTTAAAGTGACATACATTGCTCTGAATGGTAAAAAAAAAAAAAGCGCGTAAATGTGTGTTCTGGCATGTTTGCAATCAGGAGCGCATATGCGGGTGAAGTTTGTAACAAAATATTCGGTTTTTCGAACCGAAAAACTTTTGTTTTCAGAGAGAGAGAGAGAGAGAGAGATGAACATGAACAACTAGGCTTGCTTTATCTTCTCGTGGCGCGGGTGGTTAATGTGTTGTATTGGAGACTGGAGTCTGTCCTTTTATTCTTTTCTTTAACTGTTTTCTTTTAAACTATGTCTAAAGTGCCTTGTCTACTGTTTCTTCCTCTCATGTCTGAAGTGCCTTGTCTACTATTTCTTCCTCTCATGTCTAAAGTGGCTTGTCTGCTATTTCTTCCTCTCGTGTCTAAAGTGCCTTGTCTACTGTTTCTTCCTCTCATGTCTAAAGTGCATTGTCTACTATTTCTTCCTCTCATGTCTAAAGTGGCTTGTCTACTATTTCTTCCTCTCATGTCTAAAGTGGCTTGTCTACTATTTCTTCCTCTCATGTCTAAAGTGCCTTGTCTACTATTTCTTCCTCTCATGTCTAAAGTGCATTGTCTACTATTTCTGCCTCTCATGTCTAAAGTGCATTGTCTACTATTTCTTTCTCTCATGTCTAAAGTGCCTTGTCTACTATTTCTTCCTCTCACGTGTAAAGTGGCTTGTCAACCATTTCTTCCTCTCATGTCTAAATTGGCTTGTCTACTTTTCTTCCTCTCATTTCTAAAGTTCCTTGTCTACTAATTTTTTCTCCCGTGCCTAAAATGCTTAGTCTACTTTATGTTTTTTAAACTAATCTCACAACAAAACACTTGACACACAAAAAATGTCACTCCGTGTCTGATTATGAGTACCAGGACATGTAATTAGGATACCGCCTTCTGCGTTTGTTTACAGTTCATAATGTGTAGGAGGTCAGAACACACCAGATTCTGTTAAGCGGCTTACTAAATATTGCTCCTGTGTCCTGGCTATTTTACATGGGCCTTGTGAGTGATCTACTTTAGTGGCGTGAGTTATTTGCATTTAGCTGGTTAGAACGTTTAGCAAAATCAAGATTTGTGTTTAACATTTTCTTAACGTTTACAACAGATGAAAAAATTCTGTGGAAGCAAGCTGGTTACCCACTTAGTTCGTCAGTCAGCCAAGCAGCTGGCCAGTCGGTCAGTTACTCAGTCAATCAGCTGGCCAGTCGGTCAGTTACTTAGTCGGCCAGTCAAACAGCTGGCCAGTCGGTCAGTTACTTAGTCAGTCAGTCAAACAGCTGGCCAGTCGGTCAGTTACTTAGTCGGCCAGTCGATCAGTTACGTAGTCTGCGATTCAGACAGCTGGGTCAGTCATCAAGTTAGTTCGTCACTTAAGCAGCCATTAAGTTTGTTACATAGTTCCTCACTCAGTCACTCAGTCAGTCAATCTGTTACATAGCTTGTCACTCAGTCAGTCTGTCTGTAAAATAATTCGTCAGTCAGTCTGTTACTTGGCTCGTCATTCAGTCAGTAAGTTTGTTACATAGTTCGTCACTCAATCAGTCAGTCTGTTACATAGCTCGTCACTCAGTCAGTCAGTTACTTAGCTCGTCACTCAGTCAGTCAGTCTGTTACATAGCTCGTCACTCAGTCAGTTTGTTACTTAGCTCGTCACTCAGTCAGTCTGTTACATATCTCGTCACTCAGTCAGTCAGTCTGTTATATAGTTCATCACTCAGACAGTCAGTCTGTTACATAGTTCGTCAATCAGTCATTAAATCTATTACATAGTTCGTCACTAAGTCAGTCAGTAAGTTTGTTACTTAGTTCATCACTCAGTCAGTCAGTTAGTTTGTTACTTAGCTGTCGGTCAGTAAGTTTGTTACATAGTCCGTCACTCAGTAGGTCAGGAAGTAATTCATTTACTCAGGATCATCATCATCATCATCATCATGATCATCATCATCATCATCATACTCTTAGGTCAAATGGTCTCCACAGTCAAGAACACTTCCCGAAACGTCCACTGTCTAAAGACTTACGACCCATGGAAAGAGCATGGAAGGAAAACGGTGAGACACACATAAAGTGTTCCTGCTGACGATGAGGATCACGGAGACAACCCGTCTCCTTGTCTGGATGGCTGCAGTAGAAGACATCATCCACAGACAATGAATGACAGCCCTCAGGGCGAGGTTCGCCAGACTGGCGCTACACGTGTGTCTGTCAGTGAAATGAGAGAAAATGGAACATTATAGGAAAGTCAGTCCCATAAATAAGGGATTTCAGGCAAATCCAAGAAGTGTAAGGAAAAAAAAAAAAAGGGGGGGGGGGTATAAACCAGGTATTGAAATAAAATGATACATTCCATAGACATATTTCCCGTCACTTTTTTCTGTCCAGTAAAGCCCCCAAGCCCGTATCAATATGATCTGTTTATTACAGCACTTACATCAAGAGTCATGGCGAGTTGTGACGTCACCATCAAACGACTCATTGAAAAGAGCCAAGAGGCCAAGAAACGTGCCTTCTGTCCGTACAGCAATTTCAAGGTCGGCGCGGCTTTGCTCACCAAAGACGGGAACATTATTACAGGTGCTCGCTTTTTTTCAGACCTTTCATAAATTACTGTGTACAGAAGGCTGTTTCAGTTTGATCACTAATTTTGTTTGTTTGTTTGTTTGTTTCTTTAACTCTTAGTTTTCCAGGAACCGGCTAGCGTAATGGTTAGAGCACTCGTCTAACAATTGAATGGTCGAGGGTTCAAATCCCCAGATGAGCGGGGATTTTTTTCAAGCTTTATAAAATGAAACTTTCGTCAGAGAAAATCTGGGGAGAAATTTGGGAACTGGCCATCCTACCTCATACACTGATGACGCAGCATAATGAGGTCTCTAAGCTTCATCCCCATTTGCCATGGGACTACCTTTACCTTTTTTTTTTTTTTTTACCTTGGAAGCACGACATGGACCAAGCTGGAGCTCGATCCCAGCAAAAGTGAGAGAGGGGGAGAGCGGAGAGAGAGAGAAATAATCTTTTTTTGTTTGCCCTGTGTTGGTTGCGTTGTCGTGTCATAGTTTGTAAGTTGGGCTGTGCTATCTGAGCCTTTCAACCCCACACATCCATCTTCAGCAGGGTGCATTTTTATGGTAAGTGTGCCTTCATATTCCATCTGGATCATTCTACCAGACTACTGTCTCTTTCTAGAGGTAGAATTAGGTCATGGTCATCCTAAGCTCCTTCCTGCCTTTTCTCTTATTCTGGTGCAGTCTGATCATCAGTCCCCTGTAGTCCCAGCACAGTCTGATGATGGTCATCAGTCCCCTGTAGTCCCAGTGCAGTCTGATGATGATGACCAGTCCCCTGTAGTCTCAGTGCAGTCTGATGATGGTCATCAGTCCCCTGTAGTCTCAGTGCAGTCTGATGATGGTCATCAGTCCCCTGTAGTCTCAGTGCAGTCTGATGATGGTCATCAGCCCCCTGTAATCTCAGTGTAGTCTGATGATGATGGTCATCAGTCCCCTGTAGTCTCAGTGCAGTCTGATGATGGTCATCAGTCCCCTGTAGTTTCAGTGCAGTCTGATGATGGTCATCAGTCCCCTGTAGTCTCAGTGCAGTCTGATGATGGTCATCAGTCCCCTGTAGTCTCAGTGCAGTCTGATGATGGTCATCAGCCCCTTGTAGTCTCAGTGTAGTCTGATGATGATGACCAGTCCCCTGTAGTCTCAGTGTGGTCTGATGATGGTCATCAGTCCAATGTATTCTCAGCACACTCTGATGATGATGACCAGTCCCCTGTAGTCCCAGCACAATCTGATGATGATGACCAGTCCCCTGTAGTCCCAGCGCAGTCTGATGATGATGACCAGTCCCCTGTAGTCTCAGCGCAGTCTGATGATGGTCATCAGTCCCCTGTAGTCTCATTGCAGTCTGATGATGGTCATCAGTCCCCTGTAGTCTCATTGCAGTCTGATGATGGTCATCAGTCCCCTGTAGTCTCAGTGCAGTCTGATGATGATGACCAGTCTCCTGTAGTCTCAGCACAGTCTGATGATGATGACCAGTCCCCTGTAGTCCCAGCACAATCTGATGATGATGACCAGTCCCCTGTAGTCCCAGCGCAGTCTGATGATGATGACCAGTCCCCTGTAGTTTCAGTGCAGTCTGATGATGGTCATCAGTCCCCTGTAGTCTCAGTGCAGTCTGATGATGGTCATCAGTCCCCTGTAGTCTCAGTGCAGTCTGATGATGGTCATCAGTCCCTTGTAGTCTCAGTGTAGTCTGATGATGATGACCAGTCCCCTGTAGTCTCAGTGTGGTCTGATGATGGTCATCAGTCCAATGTATTCTCAGCACACTCTGATGATGATGACCAGTCCCCTGTAGTCCCAGCACAATCTGATGATGATGACCAGTCCCCTGTAGTCCCAGCGCAGTCTGATGATGATGACCAGTCCCCTGTAGTCTCAGCGCAGTCTGATGATGGTCATCAGTCCCCTGTAGTCTCATTGCAGTCTGATGATGGTCATCAGTCCCCTGTAGTCTCATTGCAGTCTGATGATGGTCATCAGTCCCCTGTAGTCTCAGTGCAGTCTGATGATGATGACCAGTCCCCTGTAGTCCCAGCACAATCTGATGATGATGACCAGTCCCCTGTAGTCCCAGCGCAGTCTGATGATGATGACCAGTCCCCTGTAGTCTCAGCGCAGTCTGATGATGGTCATCAGTCCCCTGTAGTCTCATTGCAGTCTGATGATGGTCATCAGTCCCCTGTAGTCTCATTGCAGTCTGATGATGGTCATCAGTCCCTTGTAGTCTCAGTGCAGTCTGATGATGGTCATCAGTCCCCTGTAGTCTCAGTGCAGTCTGATGATGGTCATCAGTCCCCTGTAGTCCCAGTGCAGTCTGATGATGATGACCAGTCCCCTGTAGTCCCAGTGCAGTCTGATGATGGTCATCAGTCCCCTGTAGTCTCAGTGCAGTCTGATGATGGTCATCAGTCCCCTGTAGTCTCAGTGCAGTCTGATGGTGGTCATCAGTCCCCTGTAGTCTCAGTGTATTCTGATGATGATGACCAGTCCCCTGTAGTCCCAGCGCAGTCTGATGATGATGACCAGTCCCCTGTAGTCTCAGTGCAGTCTCTGATGATGGTCATCAGTCCCCTGTAGTTTCAGTACAGTCTGATGATGGTCATCAGTCCCCTGTAGTCTCATTGCAGTCTGATGATGGTCATCAGTCCCCTGTAGTCTCAGTGCAGTCTGATGATGGTCATCAGTCCCCTGTAGTCTCAGTGCAGTCTGATGATGGTCATCAGTCCCCTGTAGTCTCAGTGCAGTCTGATGATGGTCATCAGTCCCCTGTAGTCCCAGTGCAGTCTGATGATGATGACCAGTCCCCTGTAGTCTCATTGCAGTCTGATGATGGTCATCAGTCCCCTGTAGTCTCAGTGCAGTCTGATGATGGTCATCAGTCCCCTGTAGTCTCAGCGCAGTCTGATGATGGTCATCAGTCCCCTGTAGTCTCAGTGCAGTCTGATGATGGTCATCAGCCCCCTGTAGTCTCAGTGCAGTCTGATGATGATGACCAGTCCCCTGTAGTCTCAGTGCAGTCTGATGATGGTCATCAGGTCCTTGTAGTTCCAGCGCAGTCTGATGATGGTCATCAGTTCCCTGTAGTCCCAGCACAGTCTGATGATGATGACCAGTCCCCTGTAGTCTCAGTGGAACACAAGACGTCAACAAAGGACTTCTAGCCAATCCTGTCTTAAGCAAGTCAGGATACCTCAAACCATGTCTTTCGCGCGTTCTTTAGTCCTTCCTGTATTGTGCGTCTCCATGTCCCCAATGGCCTGCCCCTTTTTCTTTTCCCTTGAGGTGTCCAAGTCAAGGCACTGTAGGGGTGTCTTGTTCTTTCCATTCATAGTATGTGGCCCAGCCATTTCTATCTTCATCTTTTAACCTCTTTAGTAATGTTCTTAGTGTCGGCTCCTCGTTTGTCACTTGTTCTTCCCAGTATATTCTGAAAAATTGTCCTGAGGCATCTTCCTTCACACCAACTCAATCTTCTTCTGATTCTCTGACTGGCTCTCCATGTTTCAGCTGCATATAATAAAATGAAGCATACATTGGAGTTATAAATTCTGATCTTGAGGTTCGCATGGATACAATGATAACCTCAAAGTAATAATTCATGGTGAAAATGCAGGTTTTTTAAAGTTTTTTTAAAAATTTGTCCTGCGCGGCATCAGCCCTAGTTAAAACTCTGATGATGATTATGATGAATCATATTTTGTGTAACAGATTTGCAGGCAGGTCTGCCATAATTAAGCCACTGCCTGTGTACAGAACCTACCTGAACATTGGTGTAGCATTTACATCATAACTTTTATTTCCTGCACATAACCAGGTTGCAATGTAGAAAACGCTTCCTATTCTCTGACCTGCTGCGCAGAAAGAACTGCCGTTTTCAAAGCCATATCAGAGGGTTACAGTGAGTTCAAGGCCATAGCAATAGCCAGGTAATATTCCACATGTCCTTGTTCAATTCAGGTTAAAGTTTTGACTGCCAGGAATTGTAAACAGAATTGGTTGCTTAGGAATCTTTTATCAAGTGCAGGCATTAAATGTTGATAATGCTGTGAAGTCATAGTTTATAAATGCTCCATCTAAGTTGTGTAGGCAGCTCTAAGTTGTGTGGGCAGCTCCATCTAAGTTGTATGAGCAGTTCCATCTAATTTGTGTGGGCAGCTCCATCTAATTTGTGTGGCTGCTCCATCTAATTTGTGTGGCAGCTCCATCTAATTTGTGTGGCTGCTCCAATTTGTGTGGCAGCTCCATCTAAGTTGTGTGGGCAGCTCCATCTAACTTGTGTGGGCAGCTCCATCTAAATTGTGTGGCTGCTCCAATTTGTGTGGCAACTCCATCTAATTTGTGTGGCAGCTCCATCTAAGTTGTGTGGGCAGCTCCGTCTAACTTGTGTGGGCAGCTCCATCTAAATTGTGTGGCTGCTCCATCTAAGTTGTGTGGGCAGCTCCATCTAAGTTGTGTGGGCAGCTCCATCTAATTTGTGTGGGCAGCTCCATCTAAGTTGTGTGGGCAGCTCCGTCATTGTGTGGGCAGCTCCATCTAATTTGTGTGGGCAGCTCCATCTAAGTTGTGTGGGCAGCTCCATCATTGTGTGGGCAGCTCTGTCTAAGTTGTGTGGGCAGTTCCATCTAAGTTGTGTAGGCAGCTCAGCCACACACACAAAATAATAATGCCATGCATGAAGTTTTATACCCTCACACAAAAGAAAAATCCTTTATCCCAGTGAATAAAATTCTTTATACTCTTTTATCCAGTTAAACATGATACTCTCCAATCCTTTATCCCATTAAACATGATACTCTACAGTTCTATATCTCCAATCCTTTATCCCAGTAAACATGATACTCTGCAATCCTTTATCCAAATAAACATGATACTCTACAATCACTTACCCCAGTAAACATGATACTCTCAAATCCTTTATCCCTATAAACATGATATTGTGCAATCCTTAAAAAAAAAAAAGTTCCGCTCAAGGACAAGAACTCTTTTTGACTTTTTTTTTTATCCCAGTAAACATGATACTCTGCAATCCTTTATCCAAATAAACATGATACTCTACAATCACTTACCCCAGTAAACATGATACTCTCAAATCCTTTATCCCTATAAACATGATATTGTGCAATCCTTAAAAAAAAAAAAGTTCCGCTCAAGGACAAGAACTCTTTTTGACTTTTTTTTTTGTCTCTCTCATCATTTCTCCAGTGATGAAGCCAACACTTTTATATCACCTTGTGGAGCTTGTCGGCAGGTGCTGATAGAGGTAAGTTTCTAGCTGAGGCTAGTCTAAATGAAGCTGAGACTAGTCTAAATGAAGCTGAGACTAGTCTAAATGAAGAATGAATGAAGATGACAGTAGAGTTATGCCTTCTTATAATAGGATTTTGTGCTGTGGTCATCTGTGAAATAATAGGGTAATCTTTTGGTGACACAGACTTTGCTGTGTATATGACACTCATTAGCTGGGCCGTGTCAACAAGAGTTGTGCTGATTCACGTTACGCACGTGAATATCAGGGTCGACTTCCATCTTGCTCTTCCAGAGTTGAGGTTACTGGACTAGTTACACACATAATTCCAGCTCTCACTCTCACCTGCTGGATTAGTTAAACACTGTTCCAGACATACTTCTCATCCAGGCTCGTTCAAAATCTCACGTTGACGACAACTGGTACAGATACTCAAGTAAATCCTGGGTAATGGTGACTTGGAACATTTATTGATGGAATGATGATAATGCTGATGAAAATAACATTAAATGCCGGCTGGTTATCCCTGCATTGTTATACGAATACTGCTATATTCTCCATCTACATCCCAGGTTCAGTTACACATTGCTCATTGTTACCATTCTACAAAAGAGACACATTTATTTGAAAACTACTTTGTACATACATCCAAACAAGCAGGGCCCCATGAGAGGAATTCTGCAAAGTGATGCAAAACTTGTTTTCTGGCCCCTTGCCCTATTTCTCTGTAAATTACCTTTGGAGTTCTTGGGCCCCTCATTATTAGGTCCTTTGGGCCCCTTAACCCTCTGGTACACCCTTTCACTCTCTGGCCCCCTTCCTTAGTTCTCTGACACAAATCTCTAGCCCCCCTCCCCCACCTCAGTTTACTGGGAGCAGAGCACTGGCTTCACCCACTCCCCCATTGGGCCTCTGTGTAAGGATGAACCTGATAGTGGATCCCACCTTGAAGCATAAAGACTTCAAATTTAACTTGTTTTGGTATTTCAGCACCTCAGATGGGACCTTCTCTTGTCTATCACTTGGAAGGAATAACATCTCTAAACATCTGTAATCAAACTGGCAGCAGAGAAAATAGCTCAGTCCCATACAATACTGAAGAAAGACCACTCAGGGAGTATATCCCTGATGCTATAAAAACTGTTCTAGATACTATTATATCCCTGATGTTATAAAAATTGTTCAAGATACTATTATATCCCTGATGCTATAACATCTGTTCAAGATACTATTATATCCCTAATGCTATCAAATCTGTTCTAGATACTATTATATCCCTGATGCTATAAAATCTGTTCTTATTTTATCTCCGATGTTATAACATCTGTTCTAGATACCAAATATTATATCCCTGATGCTATAAAATCTGTTCTTATTATATCTCTGATGTTATAACATCTGTTCTAGATACTATTAAATCCCTAATGCTATAAAATCTGTTCTATATACTATTATATCCCTGATGCTATAAAATCTGTTCTAGATACCAAATATTATATCCCTGATGCTATAAAATCTGTTCTTATTATATCTCTGATGCTATAACATCTGTTCTAGATACTATTACCTATTACAAATTCCTCTGGCCATTATCAGTAACACTAGAAACAGTCATGGCAGCAGTCTTAGCTCACATCATGGCTTGTTCGTGCGGATCTTGACAGGAAAATGGCAACACTGACACCGTCTAAAGCTATGGGGCACCCACTTAAGCCTGTAGAAGATGGCAGACTGTGTCAGGGTGATGGGGCAGCAGATATAGCATGACCAACCAACATTTGATTGGGGAAGAAGAATATAAATTCATATGCTTATCCTACTCATACATAACAAGCAGTACTTAAATTCTGAATATAATTCAGGTACATATAACCACACGTGCAAGCAGGACCTCAGAGAGGTACATATAACCACACGTGCAAGCAGGACCTCTGAGAGAGGTACATATAACCACACATGCAAGCAGGACCTCTGAGAGAGGTACATATAACCACACATGCAAGCAGGACCTCTGAGAGAGGTACATATAACCACACATGCAAGCAGGACCTCTGAGAGAGGTACATATAACCACACGTGCAAGCAGGACCTCTGAGAGAGGTACATATAACCACACGTGCAAGCAGGACCTCTGAGAGAGGTACATATAACCACATGCAAGCAGGACCTCTGAGAGAGGTACACATAACCACACATGCAAGCAGGACCTCTGAGAGAGGTACATATAACCACACATGCAAGCAGGACCTCTGAGAGAGGTACATATAACCACACATGCAAGCAGGACCTCTGAGAGAGGTACATATAACCACACGTGCAAGCAGGACCTCAGAGAGAGGTACATATAACCACACGTGCAAGCAGGACCTCAGAGAGGTACACATAACCACACATGCAAGCAGGACCTCAGAGAGGTACACATAACCACACATGCAAGCAGGACCTCAGAGAGAGGTACACATAACCACACGTGCAAGCAGGACCTCTGAGAGAGGTACATATAACCACACATGCAAGCAGGACCTCAGAGAGGTACACATAACCACACATGCAAGCAGGACCTCTGAGAGAGGTACACATAACCACACATGCAAGCAGGACCTCTGAGAGAGGTACATATAACCACACATGCAAGCAGGACCTCTGAGAGAGGTACATATAACCACACGTGCAAGCAGGACCTCTGAGAGGTACACATAACCACACATGCAAGCAGGACCTCTGAGAGAGGTACACATAACCACACATGCAAGCAGGACCTCAGAGAGAGGTACACATAACCACACATGCAAGCAGGACCTCTGAGAGAGGTACATATAACCACACATGCAAGCAGGACCTCTGAGAGAGGTACACATAACCACACATGCAAGCAGGACCTCAGAGAGGTACATATAACCACATGTGCAAGCAGGACCTCAGAGAGGTACATATAACCACACATGCAAGCAGGACCTCTGAGAGAGGTACACATAACCACACATGCAGGCAGAGCCTTAGAGGAATTTTGTTAAGATGATGTAAAACTATTTTTGGGCCCCCTACCCTTTGATTAGCCATTCTACTGCAGGACCCCCTTAGAATGAGGTAAGAGGCAAGTTCTCCAGGTACCAGAGCTGAGTCCTTCTCTCGTGGGCCCTCATTGTATTAACATCTCTCTCACTCTCTATGAACATTTAGGTGCCCATGGCACATGGGGCTTCCACAAGGATTTTCCACAAATGCCTGTTTTTCACCTTTTTTCCTTGCTCTCGCCCAAGTGAGCCCTCTGTTGCTCAACATCCTCTCTCTTGTTTTCTACATGTCTCCTTTGGTCTACCCTTACTCCTGCTCCCTGAGGTGTACATCTCAGTGCTATTTTTTGGTAATGAGTTATCAGTCATCCAGAACACACATACCAACCATTGCCAGTGTCTTTCCTCAATAATCAAAGTCAGTGGCTTTATCAGCATTTCTACCAACAAGATGTTATTTCTTACAGTGTTTGGCCAAAATATTATTCTAATTCTTCATAAACATTTAGTCTAGAAGGAAATCAGTTTGTTTTCTATAGATTTGGTAATTTTTCAGCATTCACAATTCAGGTGGCACATCATCATCATTGCCTTTCACTCTCTTGAGAGCATAATGTATGAGTTAGGAAAAAAGTAGTAACAGCTTTATTACTTAATGACTACAAAGTTGTGATGTTTCGGCGTGAGCCTTAATCATACAAACACATACAGGACGAAGAATTAGAGAGAGGAGATAAAGTATAGATTCACATGAATCCTATGTTAAAAAAAAAATAAAATGAATAGAGCACTTAGCTTGAAAGAATATGTAGATTTTCCGACGCTTGTTTAGAAATGCCTTGAAATAATGCATAGGCCATGGATAAAAGCTCTCCAATCATCCGTGTTCTTGGATTTATTTTCTGCTTTCTTCCATGTGTATACTTTGTCCTCTAGCACTGTCACAACTTCTCTTCTCCAAGTATGTCTAGGTCTTCCTCGTTTTCTATTTTTCAAGTGGCACACTTAGGACATTACTCTTAATATCTTGATTTTTTTTTTCATGCTCAGCTTTTTGGATCTCTATATATTGTTCAGTATTATGAATGCCTGGTTTGCTCTAATTATCCTGTTGTTGATATCCTCTGTTGGTTTGCTCTAGTTATCCTGTTGTTGATATCCTCTGTTGGTTTGCTCTAGTTATCCTGTTGTTGATATCCTCTGTTGGTTTGCTCTAGTTATCCTGTTGTTGATATCCTCTGTTGGTTTGCTCTAGTTATCCTGTTGTTGATATCCTCTGTTGGTTTGCTCTAGTTATCCTTTTGTTGATAACCTCTGATGGTTTGCTCTAGTTATCCTTTTGTTGATAACCTCTGATGGTTTGCTCTAGTTATCCTGTGTTGGTTTGCTCTAGTTATCCTGTTGTTGATATCCTCTGATGGTTTGCTCTAGTTATCCTGTTGTTGATATCCTATGTTGGTTTGCTCTAGTTATCCTGTTGTTGATATCCTCTGCTGGTTTGCTCTAGTTATCCTGTTGTTGATATCATCTGTTGGTTTGCTCTAGTTGTCCTGTTGTTGATATCATCTGTTGGTTTGCTCTAGTTGTCCTGTTGTTGATATCATCTGTTGGTTTGCTCTAGTTATCCTGTTGTTGATATCCTCTGTTGGTTTGCTCTAGTTATCCTGTTGTTGATATCCTCTGATGGTTTGCTCTAGTTATCCTGTTGTTGATATCCTCTGTTGGTTTGCTCTAGTTATCCTGTTGTTGATATCCTCTGATGGTTTGCTCTAGTTATCCTGTTGATATCCTCTGATGGTTTGCTCTAGTTATCCTGTGTTGGTTTGCTCTAGTTATCCTCTGTTGGTTTGCTCTAGTTATCCTCTGTTGGTTGCTCTAGTTATCCTCTGTTGGTTTGCTCTAGTTATCCTGTTGATATCCTCTGATGGTTTGCTCTAGTTATCCTGTTGTGATATCCTCTGATGGTTTGCTCTAGTTATCCTGTTGATATCCTCTGTTGGTTTGCTCTAGTTATCCTGTTGTTGATATCCTCTGTTGGTTTGCTCTAGTTATCCTGTTGTTGATATCCTCTGTTGGTTTGCTCTAGTTATCCTTTTGTTGATAACCTCTGATGGTTTGCTCTAGTTATCCTTTTGTTGATAACCTCTGATGGTTTGCTCTAGTTATCCTGTGTTGGTTGCTCTAGTTATCCTGTTGTTGATATCCTCTGATGGTTTGCTCTAGTTATCCTGTTGTTGATATCCTATGTTGGTTTGCTCTAGTTATCCTGTTGTTGATATCCTCTGCTGGTTTGCTCTAGTTATCCTGTTGTTGATATCATCTGTTGGTTTGCTCTAGTTGTCCTGTTGTTGATATCATCTGTTGGTTTGCTCTAGTTGTCCTGTTGTTGATATCATCTGTTGGTTTGCTCTAGTTATCCTGTTGTTGATATCCTCTGTTGGTTTGCTCTAGTTATCCTGTTGTTGATATCCTCTGATGGTTTGCTCTAGTTATCCTGTGTTGGTTTGCTCTAGTTATCCTGTTGTTGATATCCTCTGATGGTTTGCTCTAGTTATCCTGTTGATATCCTCTGATGGTTTGCTCTAGTTATCCTGTGTTGGTTTGCTCTAGTTATCCTCTGTTGGTTTGCTCTAGTTATCCTGTGTTGGTTTGCTCTAGTTATCCTCTGTTGGTTTGCTCTAGTTATCCTGTTGATATCCTCTGATGGTTTGCTCTAGTTATCCTGTTGTTGATATCCTCTGATGGTTTGCTCTAGTTATCCTGTTGATATCCTCTGATGGTTTGCTCTAGTTATCCTGTTGTTGATATCCTCTGTTGGTTTTCTCTAGTTATCCTGTTGTTGATATCCTCTGATGGTTTGCTCTAGTTATCCTGTTGTTGATATCCTCTTGTGTTACCTCTCTCTTCCACCACTCTGCCAAGATATACAAATTCACTGACCTCCTCCACTAGCTTGTTATCTATTCTCAGTACATCGCTGTAGCTGACATTTTGTCTTTCCTACACTGAGCTTTTGTCTTATTTTACTAGCACTTTGGATTGTATTAACATAAAGAGTTTTTAATTTTATTTATTTATTTTGTAATCTTGTATTACTCAGTTTGGCAAGGACATTGATGTGTACATGACCAAGCCAGATTCAACCTATGAGAAGAGGACTGTTCAAGAGTTATTGCCCTTATATTTCAAACCAGGTCAGCTACAAAGCTGGCAGAAACAAAATAATTAGATCAGTGATTAGAAATGTCATCATTTGAAACTATGTAAGAATGTCAATACAACCTGTTGCCATCACAGAGTTTATGTATGTGATAACACTCCTGACTGTTATTTCTGCAGATATATTTATTAAATAACATAACAATCTACCATAAAGATGAAGGGCAACCTGTGCTGTATGTAAAAAATAGTAACCAAAGTAGCAATGAGACTGAAAAGATATGTGGTCATTTTCAACAAAGATGAATATTCAGCACAGTTTTATGTACTACACTGTTAGCGCAGCTTTTTTTCTTACCCAGTTTAATTTCAAGAAAATTAGCTGGAAGGCTCTAGAATATAGATGCATTTGCTTTATGCCAGGAAAAATTGGCGAACTACTTTGCGAGCCCTATGTGACGTTTAACGGCACGGGAAGGATATAAGATAAGATAAGAAGAAGATTTGCTTTATGAACTCCCATCTTTTGGCTATTTTGTCTTGTGGAGGAGAAAAGTCATATAATGGACATCATCTTAATCTGCAGCTGGTGTTCTGTTGTAGGCAGATTAAAAATGAGAAGAAAAAAGTAAATGAAAATAATATTACTTGCTTGTTGTCTGTCTAGATTTTACGTTATATCACATTGTTATCTGTTATCATTTTTTAATTTATGTTTTTTGATAACTTTATATTATGTTGCCTCCATAGATGATTGATTCACTAAGTATACTTGAAATAGTTTTCTTAGGTTTATGAGTTGGTCAAGTTTACATAGTGTTTTATTTTGCCAGAAGTGTATGTAGTTTTAATATTTCACTTGTTGATGATCTGAATTACTCAAGTTTACACAGTGATTTTTTTTTACCATAAATGTATGTAGTTTTGGTTCTTTATTTCCTGATGATGTGAGTTAGTCAAGTTTACATAGTGTTTTCATAGTTTTAGTTCTTTCTTCATTGATGATCTTCTTGTAACTGTGGATTTGAGCTGTTGTTAGGTGATGCTTTGGTGAAGATCCTGTAATCTTGGACATGAGTTCTTGGTACATTGCAAAATTAAGAAAAGGGGTATAGACTGACAGGAGGTTAAAACTGAGGACAAAGTTTGAGAATTATCAGATCTACTTGCTTGACCCACATTTATATGGATCTAAAACATGGACATGGTGTATTTTCTTGATAAGCTCCACCACCCAGTAGGCAAGCTGAATGGGCATGTTAACCTAATACTGGGACCCCATGTGGAGCCGGGATATGGCCATGGGAGCCTCAGGACCACAGATAACATTTAACATTGTTAAGTGTAGCAAAAGCAGGACCACAAATAACATTAGAATGAAAAGAATCAATATTTCATATCTAAAGTAGGAGCTTTGTTATTCTGGTACTAAAACTTCTACTAGTAATTATCCACTGTTCCCAGTTTTGTTATGGTATATAATTATATTCACTTGTTATTGTTATCAAAATTCCTTATAGCTTCCGCTTGTCATTATGCTATAAAATTTCCTATAGATTCCAGCTTTTATTTTGTTTTAAAACTGCTAGTAGATTCCATTTGTTATTGTGTTATCAAACTGCTAGTAGATTTCATTTGTTACTGTGTTATAAAACTGCAGTTAGATTCCATTTGTCACTGTGTTATACAACTGCTAGTAGATTCCAACTATTATTATATTATAAAACTGCTAGTAGATTCAAACTATTATTATATTATAAAACTGCTTGTAGATTCCAACTATTATTATATTATAAAACTGCTAGTAGATTCCAACTATTATTATGTTATAAAACTGCTTGTAGATTCCAACTATTATTATGTTATAAAACTGCCACTAGATTCTAACTATTATTATGTTATAAAACTGCTAGTAGATTCTATCTATTATTATATTATAAAACTGCTAGTAGATTCCAATTATTATGTTATAAAACTGCTAGTAGATTCCAGCTATTATAATATTATAAAACTGCTAGTAGATTCCATCTATTATTATGTTATAAAACTGCCAGTAGATTCTAACTATTATTATGTTATAAAACTGCTAGCAGATTCCATCTATTATTATGTTATAAAACTGGTAGTAGATTCCAACTATTATGTTATAAAACTGCTTGTAGATTCCAGCTATTATTATGTTATATAACTGCTAGCAGATTTCAGCTGTTATAATTTTTTTTAATGCTTGCACATTACAGCTGTGATACTAATAAAATTCTTTGTAGCTTCCAGTTGTATTATGCTATAAATTTCCACACTGATTCCAGCTGTTAGCATTCTATACTATTCTCTGTCTTTCACACATTTTTATTCCATGAAATTCTTTCTAGATTCTAGCTGTAATTATGTAAGATAATTCTAGCTGTTTTATTGTCTTGTCTTGTCTCCTACCTCATATACCTTTCAGTGTTGAGGGGGACAAATAGACATCTTGATAGGTCTCGACATTTACCTCATCATGTCAAGAAGTTCTTGGCCCCAGGAAGCTGTGCCACAAGGAGTGGATCTCTGCAGAATCCATAAGGAGAATAGAGGAGAGAAAGATGAAAAAAGCAGCACTCAACAACAGCCGCACAAGAGCCAGTAAAATTATTGTACAAGAAGAGTATAGGGAAGCATGTAGGAAAACAAAGAGGAGCATCAGGACAGACAAAAGGAACTACATAGAAACACTGGCAACAGAGGCAGAAGGAGCTGCCCGGCAGGGGAACATACAGGATCTATACTCCACAATTAAGAAGATGACTGGAAATAAAATGTGCCAATGAGGCCAGTGAAAGACAAGAACGGAAAAACAATACCCAGTGACTGGGGACAGAGAGACAGATGGAGGCAGCACTTTGAAGAATTGTTGAATAGACCAGCCCCTCATAACCCACCGAATATTGAACCAGCCGATAGAGATCTACGAATAGATTGTGGTATACCAACAAGGGAAGAGATTTGTAAAGCCATAAAACAGCTGAAGCATGGCAAGGCAGCAGGACCTGATAACATCCCGGCAGAAACACTGAAAACAGATATTGAGACCAGCGTAGACATTCTTCACCCCCACTTCAGGAAGATCTGGGAAGAGGAACAAGTGCCTAGAGAGTGGAAAGAAGGTTACCTTGTCAAGCTACCAAAGAAAGGTGACTTGAGCTCCTGCTCCAACTACAGAGGTATAACACTGCTATCAATACCAGGAAAGGTACTCAACCGAGTTCTTCTAAATAGGATAAAGGATGCGGTAGATCCACAACTCAGGGACCAACAAGCAGGATTCCGGAAGAACAGATCCTGTACAGACCAAATAGCAACATTACGGATCATCGTAGAACAATCACTGGAGTGGAACTCACCTCTCTATGTCAGTTTTATTGACCATGAGAAGGCTTTCGATAGCGTCGACAGACAGACCCTATGGAAGCTGTTGAGACACTAGGAGTACCAGAGAAGATTACCACCATCATTAAAAACTCCTATGAAGGGATGACATGTAGGGTAATCCATGGACAACAACTAACAGATGCCTTTCAAGTTAACACCGGAGTGAGACAGGGATGCCTGCTGTCACCATTTCTATTTATCTTGGCCATAGACTGGATTATGAGAAAATCAACAGAAAATAGGAGAAATGGTATTCAGTGGACGCTCTGGACTCAACTTGACGACCTAGACTTTGCTGACGACCTGGCACTTCTCTCCCAGACTAAGCAACAGATGCAAGAGAAAACCATATTAGTGGCAGAAAATTCTTCAAGACTAGGCCTTACCATCCACAAGGGAAAGAGTAAAGTTCTTAGAGTAAATGAGGTCAACGAAATGCCCATTATATTGGAAGGAGAGGAACTGGAAGAGGTGGAAAAGTTTACTTATCTGGGAAGTGTGATAGACAAGCAGGGAGGAACAGAAGCTGATGTAAAAGCAAGAATGGGCAAGGCAAGAGTAAAATTCCATCAGATGAAGAAAATATGGGGAACTTCAGCCTTGTCAGTTAAATTGAAGATCAGAGTATTTAACACCATGATAAAGCCCATTCTGCTATACGGTTCAGAAACTTGGAGAACTACTGTTACGATCATGAAACGAATCCAGACATTTATTAACACATGCCTTAGAAGGATTCTACAAATACGATGGCCAGATACCATAAGTAACCAAGAACTGCAGCAGCGAACAGGCCAGCAACCAGTGGAAGACGACATCCTACGAAGAAGATGGGGATGGATCGGACACACCCTACGGAAATCCACATCCAGCACTACAAGGCAAGCCCTAACATGGAACCCACAGGGTAAAAGGAGGAGAGGGAGACCAAGGAACTCCTGGCACCGAAGTCTGGACACGGACATCAAAATAATGAACCAGACATGGAGACAGTTGGAAAGAGTGGCCCAGGACCGAACTGCCTGGCGAGCTCTTGTTGGCGGCCTATGCTCCACGAGGGGTCAGAGGCATAGATAGATAGATAGGGCTCGACGATTTGTTTCATATAATGGGATATTTAATGCTTTTGTAATTTCCTCTCTCCATCTCCTGCGTGGCTGGCCTCTTCCTCTGTTACATACAACTCTTAGTGTAAATGTTTTCTGTGGTATACTGTCTGGTGGTAACTGTGTAACATGGCCAAACCATTTGACATGCTGTTTCTGGATATAGTGTAATACTGATGTTGCTCCAACCTTTTGCCCTGATGGTGTCATTTCTTATTTGGTCTCTCTTTGTCACATTTAGCATTCTTCTTAAACATCTCATTTCTGTCGTGATGATTTTTCTTTCGTTCTTGGCTGTTAGTGTCCATGTTTGACACTGATGGCATAGAATTGAGAGGAAAATTGTGTTGTACAGTGCCGTTTTATTTTCAGTTGTGATATATTTGTTTTTCAGTAAAGGTGTCATTTGTCCGATGACCTGATTTGCTTTATTGCATCTGTTCTCAGTCTCAGCGTCAGTTGTCCCTGAGGATGATATTATGCTACTTAGGTATTTGAAATGTTTCACTTGTTTCAGAGGCTGGTTATCCAGGAAGATCTTTTGTTTGGATCTCTTCTCTGGCTGTTCTCATGACTTCTGTTTTTTTTTTCAGCACTTAGAAGTATCTTCATATTGTGGCTTTTACATGCCCTTGACAAATTATCCATATTCTGCTGTAGGCGCTATCACTTTGAAGCTTAACGTTTCCAAGTCATTTTCCGTTTGTATCACCCCATCTATTCTTCCTGTGTTTTTTTTTATGAGCAGTAAAGATATCCACCGCCAGCTTTCTAGGGCAGTTGTGATACGAGGGCAGAATTTAATCCAGGGGACCCTATCTCCCAGAGCAGAACATAAATGTCAGCTTTAAATTTTTTTGTGTCATGATGTCACAGCACATGAATCAAGCTTGCTCGCTTTATGCTCCATTTGACGCTGTGTAAGTCAGTTTATATGCCTTACAAGAAACAGCTGAGCAAGGCTGTTTTATCAAGTTATAAAATTGCTTTTTTTCCCCCCAGTTGTTCTGTAATAAAATTCCATGTAGATTTCATTTATAGGCCAATTCAAAACAGTATTCTACACAGTGATAAACATTATATGTAATCAAATCTGTATCACTGGATAGTCTTGTTTTATCTTGTCTTGTCTTGTCTTCTGTCTCCTTGGAATTACCTGGGACTTGAACCATGGACTCCAGACTCCGGTAGGACAAGTGGCTGTCTAGCCACTAGGAAACAGTGCATGAAACAGCAGATGAAACTTCACTATCTCGTACCCAAGCAGAACTTGTGGTTCAAGTCTCTGGTAACCCACTTGTAATTTTTCATTCTCTCATATCTAAAAAGTGCTTTGTGTATGATTTTTTCGAAGTCTAACCATAAAGTTCTGTGTTCTGTTGCTTTACCATGCAAAAGCCTGTTTTGTTTTTTTTTTTCCTCCTCTTTGTAAAATTTTGTTTAAAGAAACAATTTATTTTATAAATAAACTCTAATCTTTCATGAAGAAGTATTTATTATTTTGTCTTCAGTATAACAATCTGATGGTTCTATTTATTAATAAATCAAATAATTCATTCATTTTCCATAAAGATTTATCCGCGTTGAAAACTATTTCCTCGGTTATCTTCCATACTCACACCGCCAAGTCTTTTTTTTTCCAGGGGTTCCCAGTCTGTCTTTGAGCGTGACTCCAAAACAGCAGTATTACATTCTGTCTTTCTTTCCTCCCCCCCCCCCCATGAAGAAGATACAAAAAATATTGAAATTCAAGAAAAAAAAAAGAACTAATTTCATTACCCTTAACATGATGCAACTTTACTTACTCTCAGTGAACTGACATATTATTTTTCCCAGCAGGCAATCAGCGACCCATATCTGGTATGATAGAGTCAGGGTTAGCGAACCATAGCTGACCAAGACTCTGTCCAACCTATCCGTTGGAACCCCCAGTAGCAGATCTAGCCTGGCTAACGAGGCAGGGATCTTCATAGTCCCCAAGGTGGTGGAGTGTGCTAAAGAAGCATTGCACACCCTCTGCTTCTTAGCTGTATCCAGGACTGAAAAAGTAGCTGCCATAACCCATTCCCATGCCAATACGATGCTGTGCCTCAACACCTCCACAGCATCGGCTGCAAAAAACACCAGCTTGCAGTTACAGAGAGATAGTACAAGTACAATATAGAAAGCACAGTTTTTAGTTTCCTTTCCGTACCACCTCCATTTGTATTAAATACAAAAACAAACCCAGAAACATTCAGTGAATAGTAGCAAGGGTGATTATTGTCATTTTAATTTTTTTTTTAAGTTTGAAAATGTAAATAGGATGTTTAAAAAAAATCATGTAGGTCTGCTATATCTTAATTTACTGTATGTCCTTGATTAAACGCCGGGTCTGGAATAGTCGCCTGTCTCAGTTAAACTACCTGGGGGGAGGGGAGGCAACGGAGCCATGTTTCGAATAAACTCATCAAATAAATGGTGGGTCTCTTTTCTATGGAAGGACATACGGTTTAAGCTAATACCGATGCTGCAGAACCGTAATTGTCATTATTTTTAAATAAACGCCCGTCTTGAAAAAGACGCCAGACTGTAATAAATGCCAAATCATGATGACAGTTTTGTGAATAGACGCCCTAATTTGGATCGTCATCTGAGATCAGAAATCACAATTTTAGACTTTGTCTCCGTTTTCGTCCATCTTGTTTAACTCTTTGTTCGCCTGTCCCACACCATTTACCAAGAAACAATTAAGCGGGAAATAGTGACATTTAAGAACAGATAAAAACTATACCAAGAATAAATTAACATGACTGGGTTCCAAAAGAAGATTAAAGAAGTGTCTCCCAGACAGAGTGTGGCGAAAATCTTTGTGGCCTGAGCACAGTCCTCCATGTAACTTCTACAGAACTTTTCAAGCTGGAAGAGGAAGGGATGACACAAAGCATTCTGTGAAGTCCAGAAATGATAGGACCAGTCATCATTTCCTCTATGGGACATAGGTCAGTGAAATGACGAGCTGACATACTAGCGTCAGGGTTGGCGAACAAAAGCTGACATACTGTCGTCAGGGTTAGCGAACAAAAGCTGACATACTATCGTCAGGGTTGACGAACAATAGCTGACATACTATCGTCAGGGTTGACGAACAATAGCTGACATACTATCGTCAGGGTTAGCGAACAAAAGCTGACATACTATCGTCAGGGTTGGCGAACAAAAGCTGACATACTATCGTCAGGGTTAGCGAACAAAAGCTGACATACTATCGTCAAGGTTGGCGAACAAAAGCTGAAAGATCCTGCCCCACCGCTCCGTTGGTCCCCCCCCCCCCAAAAGTAACAGGCCTAGCCTGGCAGTGGTCGCCATAGTCTGCATGGCGATTACGTCTGCTAAAGAAGCACTGCACACCGCCTGCTTTTTTAGCTCCACCCAAAAAACGGAAAAAAGTCACCATAACCCGCTCCCCATCAAACACGCCTCAACATCTTCACAACACCGGCTGCGAAGAACATCAGCCACCAACTCGCGGTTCCAGGGATATAGAAGAAGAAGAAGAAAAGAAGAAAGAGAAGAAGAAGAAGAAGATTCTCCACACTTTGACTTCAGCTATAAAAAAAAAGAAGTTAAGATGAAAATATAAACGAGCAGGAAGGTGGAATTTTTCTCCGCCGCCGCCATTATTATTATTACTCGTGTCTCGTGGAACAAGAGTTGTTGTCATTTATATTTCCTGCCATCTTCTGTGAAGTCGATCTTCTCTGCAGACCTCCACCACCTTGTCAGTCATGAAGAGTATGTAGACGTGCACTACTTATACATGTATCATACATCTGTCTGTTATTACTATGACTGCTAGTTACACACACGGCAATAAAGATTTGTATTACTGTCATGAAACTTCTGATATAGAAATATACTAACAAGGACAACACACAGTGAACAGTGTGAAGATAAAGTCCAGTGTGAACAACATAAACTCACACTTTATTAATGGAAAAAAAGAGAGATGAGGGTGAGAGGCAATTGATAACGTTATACAAAGTTTCTGGCTAATCTACTTTCCAGCAAGAACTAGTCTGCCAAATGGAAAGGGAAAAACCCAACTCTCACACTACATAAAAGCAACATGCATACAAAAATGTAAGTACAACATAACAGTACACACTTACTGCGTCAGAAAGGATCACAGAAAATCTCTAGACCAAAGATCTAACAAAAATTCCGAAAAGAACTAATCTCACATTCTTTAGTTTAACCAGATAGTGGCAGGAAACAATTACTTGCCAATGTCACTACCAACTACTCACCCAGCAGATATATATTCATATCCAAACCACGATGAGAAAGTCCAACTCTAGACTAAACTGGTGCAATGAAAACCACAGTGTCACGCAATGTCGCTTCTGTGACCCACCGAGGATATAGGCCCATGCCCCACGAGTAAATTCAGTAGGAACACTGGGCGATCTTGGTGCAAGAAGCGAACGAAGAAGAAGAAGACTACATAACTCTTTACAGGAGCCATAACAGAAAAATCTGACAGTGTCCTTAAGAGGAGCATTCTTTGCACAAATCGAGCTTACATAACAAAATCAATAATACACTGCACTTTAAGATGGGGGAAAATCCTAATCCTAACCACAATCCTATCTCGCTGAGAACAAGTGCAACTCAAGAATTCTGTAGCTATCATCCTAATCCTAAAAACATCTCAACAGAAATTATTCTCCGAAATTATATCGAATAATCTCATAATCATCATCTTCCTTCTTTCACACTCCTTAAATATCTTACCCTATTTTTTACTAAAACTTCCGGAAGTTTCCCTCCCGAGAAACACAAAAAGCGTGATCCTGTTTATGACCTTCAGACTAAAACTCACTGGACATTCCGAAAATAACCTTTCTGTCTCTAACCTGGGCTAATTGACAAAACATGTCAATGTGAAATTTATTATTTCCCAAGACTTTTCCAATGTCTCAGACTGACCTTTAATCGAACCATAACTTTGTCAATCAAGGGCGTTAAACATGTGGCCGAATTACTAAAATTATCTTGGATTATATCCCTTAGATAATAAAAACTTTTTAAAGATGGTAAAAAAGATCTAAGGATTTTTTAAAGATAGTGAAATAAGTGCAGTATTTAAAGATACTGTCGCAAGTACTGCCTCATTCACCGGACTGAAATTCTCATTACGAGGACTTCAGTGTTTGCCCTCAGAAGGAGATTGGTTGTACTGTCCCGCCGTTGTGAATCTCACAGACTGGCATCTCCTATTTCTGATCCACTAATGTCTAGACCAGATTTGTCTTCCTAATCCCAGCTAGATGGGCCAGGTTCTGTCTATTTCCAGGGGCACCATTGTGAAGTGGCCCCAGTAATCGTGCTGTGGTTAGCTGGTCCAGGTAGCCGTGCTGTGATTAGCTGGTCCAGGTAGCCGTGCTATGGTTAGCTGGTCCAGGTAGCCGTGCTGTGGTTAGCTGGTCCAGGTAGCCGTGCTATAGTTAACTGATCCTGATAGCCATGCTATAGTTAACTGGTCCTGATAGCCATGCTATAGTTAACGGTACTGATAGCCATGCCGTAGTTAACTGATCTTGATAGCCATGCTATAGTTAACGGTACTGACGGCCATGCTATAGTTAACTGGTACTGATAGCCATGCTATATTTAACTGGTCCTGATAGCCATGCTATAGTTAACGGTACTGATGGCCATGCTGTAGTTAATTGGTACTAATAGCCATGCTATAGTTAACTGTACTGATGGACATGGTATAGTTCATTCATTCATTTGCATGTCCCTTGCAGAACTTTGCTTCCCAAACAGCACTAAAACGCTATAGTTAACTTGTATTTATGGCCATGCTGTCACTCGCATTGTCTTCTTCACTTATGGCACATATCACTTGACTCATGATGGTCAAAGGGAGACAAATCCATAAAAAAATTGCTGAGATTTTTAAAATATGGAATAGTCTTAATCTTTATAAAAAAAATGTTTTTTCTACTTTAATACAGCTGAGAAACACATAAATGCCTTTGAATGTAAATGCTACAGAAGAGTTCTTCAAATGTCATGGACACAGAAAAGAACAAATATATCCATACTACAACAACTTAATATTGAAGAAGGCTGGATGGTAAAGAAGATTAAAGAAAGAAAACTTAAATATTTTGGACACATTAAACGTCATGATAATCTAGAGAAGACCGTTTTAGAAGGGTACATAATGGGAAAAAGAAAGAGAGGAAGACCAAGGCGAAGATGGCTGCAAGACGTCGTTGATGATCTGCAAATGGATGCATCAGCAGCAGGGCATCTTGCTCACAACTGACACCCCTACAGGAGTGCTCTTAGGGGGCAAAGTTCCGCAAGGGACATGCTAGTGAATGAATGAATACTTAGCCCGTTTAATAATTCATTTCCACTACATAAATTTTATGTTTCTTAAGAATCAACTTTAAAACCGAATGCCATTTTGGGGAAATGGCGTTTTGTTGTAAACCGAGAGGCCTACAGGAGAGCTGTTTGGGAGGCAAAGTTCCGCAAGGGACATGCAAATGAATGATGGCGTTTTGTTTCGTTAAATATAGTTTCTCAATAAATTGCATTATCACTAGCATAATGGAGATGTGTTTTGATTAGCCGATGGAAATAAGTTGGAG
Organism: Achatina immaculata; assembly: GCA_009760885.1. Lineage (NCBI taxonomy): Eukaryota > Metazoa > Mollusca > Gastropoda > Stylommatophora > Achatinidae > Lissachatina > Lissachatina immaculata. The sequence continues at coordinate 25,464,670 of CM019696.1, read as the reverse complement.
TTGTCCTTCTTGTACGTTTATCTTACTACATTCTACCAGTGGCACTAAACGTCACATAGGGCTCGCATGGTAGTTCGCCAAGATTTCCTGTCTTCGGCGAGTTTTTCAGTCTCATCAAGGGATGTTATACCGACTGGACTGGCCTCTCTTAACAATGTCCTCTTTAGAGTTTCACGTGGTCGACCTCTTTTTCCTTGGCCTGTTGTGTTCCACTTGATAGCTTGCTTGGGGATTCTCTGGTTGTTTCTTCTCAACACATGACAGACATATGTTCATCTTTTTTCTGATCGCTCATGAGACTGGTTGTTGTTCAGTCATCTGTCTTATCTCTGCATTGTTCTTGAATTCATTCCACTTTATATAGAATATCTTCCTTAGGCATTTGTTTTCAAAAGAGTCTAATTTATTGTCTGTTTCTTTAGCTTTTTCCCCAGCTTTCACATGCATAAATGAATTGAGTAATCTTAACATGGTTTTTGTGCTTATAACTTTTGAATGCTGTATGCTCTCAAAATTCTTGAAGGTCAGTGCTGCTTTTACAATTCGATTTCTAACTTCCTTTCTGGTGTAACCATCTTGGTCTATGTAGCTGCCCATATATGCAAAATATTAACGTTTATTTTAACGTTTATCTAGTGGGACACAATTTGTGTCTCTTGAGCCATACAGTCTCCTTGTTGTATATTTGCGTATTTTATTATCTGGAAGTGAATCACTGTCAATAGGCAGGTCCACTCAAAGATCATTGGAAGAAGTAGAAATGTGCTTTGTCAGAAGAGTGTTGCCAATTCCCTGGACGGCGAAGATATAATCAGACAGACAGACAGACAGAGACAGACAGCTGGAAAACAAGTAAAGAAATAGACAAGAAATTAGACTCTTTTGAAAACAAATGCCTAAGGCATCAAGTGGAACGAATTCAAGAACAATGCAGAGATCTTCTTCTTCTTCTTTCGCTTCTACCACCAAAACCGCACTGTGATCCTACTGAATTTACGCCTGTGGTCCTCGTTAGGTCCCGTGGTCTCCTGTGTGGTCCCGGAAAGGACCACACGAGATCCACGAGAGGACCACAAGGGGTTTAGAGTATCACAGGGCTTTAGCCTGTATTCTTGGTGGGTCTCAGAAGCGGGATTGCGTGACACCGTGGTTTTCGTTGCACCAGTTTAGTCTAGAGTTGGACTTTCTCACCGGAAGACCTCGACGTGTTAGGATATCAGTGCATCCCCGCCGGGTGAGAGGTGGTAGCCCACCCAGGCCAGAGTTGGACCTTCTCACCGGAAAACCTCGACGTGTTTTGAGATACCCGTGTATCACCGCCGGGTAAGAGGTGGTTGCCCATCCAGTCCAGAGTTGGACTTTCTCACCGGAAAACCTCAGCGTGATTAGGATACGCAAACATCCCCGCTGGGTGAGAAGTGGTTGCCTATCTAGACTTCCCTGGTCCAGTGTCTCCGACTTCAGCATTTTGCGGTCGTGGCCGCTACCCTTCCTAGTTGTGACAGGATGGAGCTTTTGTCCAGGAGGACGAATCCTCGCCACTAGTGACTTCTTCCCCTGGGTTGAGCCGGTTTAGGCATATTATCCCAGTATGGGCGTGTTTGGGACGTGACCGATCTCTAGAGCAGAGGTACTGTGATATGCGTAGCCTTCAAGATTCACCCTTGGTGTGAGCCGGTTTAGGCAAGATTCACCAGTATGGGTGTATATCAGGCGTGACCGACCTCTAGAGCGGAGGTGGCATGACATGCCTGGCCATCAAGTTCCACCCCTGGTGTGTGCCGGTTTAGGCATATTTCACCAGTGTAGGTGTATTTCGGACGTGGCCGGCCTCTAGAGCAGAGGTGCCGTGGTATGTATAGCTCTCGCAGTGATACTACTGGACATACCGATTAAACTTCACTTTATCCTTTCCACCACCTTTTCACATCGGCGCTGCACAGCAACCTTTATTTCTTTTCCACATTTTCTTCCTTGACCGGGAGGAGCTTCACTCCACGCGCGGCATTTGAAGAGTCTCGCCAGCAGTGTCTTAACCTCTGGAACAAGCCGGTTCATGCATTTCACCCAATATGACTGCACTCAGGACGTGGCCGACCTCCAGACCAGACGTGCCGTGACTTGACTGTTTGCTTCGCTTTATCCTTTCTACCACCTTTTCCGCAGTGGTGTGCGCGGCAACCCCATTTGTACCTTTCTTCATTGGCCGGGAGGAACACCACTCCACGCACGGCAGCTGAAGAATCTCGCCAACAGCGGCAGATGAGCTACCAAACGTGCCACTCATCTACCCTAAGTATCTGGTTTTCAGACGCCAGATATTCGCCCTCGCCCCTTCTCCTGTCAGTTTAAACAGTTCTGCCACGGGAAGGCCAGGAGCTGGACTTGACTGCCAGAGGCTGTTTGAGACTCAATAACAGTCCTTAGAACCAATGCAGAGATAAAACAGATGACTGAACAACAACCAGTCTCATGGGTGATCAGGAAAAGGAGATGGACATATGTTGGTCACGTGATGAGAAGAAACGATCAGAGAATCCCAAAACAAGCTATAAAATGGAACACAACAGGCCAAAGAAAAAGAGACAGACCGCGTGAAACTCTGAAGTTAAGAGAGACCAAATTAACAGACATAAAATCCCTTGATAAGGTTGAAAGACTCGCTGAAGACAGGAAAAATTGGCGACCTACCTTGCGAGCCCTGTGTGACGTTTGACGGCACGGGAAGGATATATATATGAGAGAGACACGAGGTACTTTCATAGGACATGTAATGAGAAGAGGGGGCATTGAAAATATTATAACAACAGGAAAAACAGAGGGAGGAAGAGCCAGGAGAAGGCCGAGAGAAATGATACTGGATAATTTGACGAACTGGTGTGAGAGGAGATTACCAACTGAACTGATGGACTGCATTAAGAATCGGTTACTATGGAGACATATAGTAGCCACCACCAGTCAGCACGGCACATGATGATGACTACGCATTACTCGCTTTATTTTTTTCATAGGAACCGAATCTTTCGGGTACCCGCTTTTCAAACTCATGGAACCGATTCCTCGAGTTAATACTCTTGATAAATGCGAGTGATGGTTTGCAAATAAGACAGATGACCATTTCCCCATACTTCTCTAGATGCTTTCACAGAGAACTAATATGAGTTCTTTCAGCCATTAATACAAACTGATATGAGTTTTTTTCAGCCATTAGTACAAACTGATATGAGTTCTTTCAGCCATTAGTACAAACTAATATGAGTTCTTTCAGCCATTAATACAAACTGATATGAGTTCTTTCAGCCATTAGTACAAACTAATATGAGTTCTTTCAGCCATTAGTACAAACTAATATGAGTTCTTTCAGCCATTAGTTAGACGTAACGTTCACAGTAAAACACAGAGAACTGATATGAGTTTTTTCAGCCATTAGTACAAACTGATATGAGTTCTTTCAGCCATTAGTACAAACTGATATGAGTTCTTTCAGCCATTAATACAAACTAATATGAGTTCTTTCAGCCATTAGTACAAACTAATATGAGTTCTTTCAGCCATTAATACAAACTGATATGAGTTTTTTCAGCCATTAGTACAAACTGATATGAGTTTTTTCAGCCATTACTACAAACTGATATGAGTTCTTCCAGCCATTAGTTAGACGTAACATTCACAGTAAAACACACAGAACCACAAGGAATGAATGAAGTCTACAAATAGTTATTCAAGGAAAAAAAAATTACAGACTCACAACAACGAACATTCTATGAGAGGACAATATTGTGTTCATCAACATTAAGAAATAAAAAAAAGCCTGCACATTTAACGACTGCACAGTACAGAAATATATGGTTACCATGGTTAAAATGGTTCAGGACTTAAAACTGATTTTTAACAAAAAATTTTTAATGTTAATATTTGTTGTAAAAGCAAAGGGAGCGTGAGGAAGGGAAGGCTGGGGAGTAACACCGGGCGATAACGGTTCTGATGCCGCGGTTGTCAAACAAAATCTCCCGGCAAATCGAACCAGCCAGTCCACACTGTTGCTTATCAGCTAACGGTTCTATTCGTATTCGGAACTGCGTTGGTTTCCATTTTCTAAAGCGGTTCCACGCTGGTCCTACTAAGTGTCAGGAATCGGTTTGTAGGAACCGAGTACTCGCTCTTAGTGGAGGAACCGAAAGAAACGGTTCCTAATTCTGTTCCTGCCCAGCTCTAGGTACTAATAAGCGCACGAAACGTACTCACGCGTGCAGAGTCTACCTTTCATCACATCGAGAATACCAAATATCATACTCGTATCTGGTTCCATTCTGGTCAAAAATATCTTCTTCCCGCGTGTTAGCGATAGTACATCATTATAGCGCACAAATAGCTTATTAAATTATTATCATAATATCTTCCTGCGTTTTCTTTAAAGGGTCAAGAAATCTAACCGGCTTGCTGGGGCTGTCGCGGTTTTTCTCACAAAGGTGTCGTCTTTCCAATTATCTGATCTGCTTTGTTACGTCTGTTCTCATTTTCAGTTTCGACATCTTCGAAAGATGATACTGTGTTCACTAGGCATTTAAAAGAAAACTATTGATGATGATGATGATGATGATGATGATGATGATGATGATGATGTGGTAAACTGAACAGAAACTGGACCCCTTTATTTCATACATGTCCATATAATGTGACAGTAGGCGCTCTTGTCAGTCATTTCGATCACAGGATTACCCGCCCTTCGAAAAGATCTTCCTTTCAAGCTCTTGTTCCTTTTTTTTTTTTTTTTACTTTTTTTTCTCTACTCAATATGATGCAGGAATTTATTATAAGATGACAGTGTACTACAGCCTGCTCTACACTCGGGCCTCACAAAGAGTTACAGCTGAATGACAGCTGGTCAGTGCAACAACAAGCCACAGCAACGACTGAAAGGGCGGGATTCGAAGTTTACAAACGGAACAATAAACACAACGCCCCCTCCCGGCGGAATGAATGATGGTCCTAGAGCTTCTCCACAAATCAAAAGACTTGATCCACAGCGAAGGCTATACCCCGCTAAGAAAGCCACGCGCTGACCGGATAATTGATTCTGTGTGACGGAAACATAAGGCACCAACCCGGACAATTAGTTCAGGTGAAGTTTGCTAGGGATTAGAAACGTCGCTTTGCGAGATTTATTGGGGAATGTGTTGTTTCTGTTTGTGCCAGGGCTATTAACATGGAGAGGTACAGTTGTTTATCAACAGCGGATGAGATTTCCCTTCTCTTGTCTTTTGCGAGTACCCCCCCCCCCCGGAACTCTAAGCCGGCGTTCTTTGCAGCCGATGCGGCGAAGATGTTGAGGCACAGCACCGTGTCGGATTAGGAGCGGGTTTCGTCTGCTGTTTTTTTTTCAGTCCCGGGGTGGAGATAAAAAGGAGGGAGTTTGCAGTGCTTCTTTAGCAGACTCCACCACCATGGGAACTATGGCGATCCCTGCCCAGTTAGGCATGTTAGGACTGCTACTGGGGGCACCAACGGAGAGGTCGGACAGGGTCTTGGTCAGCTATGGTTTGCCAGCCCTGAGGCTGGTATGCCAGTTATGGGTCGTTGATTGCCAAATCAGACAACGTCTTCACTCCTTCGGATGAGATTAAGCAGACTTACATATTCTGAAGTAAAAGTTTCCACTGATGAACCGTACTTGGATCATATACAACCTCCATACTTGGACCATATACAACCTCCATACTTGGATCATATACAACCTCCATACTTGGACCATATACAACCTCCATACTTGGACCATATACAACCTCCATACTTGGACCATATACAGCCTTCATACTTGGACCATATACAACCTTCATACTTGGACCATATACAACCTTCATACTTGGACCATATACAGCCTCCATACTTGGACCATATACAACCTCCATACTTGGACCATATACAACCTCCATACTTGGACCATATACAACCTCCATACTTGGACCATATACAACCTCCATACTTGGACCATATACAACCTTCATACTTGGACCATATACAACCTCACTGTCTCGAAATGCTCCTCTGAAGCAGACAAACTGCGTCGCAACAGCCGGAAGAACGAAGCAGATGTGGGCCATGACCCTCGCTGA